>OZ020194.1:32238165-32732215 GCA_963971165.1 Philopedon plagiatum
TAACTACGATGCTTTTAACATACACACAAACGAAAAACATGTGATAACCCCAGTGACCCGAACTGATTGGCGACTCCTAACCAGTTTGCTAATGCATGATACCAGAAAAAAGGTGTATATTTTTTGTTATTGTTCACTAAAAATAGTATTCCTCATTTATATAATTCATAGAAAATTTTCGAAACCTTAATTTTACAACAGCGTTCTTTTATTCAGTCAGTTTAATGACTTTTTTTTAACACTCGAAACATAACCTAAATGTTTACTACTCTTGTGATCATGTGAGTGACGCCTGCTCCAAGGGAGGCTTTTCTTGATGGTTGACAGGTGGTGACATCTGACATAGCTTAAATGAAATTAATATCCATTTAGAAAAACAAGATGGCTTAACTTGTTCCAAAAATTACAGAAATCTATACTAGACCATCAAAATTCGAACCTCTAACTTAAATTAGTACCTCTCACTCACCCTAGATGGCGCCACCATGTGCTTACGAGATGCCTACGTCATTTTGGCATGCCTACGTCATTTTGGCATGATACACAGACCCCTATAGATCACTACTGACACAAGATACCAAATCATCAATTTGGGTTCAAATCTGGTTACTCAACTACACACCCTCTCACCATTTTAACATCAAACGTTCAGTCTGCGAAAATAATGGGATATAGCACCGCAGCGGTTTTTTTGGATATTAAAAAAGCTTTCGACAGTGGCACAGGGGTATTCTCTTCAAATTATATCAGCTACAGTGTCCAACCTATTTAATATGGATTGTAAAGGATTTTCTTGAAAACCGCAAGAATATGGTTATAGTAAATGGAGCCTCGTCAGAACCATTTTTCGGTGAGCAGGGAACACCACAGGGCTCTCCGCTATCACCCTTATTATACAATATTTTCTGCTTTGGCATATTTCCAGCAATCAACCAAGTAGTGCCAGAAAACCCGTATGTAATACAGTTTGCTGATGACACTTCTGTAGTCTCTCATCATAAAAATGCATCAAAAGCAGTACAATCACTACAAACGTCCCTTGATTCGGTGATAGCTTGGCTTCAGGTGTGGAAATTGGAAGTGAATCCAGCAAAAACACAATTTATAATTTTTCATCATAAAATCAAAGACTCATCACCAACTCTAGAGATCTTCAATCACCGAATAAGCCCACAAACTCATGTCAAATACTTGGGCATCAATTTTGACAATAAATTAAATTTCAAACATCACCTAACACTAATAAAAAGGAAAATGATTACCAGAAGTAAGCATTTTAGATGTCTGACCTATAAAAATGAAGGAATCAACACGAAGACTGCTTCCCACATATATAAGATGCTGGCCCGACCAATGGTAGAATATGGCCAAATAATCTTTAGCTCCTGTAGAGCTCCTGCAATAAATATAATACAAACAGCTGAAAGAATAAGCCTTCGTAAAATCACCAAGATTAGACACCCTGCCAATCCACTTCACAACCCCTCTAATGAATAATTGTATGAAAGTACAAAGGTTGAACCAATCATTCAAAGATGCCAACGACTACGCGAAAAGTTTACCAGCAAAGATGAAAACATAACTATCTTAGAGCCATTCATGTTGAACTTACCACAGAACTTAATTAGAAAAAGACCCAATCAAACCCAGAAAGAACAGCAGTGTGCAGCAAGTGTTAACAATCTAGTGCTATTTACAGACATGTATACATATGTGTATATATTTATTTATTTTTTTTATTGATTTTTTTTTCTTTTTACCTTGTTCATAAGGTTTTCATATCTTGTTTTAGTAAATTTGTTATGTATGTATTATAATGTAATCCAAAGGCTGAAAGACCTAGGTCGATAGCCTTTTAGACTTTTTGTCTAATAAAAATTGGTTAAAAAAAAATAAGGAATACAGACTTTAAAATTTTAATATTGTGATATACAAATTGACGTATGTACATTACTTCTGTAGTTTTTTGACATGAATAAATTATTATTATTATTATTATTATTGTTAATCTCCTGGATAGCCCAGGAAGCATCCTCAGGTGTAAAGCTAGCCAGCAATTGTGTATCATTTGTGTAGAGATGGACTGAGCAGAATTTTACCTGTCTGGGCAGGTCAGCAGTGTATAAGCTAAATAATAATGGGCCAAGAATGCTTCCCTGTGGAACACCATATTCCACAAACACTGACCCCGATCTCGCTCCGTCCAGCTCCACTATTTGTGCACATGAAAGCAGGTAACTCGATAGCCACACACACACCTGCCTGGAGAAACCGCAGTACCCGGCCCTAGCAATCAGCATTTCATGATTAATAAGATTGAATGCCTTGCTATAGTCAAGGAGAACCAAGCAAGACTGCCTGGAGGCATCCATATTTTTCACAATGTCAGTTGTTACTTTACTGAGTGCAGTCGCTGTACTACGGTTCCTCCTAAAACCGGACTGTATATCCGGTAATATATCATTTTCAGAAATGAATTCATTGATCATGTCACACACAAGTAATTCAAACATTTTGGCTAGAATTGGCAGAAGGCAAATTGGTCTCAACTCAGATGCTGTTTCTATTTTAGGGGATTTTGGCAGTGGCTTGACAATGGATGTCTTCCATAATGTTGGAAACTCTCCATTTTGTAAGCACAAATTAAATCAGATCATAATGCATTGATGTTTAATGTTGACATGGGCTCGTGGCAGAGAAATCTACGAATTAACAATAAAAATAAAATAGTCAAGGTCTTAAATTATAAAAGACTAGATGATTATCTTGAGGGAGAGAAATGGGAAACAGTATTGTTGGATGACGACCCTAATTCTTCTACGGAGACGCTATTAAAAATATTGCATAATCATATAACCAATGCTACAAATACCAAATCTATAACCAATAAAGAAGTACGTCTTAAACCCTAGATTACCCCAGGTCTTCTTATCTCAATTAGAAATAGAGATTGATTACACAAAGTGTGTGTTCTTAACCCTAATGATAATGTTGCTAAAGAAAATTTTAAAAAATATAGATTATTTGACCAAACTTATAAAGAGAACTAAGTCAGCATATTTTAGACAGCAAATTGAAAATGTTCACCATAATTCTAGAAAAACGTGGGAAATAATTAAACAAATAACAAATGACAATGCAACTCAGACTAACATTCCCATTTTGAAAAGCGAAACCATAACCAGGAACTCACTGAACAGAAGGAAATCGCTGATGAGCTCTGCAAATTTTTTAGTTCTGTTGGAAAAAAACTTTCTAGTAAAATATCTAAGCCGGTTAACATTCCCGATTTTTTATCAAATGAAAAGCAGTTTCCTGGATCAATGTTCTTGAGTGCGGTTGTTGAGGATGAAATCATTGAGTCAATAAATTCATTAAAAAGTTACTCATCACCTGATGATTATCAAATAACAAATTATAATTGTAAAGATGTATTATAAATACTTAACCAAGCCTTTGGTACATGTTCTGAGTCGTATCTTTGAGACCGCAATATTTCCCAGTGTAAGGTAAACAACCAGTCTTTGACACTCTACCAGTTATTGACAATAATACACATTCTTCTTAAAAATAAGAAAACGGCTACAGATTAAATTGCAATTACTAAGTATTTAAAAGTCTGATATATGTGGCAACACTGCACGATCGCGTCACTTTTCTGTTACCGCCATTTGTATGATATGCCGTGTGTTGTGAGGTCGTGTCTTAAATTTTAAATTTTTAACGTTTTTCTAATGTAAAAAATAAGGTAAGTAAACTGATATTATTATTTTTATATGTTAGTTAATTATTTTAGATTAATGTTATGTACACAATATTGCTTCAAACACTCTCAAATATTGATAAACGTTAGCAAAACTCGTCAGAAGTTAGAATTTTGGGCAAAATCTTGTTTGTCAATCTTTGGTTGTACAAAATAACTGTTATACCAATTATTGACATTACTGTCAATGACTGGATACATTAATTTTGATTTAAAATGATTTACCTAATAATGAGTTTAAAATTCCGATGATGCCAATATTTAGATTTTTAAAAATAACTCATTCTAACCAGTTATTGTCAACGGTGTCAATAACTAGTTTTACTGTGTCAATTACTGGTTGAACTAATATTTAATTTGGATTCATTTCAGAAATGGGCCCTAAAAAAAATTATAGCACAGAGCAAATGGCAAGGGCTCTCGAAGACGTAAAAAATGGTGTTCCTGTGTCCGTTGCTGCCCAGCTCCACGGTGTACCAAGAACTACTTTACTGTATAAAAAGGAAGGAAAATCACCGCTTGTGTGTTCAATGGGACCTGCAACCATCTTGACCCAAGATGAAGAGTCCGTTTTAGTCCAATGGATTTTACAACTTTCTGCAAGACATTTCCCAATTTCAAAAGACCAACTTTTGGATTCCGTGCAGAAAATCATGAAAGATGCCAAGAGAGAAAAAACTTTTTTAAATAACAATAGACCTAGTGAAAAATGGTTTGTGCTGTTTTTAAAAAGACATCCCGAAATTGCTGCCAGAATTTCACAGAATTTAACTCAAAGCCGAGAAAGTGTAACCGAAGATCAAATTCGAAATTGGTTTGAAGAAGTGAAGACCTACCTGTCCTCAAAGCATTTGTTTGAAATAACTGACGACCCGAGTAGAGTATTCAACGCAGACGAGAGCGCGTTTTACCTTTCACCAAAAGAAGGAAAAGTCTTAGCAAAAAAAGGCGATAAAAATGTTTATCGCGCGGGTGGGGACGAAAAAGAAAACATTACTGTGCTGGTTACTGCTAACGCTGCGGGGAAAATAGCTCCTCCTATGATTGTTTTGTCCTATGAAAGGATCCCATCAGCAATTGCATCGAGTGTTCCAAAAGACTGGGCTCTAGGCACATCTGAAAATGGGTGGATGTGTGCAGCCACCTTCTTTGAGTATGTGACGAATATATTTAATCCCTGGCTTATTAAAGAAGATATAGAAAAGCCCATTATATTTTTTGTCGACGGCCATGTTTCACACCTAACACTTCATGTATCTAACTTTTGTGCCCAAAATGGCATTGAGTTGATAGCGTTATATCCCAATTCAACTCACCTTTTACAGCCCATGGATATTGCTGTATTTAGACCATTAAAGTTAGCTTACAAATCTGAAGTGCAAAATTGGAGACTAGACAATTTTGGAAACCGGCTTCAAAAGCAACATTTTGGAAATGTATTTCAGAAGGCATTGAATCATATCAGCTCAGATACTATCAAAAATGGTTTTAAAGCGTCTGGTTTGTGCCCTTTTGACGCCAAAAAGGTAAATTTTGATAAAATTGCTAGTAAGAACAATATTTCTTCTTTGTCTTCTCTTACTCCAAGAAAATGTGAGTTAGGTGCAGTATCAACACTTAAGCATCTTGAAGAAAAAATCGGGGAGCAAAAGTTAAATACCTTTAAAAGGTTTTTTACGGATAATATTTTGTGGACTGGTCCTATTGAAGATAAAAGTCTTTTTGAGATTTGGAAAGAGCTGGCATTAGACACACAAAAATATAATGATATCACAAGGGGTATGTCAAATATGGATTCAAGGCAAAATTATGAAAACAAATCCCCTACTATTAAATGCACCACAACCGAAAAGAACACTGAAAAATCACCTATTCAGAGTACACCTACGAAAATAATTGATGACTGTCAACCTAGCACATCTGGCACCCAACCTAGTAAACCCTCCAGTAGCACCCAGATACCATTTAAAGTGCCGACGCCATTTAAGAAGGCTTTGTTCTGGCCTGATCCGAAACCTTCAACTAAGAAAAGAAAATTAAAAGAAAAAATTCCTTCTGTTGTCACCTCTGAGGCCTGGAGAGCTTATCATACAAAAAAAGAAAATGAGAAGAAAAGACAGTTAGAAGAAAAAGAACAGAGAAAACTAAACAGACAAAAAAAACTTTTAACAAAAAATAACATTGAAACTGGAAACAGTTCTGAAGAAGAAGAAGAGTGGAATCCAAGTGGCAGCAGCTCAGACGATGTTGATTTGTATGAAGATCCAAATAAAGAGTTTTGCGAGCTAGCTCAAGGGAACATATCAGTTGGAGACTACGTTCTTGTAAAATTTCTTGGAGGAAAAAGGCAGGCAACAGTATACAGATATGTTTGCGTTGTCCAAGAAATTCTTGATAATAACGATATCCGGGTTATGTGTATGAAATCCGTAAATGACGATAAAAATGTATTTATTTCCAATGAGAAAGATGTGTCATGCGTCAAAAAAAATTCTATTTTGGGTTTATTACCTACTCCTAACATATTAGCCTCTGGTGAACGAATTAAATATGAGTTCCCGTCACCAGTAAACGTTTTTGAAGCATAAACAAGTAATTTTTAATATATAATGTTTTTTTTTTGTTGATGTATGTTGTTTTTTTTTTGACAATAAATGGGTGTCAATTACTGGAGAAATTTAAAAATTTGGTGTCAATAATAGGTGTTTTTACATACTTTTCGTTCTAATTTTTTAAAAATATTAAAAATGTATTTAATCAACTATTTTATGCAGTACCTCATTCTGCAAAGAATGAGGTATTTCTAAGAAGACACAAAATCTATTTAACTTAATTTAAACAAAACATATACTTTTTTTTCGACTTCTCAGCTCTTATAGTGTCAATAACTGGTTGTTTACCTTACTTATTTAAGAAAGCTGTGATTATACCTTTGCACAAAGGTGGAGATAAAACAAACTCTAACAATTAGGTATAGGCCGATTGCAATAACTGGTCCCTTGTGTAAAATTATTGAAAAATGGATAAAGAAGAGGTTGAGTAGCTTATTGAAAACAAATGGATTGATTTCCGACTCACAATATGGTTTTGGGGAGGGAATGGGTAGACTCAGCACTTCATAGTACTAATGAGTTTATCATGGACTGTTTTAATCAAAATTTAAAGCCGCTATTTTGTAATTTATGTGCATCCCTAGGTAATAATATTGTTGACAAGATTAATAATTTATTGCAAATCATTGTTCAAACTTCAAATCCTTGCTTCAAAAAATAGCCTACCTTTTAGTGACTTAAGTGTGGAGAT
This sequence comes from Philopedon plagiatum, assembly GCA_963971165.1. Lineage (NCBI taxonomy): Eukaryota > Metazoa > Arthropoda > Insecta > Coleoptera > Curculionidae > Philopedon > Philopedon plagiatum. The sequence continues at coordinate 32,245,232 of OZ020194.1, forward strand.
TCGTGTCAATTCAAATTGTTCAATTACATCTTCATATGTATTTCTTTCTTCATCGTTGATGAGAACTAAAAGGGGCTCAGAATGTGATAAATTAGAAAAAACATCCATAACTTGTTTATTTAACTGAAATTTTTTTTAAGTGTTCAAACTTGCTTGTTTGAGGCAGGGGGGTGTCAGCTTAATTGAGCCAATCGCAGCACCAAATTTGTCTCTACAGGTCGTCGGGTTGGTTGGGGCAGGGGGTTTGATTAGGAGCTAACTTCACTGACATGGGTTTGACATAACTAGGGACTGTTATTTTTATTTTTCAAATTTCAGTTAAATGAATAATCTTTTTTTGTTATAACATATTTTCAAAGTATTACTATTTTAAACATATAATATTTGTATCTTAATGTAATTCTGCCTCATAAAATTTGGTAATTTTCTTTAACTTCTTACAAAAAATTTAAATAGTGTATGTTGGTGTTGGCTACACTGTTTTTTACCGCCGGACAGACATCTTGCTTGACAGCGACAGCAGAGCCGATTGTTCGTAAGTGCTTTGTTTTATATTTTTTATTTAAATCCTTTAATTTAAACGTAGTTTTTAGCGTTATTATGGTGTTTTTGCCATGAGTAGTGTAATTACCATTTAATAAATAGATTTATTCGCAGTAAAAGACATTTTTCGCTTTATTATAGATGAAAGTTGTCTACCTGACCACGCGGTGATTTTGTGAGTTGTTCTTCAAACAGGTATTGTAAATGCACATAAATTTATCATTTTATCTTAAAAACCTTTAATAAAATGTGCTTGCCGTAAATATAATATTGTTACATACAAGCTAATTATATAGGTTATAAAACTGATTTTCCATTTGTGCATGTTTAGCATCTTATTTTTTTATTTTAAATCGTAAGATAATCTGAATAAATTTAGCCTTTGATAAAATAATAGCTTTGATATTTTTGCTAGATGTTATATCATATTGGTACAAAAGTATTATAATCATTAGAAAATGGCAATTTTTTGTTATACTTGGTACAGAGTTATCTGCTACATAAATTGGGATGCTTGACCACTGCCCTCGTGAAGGAGACCACGAGGGCAGTGGCTTGACCCATTGTTGTTTTAGAAATAGGGGATTAAGTAATAATAATCTTCAGGCTGTGATACAATTTACTAACATTTATTTAATTCCTGTATTCGTAAGCTTTATATGTTTAACCAGTTTATGCTATGAAATTAATAACAAAATTAAGATTTCTATTATACAACTTTTTTCTTGTTTGTACCTTAATGTAAATTTTATTATTCTTAACATATTTATTTTCATAATAATTAAGACTTCCATGATTTCGACACACTTTTTGAGTTTAAAAATAAAATCAATAATGTGTGACATTTGCCAAATAAGTCTGTGTTTTGCAATGTAATTTTTTTGAATCATGGAATTGCTGATAGATGTGAAAGATATAGGCATGGATGAATGGAAAAATCATATTACACTTATGTGTGTGGAAATCGACCCACCACACACTGCTTTTTTTAGTAACTAATGATCAGTTTAAATAGAAAAGGCCATCTTGAAACTCGAGGACATGAATATCATTTAGAACACAAAATAAAATCTTGCTACAAATCAGTTTTTCAATCGTTTATATTTTGTAAAGATCATGTTGAAGTTTATGATGAACTAATTAATAAATGCATTAAGTTATCTATTTTCAAATACTGTAACGATAAGAAAAATCCTCCAGATTTTTCTAAAGGTCATTTTAAAAAACGAATCGATTCAAGAAGCAAAAATTATGTCACAATAATAATTTAACCGTTGACAATGTATATACGTCACCTATTTGTAAGACACCTGATTGTGAGATAATAACCGATGTTGACATACCACCCGATACTGACTCAATTCCCAATTGTGACGACATAACCGATTTTGACAAACTTACCACTTGTACCGGAGTGCAAAAAAACTTGGAAGAGCTACTCACAATGGAATAGACTTTTGAAAGTGATGATTGTGAATTAGTTGAAGTAGTAATAGTGATCAGTGCCTTGAAAATGACATTATATTGTATGATACTGAGTAGTTGTTAAGAATGCATGTATGTGTATAATATATTTGTATGTTCCAAACATTTCTGTTCTGTGATAGGTGTATAGAATTTCTTCGTCTTTCTATGTAGGTACGTTTTGTAAATATTGCCGCCTGGAAGCTATACCTGGGGAACTATTTAGAATGTTTTTAAAATGTAAAGTTGAAGTTGTTAACTGTGTGTTGTACATACACATACTTAATTATCATTGTAAATATGCTTATCTAAATCATGGCTCTAAAAAACTAAAATCAAATATGTTTCTGATTATATCATACTTTTTTTGTACATATTATTATGTATTACTATTCATTTTTTATACTACTAAATTCTTTATTTATTGTTATAATAAATTCACCCTTTTAAGGTTCAGCTCTAGCGTCGATATGAATTAATGACCTTATTGGTTGCTAACATTTTTACTTAGTGTTATTGCAGATCAATTAATTGTGGCCTACAGAAAAGTCCTGTAAAATTAATTCTAATTATTATTGATTTAATTTGCAATGATAATAGATTTACAGGCGACAATTTATTTATTTTCTTTTTATGAGCAAAAGATACTGCTTTTTTCTTTTTTTACAGTGTACCACAAGGAGGCCCCATTGCTGATACGAGAAGTCAAGATCAAGAAATCAGAATTTTTTAATGTCTCTGTGTATTACAATTGATTTTGCTATTGATTACTATATAGTGGTTTTTGGCCAGTAAATGTTTTTTTAACAAAAATTTTTGTTTTATTAAAACATTTGTTAATATTTTATTATTACCTGAAGATGACATTGTTGGTAATAAAAAAACTACTGTTGGAAATCTTATCAACTTTAAGCTTTTGTTTGTAGCATTGCATTAAATGTATTTTATAAAATGTACTTTTTTTAGTAACAATACTCAAGAATGGGCCACATTGACTTTTAAAAACAAAATATACTTTAATATGAAGTTATTTTACGTTTAATATTGTATATAATGTTGCCATTTCAGTATAAAGTTATTAAAAAAAGTAAATTTTATAATTTATATTTATTGTAATGTTCCAAACAAAACTTATTTTGATTTGAAATTTTCCCGCACTACCAGTCGGTATAGTAGGGAATTTGTGGGTTACCGACCGGTGATGTCACTGTTCAGTCGGTAAAGAAAAAGTCCATTTTAGCAACAGAGTTACCATGCAGGTGGCTCATAGATGGCTCGTGTTTCGCATTGAATACTCGCAACCGGCATTTCTCAAACCCTTTTTATTTTCTTTGGTTTGAGGCTATTTTCTGCATCATCTCTTTTTCTACGACCATCTATCGTGTGACGTTTCGTTGTGTTGCTACTTGCTTTCGAGTCGACTCAGCAGTGGGACTCTGCGTCGTTATAGTAATCTACTATAGCTTTCTACTATAGAAATCTATTAGCGTTTTCTACTATCGTCAAATGTGCAACTCTGTTTAGTTGTAGACAATGATCGGGTATCTTCGGAACTCGCCAAAGGGTAACTGTCTGAGCTAAAAACATTGTGGAAATTCTAGGGAGTTTTAATTTTATAACTAGAAGTTTTGGACAGAAGAAAAAGTTTGGTTATATTTATGTTCAAAAGCATAGTAGAGTTGGGAGATATAGTGATTTTTCGATATCTGTTAGAACAGAGATGGTGATTTAAGAAGAGCCGTTATTTTTAACGGTGATTTTTCACTACAGCGATTTTTATTTTTAAGGCGAAAAGGAGCAGCATAGTTGCTTTTACAAGACTGATATTCGATATAAATATTGAATAATGCAGCTACAATTGGAAGTAAAATTATAAGTTGATTTGGTTAGTAAGTTATTAGGGTAAAAATAGTATTTTTTCGAAACGCCCAGTGCCAGAAGCGTAGCAAATATTAATCGAAAATGGCCTTTATTCTTGATTTTTGCGCTAGATTAAGTTAAAAATATTACATTTTTTCCGAAATTAGAATTATAATGCTTTTGGTAATTTTGAGTATAGGTATACCTGAAAATGTTTTTATGACGCTGAATTTAAATACGACAATAAATTAATAAAATTATAATCTCTTAGATACTTTTCAGATTTGAAATTAACCATCTAAAACTGCAAAAAAAATCCCATTTAATAGCTTAAAATTGAGGACACACTGAGTAAAGGAGATTATAAAATACTTAATAACCCACAACCTAAATAACAAAAGAATTATAAACAATAGTATCAGAAAATATAATCAAAAAAAACATTCCCTTTTATATCTAGCTATGTCCTGCAGTGGGACTCTGCGTCGTTATAGAAAACTACTATTGCTTTCTACTATAGAAATCTATTCGCGTTTTCTACTAAAGAAAATTTGCAACTCTATTTAATTGTAGACTAATGATCGGGTATCTTCGGAACTCGCCAAAGGGATAACTATCGGAGCTAAAACCATTTGCGAAAATTCTAGGGATTTTAAATTTTATAACTAGAAGTTTTGGATAGAAAGAAAAGTTTGGTTATATTTAATGTTCAAGGTTCATGTTCAAAAGTATTTTACCTTTTACCTAAGTTCAATTTTTTCCATGTGCCATCCAAAGCCCTTCTAGAACTAGTAACACCTAAGTATAGCTTATACAATAACACAGCTACCTAAGTAAGTTAAACGGGCGCACCCAGGATTTTGTCTCAGTGGTAGTTTGTAGGAGTGTTTCAGGGATCACGCGATTTGGTGAATTTTTTCAATTATTAGTGCACTTTTTTAATTTTTGTGTGTCTAGGATGTTAGTGTAGGGGGAACTGCCCCCCCCCCCCCCCTGGGTACGCCGCTGAAGTTAAACACCGCAACGTCATCAGCCGAGAACTTACTGCCGCTGTCGACTGCCCAGGCAGCACACTGACGTCAATTTGACATATTTTTTTCGTCACCTTAGACGTCTTTCTAACCCTAAAACTGACGACATAATGACAGTAGGATGACGTGATTATGTCACAGCCCCAGGACGTCATTTTTTACCGTAATTCTGACGTCGTCAGGGTAACGCTATATTGACGTCTGTTACGTCATACTAGCGTCATTAGTCCGTCATCCTAGAGTCATCAGTCCGTCATACTAGCGTCATGAATCCGTCATAATAACGTCATAGGTCAGCCATTAATGGCAGATTCAGGAACTTTAGCACACCCAGATGTCAGTTACCGAGCACAGAACTCGAAATTTAAGGGACTTCGTACAGGACCTGCTAGTATTATCTAGGAAGGAAAAAATGATTTAAATATTTGCCAACAAATTCGGACTGGGCCCCCTCAATAACTAAAAGTACTCTTCTTAAATAGAATGTGATTTATAAATTACCAATCTTTCGTCGAAAAATCTAAACTTTTATAAAAACAAGTAAACTTAAACGTTAGCCTTAAAGATGTGAATTAAAAACTTAAAAATTACTGTAATGTCTAAGATAACATTTGTTTATTTTTATAAAACTTTAGATTTCTTTACAAAATATCACAAAATTACTTATAAAAATATTTTAATAAAAACAAGTTTTTAACCCAGGGGAGCCTAGCGAAAATTTGAAGTCCTATTGCAAATTTTAACATTATTTTTCCTTCATAGTAATACTCCTGAAGATCCGGTATAAACCACCCCAAGTATGGTGCGAGTTCAATGTTCTATAACTGAGATCAGGAAATGCTGGAATTTCTAGTTCGGCCAATGCCCATAATAAAACTGATGGAAATACTAAATCTGCAAAATAAAACTTTATTATTTAAAAATATATCTTACAGTTTTATTAATTTGAAAAATGTCTTTTATGTCATATATGAATAGGTATTTTTTTTAACAGTGCATATTAGCTATCTTAATATGTAAAAAACTTAAATAACAAGAAATACATACATAAGATTAATAATAATCATTACTGGTTTAAATACTTCTTAACGGACATTTTTCTTGGAGAAACGTTGTGGGGCATGCTTAAGCCAGATTTTAATCACAGCTTCCACTTCTGCATTAGTCACATTCGTTGTTTTTTTTTACGGCGATGTTTACGTAGATGCTTTGTTCACCACTGACACCGCCCCACTCTCCTGCCACTCTACGATCACATAAGCCATCTAGAGCAAATTTAAAAAACTGATTTATGCAAGCAGGCATTTTGCATTGTTAATTTTAATAAAAATCAGTAAATGTGTACCTATACCACTACTAATGTTACGTAACCACTAAAGATGGATTTATACAAATATATACTATAAGTTCAAATAATAAATTAGATAAAATAAGATAGTCCAAATAATATCGGTTATAGGTACAGCAAACAAAAATAAATAAGTACTCCCAATCAGAAGTTACGCAAACTTGAAAGAGTTGGAAACAATGGAAACCCACAACCTTAAAATTTGACAATCCTTTAAAATGCCGATTCTTTGGGTTTTTTATAATAAAACTAAAATAAATAAATACTAAACAAAATATTAATAAAAACCAAACATATTTCAGTTACTGTCAAATGCCGAAACCAGCTGTTCTCGTGGACATGCGCACTTCTATTTCACGTAAAATAAAATAGGTATAGGTATCTTGCTTCAAGGTTATTATTTGTTATTTTTATTTTCTGTTATTTGCCTCATATTAATACCTGAAAGTTCTATCTGTGTACATCTAATTTTTATTTGTCTCTTAAGGTGTTTTTCTATATAAACCGACCCTAAAATTCATAATATCATAATCTCGCACAGACAAGGAACGACGCCATATTGCAAGAGATTGGTGGCATTTCGTGTGTTCATTCTGTCGCAAGAAAACCTATTAATTTTATGTTTAAGGGCACTTTAAACAAGTTCAGAAAAGTCGTTAAAAAACAAATACCTTTAAAACATATATTAAATGATATAAAATATAACTTACCTGCAAATAAAACCGTCGTTGCGTAGGTACGTTAAATGTTAAATGTTGACTTGACCTGACCTACAAGAAAGAAAGAAAGGAGTGAGTAGGCAAATGGCGTTATTGCGCAGGCCGCGTGATGATGCCGTTTGCCGAACCGATGCGATCATAATGCGATTGTAGTCGATTGGAGTCCGCTAGGTGTTAAAAGGTTAAAAGCGCCAAATTTAAAAACTTTTGGTTTTATTCTTTTTCACTTTAAAATATGTAGTTTTAAGAAAACGCCGAAGTACAGATGACATCAGTAAATTTACTGAAGGATTTGTGATGGTTATTACATCTGTAAACCTGCATAAAAGCTGTCATAATTTATATAATTGATCTGTTTCATATATTTTTCAGACCTGTATCAGTCTAAAATCTAGTTTACAAAATTTTAAATTTAGGTAAAAAAATTACGAGAAAATGTCGTCCAAATGACGTCTAATTCATTACGTCTAAAATACGTCGCAGAAATGACGACATAAATCACGCCACTTTTTGGGAATATGACGTCCTTGACCGTAGTTTACCAAAAAATGACGTCAATATCACGGCAGTGTGCTGCCTGGGTGGTGACGTTGCGGTGTTGTAACTTAAAGAAGGTCCTCACCTCACGGGCAGAAGAAGCGGAACAGCGGACAGGAACTTCGTTTGTTAAACATGGCAGAATTCAACTAATCATATAACGAAGCGCCTCTCCGCTGTTCCGCTTCTTCCGCCCGTGAGGACCCACTTTTACGGCGTTACTAGTTGTAGCATCTTTGGCTATTTATTTGGATATTTTTATTTCTGGATGAGATTCAGCGAAGTTGATCAAATAAAGCCAGTGTTCACTTCTTACGCGCATTTTACTACAAAGATACTTTTTGTTTGTTGCTTATTTAAAACTATTTAGTAAAAAATGTATGTATTTCGATCTAAAAATTTTCAACTGAGTAATTTGTATCCAAATTATAAGCAAAGTGCATAAAAGCAAAGTAAGGAGCTTTTACTGGTCCTTTTTATTTTTTATAAGCTCTGCACTTAGGACAATTTGTGGTTATACCTAATGCCAGAGTGAAAATGCACAAAATTTTGAGACTCAGGCTCATTAGGAATAATCTTAAACAGAAAAAGCAATAGTTCAAACATATGACCTCTAAAGCCTTCGTTCACCGAACACCGAACCGGCAGTGCTCTGATCCAAAAACACGTAAACAACTTAATCCATAACCTCACAAAACCGATAACTACAGCATTGGCGATGTCGTTTCAAGACGACAAGATGGCTGTCACATAATCGACTTCGAACCATACGCAGAGTACGAAACGATCGTTCCGTTTCTACAAATAGAATTCTATGACATCGTGGAGTCCCACTGCAGCGTTAGCGATGTCGCTTTCGTTTCAAGACGACAATATGGCTGCCACATAATCGATTTCGAAACCTACGCGGAGTACGAAACGATCGCTTTGTTTCTACAAATAGAATTCTACGACATCGCGGAGTCCCACTGCAGCAGTGGGACTCCGCGATGTCGTAGAATTCTATTTGTAGAAACAAAGCGATCGTTTCGTACTCCGCGTAGGTTTCGAAGTCGATTATGTGGCAGCCATATTGTCGTCTTGAAACGAAAGCGACATCGCTAACGCTGCAGTGGGACTCCACGATGTCATAGAATTCTATTTGTAGAAACGGAACGATCGTTTCGTACTCTGCGTATGGTTCGAAGTCGATTATGTGACAGCCATCTTGTCGTCTTGAAACGACATCGCCAATGCTGTAGTTATCGGTTTTGTGAGGTTATGGATTAAGTTGTTTACATGTTTTTGGATCAGAGCACTGCCGGTTCGGTGTTCGGTGAACGAAGGCTTTAGAGGTCATATGTTTGAACTATTGCTTTTTTTGTTTAAGATTATTCCTAATGAGTCGGAGTCTCAAAATTTTGTGCATTTTCAATCTGGCATTAGGTATAACCACAAATTGTCCTAAGTGCAGAGCTTATAAAAAATAAAAAGGACCAGTAAAAGCTCCTTACTTTGCTTTTATGCACTTTGCTTATAATTTGGATACAAATTACTCAGTTGAAAATTTTGAGATCGAAATACATACATTTTTTACTAAATAGTTTTAAATAAGCAACAAACAAAAAGTATCTTTGTAGTAAAATGCGCGTAAGAAGTGAACACTGGCTTTATTTGATCAACTTCGCTGAATCTCATCCAGAAATAAAAATATCCAAATAAATAGCCAAAGATGCTAGAACTAGTAACGCCGTAAAAGTGGTCCTCACGGGCGGAGGAAGCGGAACAGCGGAGAGGCGCTTCGTTATATGATTAGTTGAATTCTGCCATGTTTAACAAACGAAGTTCCTGTCCGCTGTTCCGCTTCTTCTGCCCGTGAGGTGAGGACCTTCTTTAAGTTACAACACCGCAACGTCACCAGTCGACAGCGGCAGTAAGTTCTCGGCTGATGACGTTGCGACTTGCGTTGCGGTGTTTAACTTCAGCGGCGTACCCAGGGGGGGGGGGGCAGTTCCCCCTACACTAACATCCTAGACACACAAAAATTAAAAAAGTGCACTAATAATTGAAAAAATCCACCAAATCGCGTGATCCCTGAAACACTCCTACAAACTACTACTGAGACAAAATCCTGGGTGCGCCCCTGTTTAACTTACTTAGGTAGCTGTGTTATTGTATAAGCTATACTTAGGTGTTACTAGTTCTAGAAGGGCTTTGGATGGCACATGGAAAAAATGAAAAAATTGAACTTAGGTAAAGGGTAAAATATTTTTGAACATGAACCTTGAACATTAAATATAACCAAACTTTTCTTTCTATCCAAAACTTCAAGTTATAAAATTTAAAATCCCTAGAATTTTCGCAAATGTTTTTAGCTCCGATAGTTATCCCTTTGGCGAGTTCCGAAGATACCCGATCATTAGTCTACAATTAAATAGAGTTGCAAATTTTCTTTAGTAGAAAACGCGAATAGATTTCTATAGTAGAAAGCAATAGTAGTTTTCTATAACGACGCAGAGTCCCACTGCAGGACATAGCTAGATATAAAAGGGAATGTTTTTTTATTATTATATTTTCTGATACTATTGTTTTTAATTCTTTTGTTATTTATGTTGTGAGTTATTAAGTATTTTATAATCTCCTTTAGACTCAGTGTGTCCTCAATTTTAAACTATTAAATGGGATTTTTTTTGCAGTTTTAGATGGTTAATTTCAAATCTGAAAAGTATCTAAGAGATTATAATTTTATTAATTTATTGTCGTATTTAAATTCAGCGTCATAAAAACATTTTCAGGTATACCTATACTCAAAATTACCAAAAGCATTATAATTCTAATTTCGGAAAAAATGTAATATTTTTAACTTAATCTAGCGCAAAAATCAAGAATAAAGGCCATTTTCGATTAATATTCGCTACGCTTCTGGCACTGGGCGTTTCGAAAAAATACTATTTTCACCCTAATAACTCACTAACCAAATCAACTTATAATTTTACTTCCAATTGTAGCTGCATTATTCAATATTTATATCGAATATCAGTCTTGTAAAAGCAACTATGCTGCTCCTTTTCGCCTTAAAAATAAAAATCGCTGTAGTGAAAAATCACCGTTAAAAATAACGGCTATTCTTAAATCACCATCTCTGTTCTAACATATATCGAAAAATCACTATATCTCCCAACTCTACTATGCTTTTGACTTAGACAAGGAAAGCTTTTGAACATAAATATAACCAAACTTTTTCTTCTGTCCAAAACTTCTAGTTATAAAATTAAAAATCCCTAGAATTTCCGCAATGTTTTTAGCTCAGACAGTTACCCTTTGGCGAGTTCCGAAGATACCCGATCATTGTCTACAACTAAACAGAGTTGCACATTTGACGATAGTAGAAAACGCTAATAGATTTCTATAGTAGAAAGCTATAGTAGATTGCTATAATGACGCAGAGTCCCACTGCAGCAGTGGGACTCCGCGATGTCGTAGAATTCTATTTGTAGAAACAAAGCGATCGTTTCGTACTCCGCGTAGGTTTCGAAGTCGATTATGTGGCAGCCATATTGTCGTCTTGAAACGAAAGCGACATCGCTAACGCTGCAGTGGGACTCCACGATGTCATAGAATTCTATTTGTAGAAACGGAACGATCGTTTCGTACTCTGCGTATGGTTCGAAGTCGATTATGTGACAGCCATCTTGTCGTCTTGAAACGACATCGCCAATGCTGTAGTTATCGGTTTTGTGAGGTTATGGATTAAGTTGTTTACATGTTTTTGGATCAGAGCACTGCCGGTTCGGTGTTCGGTGAACGAAGGCTTTAGAGGTCATATGTTTGAACTATTGCTTTTTCTGTTTAAGATTATTCCTAATGAGTCTGAGTCTCAAAATTTTGTGCATCTTCACTCTGGCATTAGGTATAACCACAAATTGTCCTAAGTGCAGAGCTTATAAAAAATAAATAGGACCAGTAAAAGCTCCTTACTTTGCTTTTATGCACTTTGCTTATAATTTGGATACAAATTACTCAGTTGAAAATTTTGAGATGGAAATACATACATTTTTTACTAAATAGTTTTAAATAAGCAACAAACAAAAAGTATCTTTGTAGTAAAATGCGCGTAAGGAGTGAACACTGGCTTTATTTGATCAACTTCGCTGAATCTCATCCAGAAATAAAAATATCCAAATAAATAGCCAAAGATGCTAGAACTAGTAACGCCGTAAAAGTGGTCCTCACGGGCGGAGGAAGCGGAACAGCGGAGAGGCGCTTCGTTATATGATTAGTTGAATTCTGCCATGTTTAACAAACGAAGTTCCTGTCCGCTGTTCCGCTTCTTCTGCCCGTGAGGTGAGGACCTTCTTTAAGTTACAACACCGCAACGTCACCAGTCGACAGCGGCAGTAAGTTCTCGGCTGATGACGTTGCGACTTGCGTTGCGGTGTTTAACTTCAGCGGCGTACCCAGGGGGGGGGGCAGTTCCCCCTACACTAACATCCTAGACACACAAAAATTAAAAAAGTGCACTAATAATTGAAAAAATCCACCAAATCGCGTGATCCCTGAAACACTCCTACAAACTACTACTGAGACAAAATCCTGGGTGCGCCCCTGTTTAACTTACTTAGGTAGCTGTGTTATTGTATAAGCTATACTTAGGTGTTACTAGTTCTAGAAGGGCTTTGGATGGCACATGGAAAAAATGAAAAAATTGAACTTAGGTAAAGGGTAAAATACTTTTGAACATGAACCTTGAACATTAAATATAACCAAACTTTTCTTTCTATCCAAAACTTCAAGTTATAAAATTTAAAATCCCTAGAATTTTCGCAAATGTTTTTAGCTCCGATAGTTATCCCTTTGGCGAGTTCCGAAGATACCCGATCATTAGTCTACAATTAAATAGAGTTGCAAATTTTCTTTAGTAGAAAACGCGAATAGATTTCTATAGTAGAAAGCAATAGTAGTTTTCTATAACGACGCAGAGTCCCACTGCAGGACATAGCTAGATATAAAAGGGAATGTTTTTTTATTATTATATTTTCTGATACTATTGTTTATAATTCGTTTGTTATTTATGTTGTGAGTTATTAAGTATTTTATAATCTCCTTTAGACTCAGTGTGTCCTCAATTTTAAGCTATTAAATGGGATTTTTTTTGCAGTTTTAGATGGTTAATTTCAAATCTGAAAAGTATCTAAGAGATTATAATTTTATTAATTTATTGTCGTATTTAAATTCAGCGTCATGAAAACATTTTCAGGTATACCTATACTCAAAATTACCAAAAGCATTATAATTCTAATTTCGGAAAAAATGTAATATTTTTAACTTAATCTAGCGCAAAAATCAAGAATAAAGGCCATTTTCGATTAATATTCGCTACGCTTCTGGCACTGGGCGTTTCGAAAAAATACTATTTTCACCCTAATAAGTCACTAACCAAATCAACTTATAATTTTACTTCCAATTGTAGCTGCATTATTCAATATTTATATCGAATATCAGTCTTGTAAAAGCAACTATGCTGCTCCTTTTCGCCTTAAAAATAAAAATCGCTGTAGTGAAAAATCACCGTTAAAAATAACGGCTATTCTTAAATCACCATCTCTGTTCTAACAGATATCGAAAAATCACTATATCTCCCAACTCTACTATGCTTTTGAACATAAATATAACCAAACTTTTTCTTCTGTCCAAAACTTCTAGTTATAAAATTAAAAATCCTTAGAATTTCCGCAATGTTTTTAGCTCAGACAGTTACCCTTTGGCGAGTTCCGAAGATACCCGATCATTGTCTACAACTACACAGAGTTGCACATTTGACGATAGTAGAAAACGCTAATAGATTTCTATAGTAGAAAGCTATAGTAGATTACTATAACGACGCAGAGTCCCACCAGTGTTGCCACATACCTATATTTTTTCGAGCGAGCCGTCCTGCCAAAAACGAGCGAGATTTTAATTAAAAGAGCGAGATTTTTTTGTTCAAATCAATAACTCTACATTAACGTACGTTCATAAGTCGAAATATTTGAAAAAAATCACATGGGGTTATCCATTAATTACGTCACACGCAAAGGGGGAGGGAGGGGTCCACAAAGCGTGACAAGACGTGACGGGGGGGGGGGCCATAAGATTCGGGACGTCACATCTAACCTAAGATATTAAAACAACTAAATAGGGAATAGGGCCACGGGCGAAATGAGCTTTATATAAGATATTTTGAAGTTTGAAATTGTTTGCCTTTGATAATATACACCGACCGATACCGCCTTTGAAAAAAGTCGACGTAACGGAATTTATTGTTTTATTATTTGTTTCGCAGTCTTACCAGGTCTACTGTTTAAATGGTAGGTTTACCCTTTTCAGCCTCGACCTTCCGCCTTACCGCTTTCGAACCTGATTCTACCGTAATTTTTAATCTGAAAAATATATATGCCATTATCTTACTTCGTCACTGATATTATCCATGTTTGGCAGGTATTATGGTTGTTGTTCAGAATCTCAGGTTCTTTTTTTAAATTTTTATCGGGCTGGAGCCGTATCCTCGAACGCACTTGCAGCCTTTGACAACGAAGTATGAACGCGCTCGACACGATTCAGGAATTCACAGAAATCTCAAGTCCAACGAATTTTACAGATACCTATTAGTTTTATTTAAGGAAATTCCATTGAATTTTATATGAAAAAACTAGGGTTTGTTACTTTATTTGAAAATATTAAAGAATAATAATAATATCGGAAGTGCTGCTTCCATCAAGTTCTAAATTTCAAATTGCAAAATGAGTGACACGATTCAGGAATTCACAGAAATCTCAAGTCCAACGAATTTTACAGATACCTATTAGTTTTATTTAAGGAAATTCCATTGAATTTTATATGAAAAAACTAGGGTTTGTTACTTTATTTGAAAATATTAAAGAATAATAATAATATCGGAAGTGCTGCTTCCATCAAGTTCTAAATTTCAAATTGCAAAATGAGTGACGTCACAACAGGGAATGTGATTAGTTGTGACCATAGACGATATATTTAGTTGAACTCAATGACGCAACGCGGCGATCAGAACCGGGCCGAAAAAATCTCAGTCATTTGTATGTTATGGTATTTTTGGTTGGGGTGGCGAATATAGCGAACCTCTGAAGCTTGTTATTTCGATACAAAAATAGTCTTTACAAAGTGTTACAGACCTTTCATATGTTTCGCCAATTATGTATCCAACTTTTAAATATAAGGAATTATTTCGTAGTCTATTTCTTACAAGTAGTGCATAAATACAAATAGTTTAATTCCAAATTTAAATTATATCAATATGTGAAAGAATAGGAGGTAAAAAATATAATTTATTTTAAATGCACTCCGGTGTTGAAGTGAATACACACACGGAGAAGTAGAAATATTTGTCAGTGACGTATATTGAGTGTGGTCAAGGTGTCAGAAAGGCACTGATGGGGTGTGTGTGTATTAGGGGCATTGTATAAGGGGTAAGATGGTGTAAGAAGGTCATATATAGTGTCAATGCCTCCTTCCCCTATATTGCATAAGGGTGAGTGTGACCAAAAGGCATATTTGCGCTTTCGTCAAAGGGGACTAAAAATACTAGTGGATTAGGGTAGAGGCGAGTATTTTAAAAGGGATGGCGAAAGAAAAAAGCGCTTTCGCCAAAGGATCGCTAAGATATCGGTGGATTAGATTGACATGGGGCCGTAAGTAGTAGCGCTTTCAGCAAAGTATCAAGTGCACACACTGTAAATAGGTGTAAAAATATTTACATCTTACCCTAGAACTTGGTTTGTTCAATAATTATACAGGATGGGATGCCAATCCAATAAAATATACACATGTAATTTTTTTGATTTACTATTTTACTTCTTAAAACAGTTGCATATTTTATTTCTATTGTTTAGAATACTATGTTTATATTTTATTTCAACTTTCAATTTTGTAAATGTAACGTTTAAAAAATTAAGAGGGGGGGGGGACATTAAAGAGACGCACTGTATATATATAAACTGAGCTATTTTCGAGGAATTATCGACAGTTTTGTATAGCAAGAAAACTCAGATTTAAGCCAACAAACTATACACTTTTTGTTAAAATCTCACTAATGGTTACATTTTTATCATTAATAAAAAGAATAATTACAAGTAATATATTTAGCATTTATTACTCGATAAAAGATTCACGTCATGTGAAATAAATTTCCGGTCCTGTCTATCACAAGGCAAACGTTCGACAATGCGCAAGCCCGCAGAGGACCGTCTTTGTTTACGGATTCAGCTCGGTAAATTTGCCGCATTCGTAATTGACATTATTTCTCTATTATATATTTTCTCTATGGTTGTGACAAGGACGACGGGGGTCAGAAAACGATGAAATTTGTGTGACGTAATTTATGGATGACCCCAAGAAAAATCGGAAAATAATTATCTTTAAGGGCTTTTGTACACACACACGGATATTTATCGGATGTCGGAGTCGGACACTTCCAAATTACATTATCTTAAATTGGTAGCTTCCACACGATAGTCGGATATTATCGGATTTGACAAAAATGCCACCCGACATATTAAATAGTTTATAGCTTAATCGGCCTGATGAATATCGTTTACAAACGAAAATGACGTAGGTAGATCTCTAATAAAAATTGGACGCAATGTACAAGAGACGGTTGCCTAAACACCTGCATCGACTCCAACATCCGATAATTATTAGCGGTGTGTGTACAAACTCCCTAACTTGTTTTGCGTGCTCAAACGGATACACCATCCGAAGTGGTGCAATCTGTACCAAAATAGCCAAACTAGAAAATCCGTCGTGTCAACTGTGAAGTGATATTCTGCGTAGCCGTGGTGACAGGCATTAAAACGAGCGAGATTTGACAAAGAGGAGCGAGAGAGTGAATCAGAACAAAAAGGAGCGAGATCTCGCTCGATCGAGCGAGCTGTGGCAACAGTCGACTGCATCAGGGGATTTTGGGTCGATTTTGGGTTAGGTAATTGTAACGAAAATAAAAGGTTAATTGCGGTCATGGGCAAATCATCGTCTTCTTTCTATTTTCGCCAAATATTGTAAAAGAAGAGTTTCCACTGGGACCATCAGTGTTGCCAGTCTAGTACAATTGTACTAGATCTAGTACCGTTTTAAGGAATCTAGTACGCTAGTACACTTTAGGGTAATTATTCGGATTAATGCAAACAGCGAATTTTTTCATGAAATTTTGCACAGACCCTAATTTTGGGTCGTTGAACACGAATCCGAAGTCGGTTTTTGGCGGTCTCGAATGGTTTTTCCAAAAAAAAAAATTTTAACTTTTAGGTTACCTTTTTTTATAGATTCCTTTAAGTTTCGACACTTTCACTTAAACATATCTGTAAACTTATAATTTTTATTTTTTTTCGTCACACAAAACACCATATTTAGACAAAAATAGCTAAGAAAATTGCGTTTTCCTGTTGAAAATTCCATTTATCTCGCTACCAGCCGCCATTATTTTCCCAGCTGTCAACTGTCTGGCGTTGCCAGCAGTGGGATTCCGCGAGGTCGTAGAATTCTATTTGTAGAGACAAAGCGATCTTTTTGCGCTCTGTTTAACGTTCGCTGTCGAATGACCGACCGACAAAAACAACACGATCGCTGTGTGTCGATCAGTGTTGCCAACTTAGCGGATTTCCCGCTAGATTTAGCGGAATAATTCTTCCTAGCGGGCTCAAAACTATTTTAGCGGCTAGCGGATTTTTTAGCGGTATTATATGATATTTTAGTTATAAATTAGCGGTTTATCAAATTGCCCTAAATTCTTTCTTGAAATTTTTATCAGATTTTTTTAAAAATACTGCCGCCCACCGTGCGGGAAAGAGAAGCTTGGTGTACGTGCCATCTCAATGGCAACGACTCCTACATATCGACATTGAACTAAACAGTAGTTCAATGCATATCGATGGGTATTGACATTATGTAATGTGCAAGGCAGCGCCGCGCGCCGGCCCGCGGCCTAAAGAATCACTCTCGAACCAAGAAGGAAAACAGATAAAAGAAGACATTTATTTCTATTGTTTATGTTTACATGGTCCAGGGGATTCCCCTGTTTCTGTTTCGATTCTCATCGGGTTGAATTGGTTGCATTTTGCCATTTTCGGTTTTGTAATTACATGTTTGCAGTTATTTATTAAAATGAGTAAGCGATTCATTAAGGGCTAGGAGTAAGTTTTTATTTTTTGTACTACTGTTTACTACAATAATCAATTTTGTGCGCTTAATATAACACAACCTGAATACAACCAGAGGCGTACTTCTGGGGGGAAGGCGTCCCCTCCGTGGATGCTTGAGTTGGCTAATTAAAGTACGAGTTGGCTATTAGAGCACCTCGTACCAAAAAAACGTCGACAGTTGAGTTGTGGCAAAAAGGTCCACAGTTTAATTTCAGCAAACGTCGAAACGTTCGACCAGTCAATAAAAAATCGACAGTTTTTCTCGGAGGGAATTTGCAAAAAAAAAACACGGTCGACAATTTCGAATTTTTATTTTCTCATAGTTGGATATCCCCCCCCCCCCTCAGCATAGTGCTTTCGGTACGCCCCTGAATACAACTCTGGTTTAGCGGTTTTTGGCGGAATTATCACGGTGATCTGGCGAGGAAGCACCTCGGTCTGTTGGCAACACTGGTGTCGATTATAGAAAACTATAATCACACGGAATCCCACTACAGGTTTACTTATTTTTCATGAAAAAGTAGTAAATTAGGAATAATAAAAAAGCTAACCATAACGAACTAAAGTTACTATTCTGTCCAACTTAGTCAACAACATTTTTTAATTTTAACCTACATCAGACCTACCAAACTCCTATATTGATCAGTAATCCAACACCTGCATGCTGATGCATGCAACCATATCTAAACAAAAAGGTGTATACCCAACCCAAGCAAACCTGAGCAAAAAGGTGGTCAGGTTTGCTCAGTTTTGATTGATATAGATACATATATATCTATATCAATGCAAACAGTTATAGGCGGCACAAAAATTAACCATTCTGAACAAAGTTTGAAGTTGTGGCAACCAAAACAAAAAAGTTTGCTAAATACCTGCAGTACCACTCTGTAAGAAAAATAGCGATAGCGACCGGGGTCTCTTCGAAACATACCGAACGGTGATACATAGGGCGTGTACCGTTGTCAACTTCGGTTACGGTTTTGTGTCCCGTAAGTATCGGTAATCTGAAAAGTTGACAGATTGGAAACGCAATATCTGTCATTAATGTCACCGAAGAAACCGATGCGGTTAACCAGGTTTGACAACGGTACACAGCCATAGTAAGAATTTGCAAAGAGAGCCCGATCGCTTTCGCTATTTCTCATACAGAGAGTACCACGCTGGATACTCGCCAGATAATTTCACTCAAAAATCAAAATTGAAGCACTCCAACAACTAAAATTATACCAAAGAACTTTCCTAATGTCTTTTAGAAAACGTTTTAGTAAAATAAAAGCAAAACACCCACAAATTTCCACTAATCATGTAATTATAGGAATTAGTTCTTAAAAGCTGCCATTAATGTATACGTGCGCGACAGAGATGGCATCCCCTTTTATTAACCATCTCACTCTACTGCGAAATGTGCCTCAAAAATCCATATTTGCGACACGGCCGGGCCCATTCCAGTTCGTAGATGGAGTTCAATGGGAATATGTTTGTGTAAATCACACAAGAACAAGATACAGGAGGGGAATACCCGAGACGCTGCGAAACCTAGTGTTGCAGTATCAAACAGACGAATCACTACCTACCTTACTTATCCTCTTATATTTTTATACTGGCTAAGCAAGAGAGGTCGCTAAAAGCAGTGCAAATTTAAAACTGCAAAATTGTAATTACTGCTAGAGCGCCTAAAATTATGCCTAAATTTATATTTTTAAAATTAAATTTTTAATAAATTATCAGATTAGAAATCTGCATAACTACCAAGAATATACTACGTGAATATACGCTGATCTCTCGACTACTCACAATTGCCACTTACAGACCAGCAAATTATTCACAAATGTAAGGAATTACTCACAAATTGGCAGCGCTGAGGTAGACAGAACAATATTAAAAAAGACGGATGGGCCTTGGATGAACCCTATATCGTTTTAATACCTTAAAAGCTCTATCGTTTTCCATTATGTAAGGGTAATAAAGGAAACAAAGTTTGTCGACACGGTCGACACTGATATCATGGCCCCAACGAATACTAATACAGGATGGCCCCCAGTGTTGCCAGAATTTTTTTTTATTTGGTACTAGATTCTGATTGAAAAAGTACTAAATTTAATGAAAATGTACTAGATCTTCACAAGACAGACGAAGCATGTGCGTCTAAAAAGAGCGTACCATTGATCTGAACTCATATTATTTTCAAGGATGCGAATTCGGTTTGCAAAGATCATAGACTTTTTCCTCTTGGGGGGGAGGGTAGCTGCCAGGAAGGCGGCGGGATGCGACCTCGGTTTGCGAAGATCATAGACTATTTTCCTTCTAGGGATGCATCTGCCCCCCTGCCCCTCACTGCGTAAGTCCTTGGCGTCTGATGCACGGGCAAGAGGAGGTATAAAAAAACAAAATTCTTGAAATATCTGTTAAGGAGTTTGCCTGTGGCTTCTGTTGCGGTAACATCTCTCGGTCGATTATAAAGTTTGATTTCGGGTTAGATCACCTAGAAGCGGTGAGTAGAGTGTTTTGTGATGGAATACAAAGGGAAGCTCCACGGGGGAATCTTTTTCAAATAAGGGGATTGAGCGATGAGGCCTAAAATCCCTGTTCGTGCCACGTTTTTTCATCCACACGAAGTATGTGACGGCCATTTCTTGTTGTGGGAGAGAAAAGGTCATGCGCAATAAACTATACCGGAGGCGGGAAACTCCATAACCTCAACTGTGCCATACCGATAATATTGACGTTTTGTCATTTTTTTATTATTATTAATATTCGGAATCTCCGAGGGTACATACCCGACAATTTGGAGGTTCTAAGGGAAAAAATACCACTCAAACTGGGTAACGTGTAAGCCATCCCTAAGGGTAGCTAGGGCTCTGGTTAAGCGCCGGACAGAGTGGAGAGCTGGCCAACCATGGATGAGGGCCAATAATAGTGAAGGAAGAATGAAGAGATATCTGTTAATTGTATAAGAAAAAAATATGTAATTAATTCTAATTTTAAAAATGGAATAGGGATTTCCAACCTCTGAAAAAAGTTAGTTATAATCCCCCAAAAAAAAAGTGGTCAGGTTTGCTCAGTTTTGATTGATATAGATACATATATCTATATCAATGAAAACTGAGCAAACCTGACCACCTCTTTGCTCACCCAACCTGAGCAAAAAGGTGGTCAGGTTTGCTCAGTTTTCATTGATATAGATATATATTATGTATCTATATCAATCAAAACTGAGCAAACCTGACCACCTTTTTGCTCAGGTTTGGTTGGGTTAAAATTTTTAAAATTTGTGGGAAAAACGATTTGTAAATTTAGCAACAGCGTCTTTCCATCAGAAATTTCGAGAATGTGTACCTAGGGCTGCGTGTTTATTTTCTTTCAGTTTTTTTCATATTTTCTCTGTTTTTTTTAATGTGTTTTTACATAAATTTGCCTAAATATGGTACAGAAAAATAGTGTGTAATGACTTGTATAGATGTGTTTAAGTAAAAGTGCTGAAATTTAAAGAATTTCATTGAAAAACCTAACCTAAAAGTTAAAATTTTTTTTTTTTAAAACCATACGAGACCGCCAAAAACTGACTTCGGATTCGTGTTCTACGACCCAAAATTAGGGTCTGTGCAAAATTTCATGAAAAAATTCGCTGTTTGCATTAATCCGAATAATTACCCACTTTAGTCGCAATCTAGTACGAAATGCTATCCGACGTTTTTAATTTTACATATTAGAGTTATCGTAATTCTTGTATTTTTTTTTTTTTTGGGATTATAACTATAACTCTTTTTTCAGAGATTGGAAATCCCTATTTCATTTTTAAAATTAGAATTAATTACATATTTTTTCTTATACAATTAACAGATATTTCTTCATTCTTCCTTCACTGTTATTGGCCCTCATCCATGGTTGACCAGCAGTGGTACTCTGTAAGAAAAATAGCGATAGCGACCGGCGTCTCTTTGCAAATTCTTCCTATGTATCACCGTTCGGTATGTTTCGAAGAGACCCCGGTCGCTATCGCTATTTTTCTTACAGAGTGCCACTGGCTCTCCACTCCGTCCGGCGCTTAACCTTAGGGATGGCTTACACGTTACCCAGTTTGAGTGCAAGGGTACTAAACTAGATAGGAGTGTTCAATGCCATTTAACGTTAGATGAGGGAAGAGAGAGGATACCGCGCATGCAGGGCTGCCAATTTGTGAGTAATTCCTCACATTTGTGAGTAATTGGCTGGTCTGTGAGTAATTTTGTGAGTAAGTGGCAATTGTGAGTAAATTGTGAGTAATCGAGAGATCAACGTATATTCACGTAGTATATTCTTGGTAGTTATGCAGATTTCTAATCTGATAATTTATTAAAAATTTAATTTTAAAAATCTAAATTTAGGCATAATTTTAGGCACTCTAGCAGTATTTACAATTGTGCAGTTTTTAGATTTGCACTGCTTTTAGCGACCTCTCTTGCTAAGCCAATATAAAAATATAAGAGGATAAGTAAGGTAGCTAGTGATTCGTCTGTTTGATTCTGCAACTTGCAACACTAGGTGTCGCAGCGTCTCGGGTATTCCCCTCCTGTATCTTGTGTGATTTACACAAACATATTCCTTTCAAAATGATGAAAGCGCTCCTACTTTAGTTTTCTTCCGAGTTGGCAACCCTAGCAACACGCAACACCAGCTTTTGATGTTTAGCAACATTGCACTGTAGTAAAATAAATACAAAAGCGCCATCAGTTGCCACTTATTAGTATTAACAAATATACCTACGGTGTTTTACGGTTTATAAAAAAAAAGGGTGTCTTGATATTGATATGTTGAAGTTGTGAGTAATTGTGAGTAATCCAGGAAAGTTTTGAGAGTAAATCAGTAAAGGTCAGTTGGCAGCCCTGCGCGCATGCCATTAAACCAATGAGCAGAAACCTTAGACAAGGAAAGAGAGGGGACGCGTAACTATTTGACATGAAGTGTGACCATCCGACACCAGACCGATCCGCTCAATGGCGTAACTAGAGGTTTTGTAAATTAATTTAATTTTTTTCCTTCTTGCTGCAAAAACTGTATGAAATAGAATATTTAAAATAGTGCTATAAAATAAAACAATGTTATACTGGATTTTTTAAAAATTATGCATTTATTTTTGTAATTTCATAACAAAAACCATACTGATGTACCAAAGAAAAAATCGAAATACACTTACATATTATTATTAGCTTAGACGAGGAAAGAGAGAGGACGGGTAATACATGCTACGGATATGAAGCCATCTGACACCAGACCCCGGATCACGCCACATAGAATCCTATTCTACGTGTCAAAGTCACATGACTACTCAAACAAAACAAACAATCCATCACATGGCCACTGTCATTAGTGTCAAAATCGCGTATAACTCAATGCATCGTGATCCAGCACCAGGCTACGGCGGCGTATCATGAGAGGCGATTGTAGACTTTTACCAAAACGAATAAAACGACTTATAGTAATAATTTATTTTTGGTTTGTTAAATGTGGAGAAAATCAATAGATCCAATGTACTCCTTCAATTTTAATTGTTCTCAAGTATATTTAAAAAATTATATGTAATATAATAATAATAACAATTCTGAAAAGTTATTAAAACTAACTATATAGGTACATAGGCAAACAAATTTAGAAACAATAAATATTAAGTACGCCTAATAAACTGATACAAAAATAAATATTTACATAATACAAAATTTGTGTAAAGTTATTCTGCTTTTCAAATTCAAATTGAAATAAGCTTTATTGCCAGAAGACTTACGTCTTATAGACAAAGCAAGAAGGTAGTTCCTATATGATACATGATCCTACATACTAGTATTTCATTACAAATAAATATATATAAAAAAATATCTAAATAAAGTATATAAGCAGACCAACACTAATAAAAGACAAACTCAACAAGGTATACAAACAATTTTAAAACTCGATATAATCATATAGGTGTAAAAAAATTAAAATGAGTCATCATAAAATTCAGCAACAGAATAAGAAGCCCTGTCAGTCAGCAAATGTCTAACTATTCAAAGACTTTATATTGCTTGGAAGGTAGTTGTACTGCTTGGAAAAACCGTCTTCTAAGCTGTTTTTTTCATGGTGTTTCATCTAAGTTTTGTTCCACATTACCGGCCTTACTATCCCTGGCTGGCACAACAGAAACAGAACAGGAACGCCTCCAATTTCTTGCCTACAACAATACATTTAATTAGCTTATTTCTAGCATATGATACCTACACTAGGTACCTATATTACAAAATAATATTACAAAATGTTGTGTAAAGTCTGACTTACTTGCTTTGTTTGTGACATTTCCTGGAGATATTTAGGCAGTTCCTCAAATACTGTAGGTACTGCATCATCTAATAGACAAGTTTTTTCACCAATACTATAAAACAAATTCCAGTCAAAGTACTTTGAAGAAATTTTATCATTTTTCTAGGACTCCAGTCTGCAACATGCATTTTTTTAACCCAAAGAGCAAGTCTTCTGGGATCGTTCATGAGGAATCTACAACAAAACAAATAACTTATATATTTAAAAAAAAACCTGCTGTACTGACTAATTTACGCACACAAAGTTAATGAAATATTATAATATTTTTTCCGAATAAAAACATACCCGCCACTGGAAAAAATCTTGCCATTATCATAATTTATATCTTTAATGAGTTGATAATGAATGAAAACATTCAAGCACATTGTTCAAATAAACATACATAGTCTGTTTTGAAAATGCCTAAATCATCATATTCGAATTGCGTTGATAAATTATCTCATAACAAAAATATTTCGAAAATTGTTTGTCTTGCAACTATGTAACATTTAACTTTTTACCTGTGAAAGGTAATTCCAGGCTCATTTCTCTCGTTTCGGCTTTTGCAGCCATAAGCAGTACAACCCACCATCATAAATTACTAAAATGTAGTCGTCTTTAATCAAAATTCTGTTCGAAACACCACAAAATATCTTTGATGTCACCGGCAATGTTTGGCACCAAAAAATGGCGTCGTCTCGAATTTTGGTCACACTTGCCATGCGTTAGCTTAAATGAGTGTTACCAGTCCCCTCTCTTTCCTTGTCTAAGGCAGAAACTGTTACGCTTTTCGAGCGGCGGCCATTGTTTATGTGGCAAACAAACAAAACGCATCGAAAGTTTATTTTGCGAATTTATATCAGTAAAGTGAAGGTGCATGAGAAGTGAAGTATATTAAATTTCATTATGGTGAACTGTTCAGCATATTGTTGTAAAAGTCGAAGTGAGAAGAAATAAGAGCCTGGAATATCATTTCACAGGTAAAAACTAATAGAGATGCTTTTGTCCCTTTTAGTTTATGTTTAAATTTTGGATATAAAGCCTAGTCTTTGAGTTATTTCTTTATAATATGTTAAAGTATGATCAAAAATGTAACAATAGGCAAAATTTTATCTAAGTATTTAGTTACTTTTAGTCAGAATTATGTATTTAAACTCAGGTTCTTTGGTGAAACACGCCTTGTGTTCATAGGCGTACCTAATGTGCTGTTATAAAATTATAAATTTTCTTTGAAAGAAATTTTAAATATTTTAAAATGTGTAAAAGAATACATGTTTCGTTGTAAAAAAGGGTAACTAAAGAAAAATAAAAGAGGGAAAAAAAGGACGCGTAGTACCTACCTACTTAAGTAATTAACTTTTTCTTTCAGTTTTCCTAGAGAGTGAGAGCAATGCAAAAAGTGGATAGAAAACATGAAAGTAGATGATTGGATGCCCTCAAAACATGATCGCCTTTGTTCAAAACACTTTGAAAAGCATTGGTTCTGCAAAAGTAACTCGCAGTCAAGAGTTCGTTTACTGAATGAAGAAGCAGTTCCAACATTATTTTCTGAACTTCCACACTATCTGCAGTCAAAGAAGGTATTTTTAGTTGTAAAGTATAAAAGCTTTTTTAAAAAAAAATATTTTTTTCATTTGGTTGAATTAAAACTGTTTGTTTTTGTAGACAAGAAAGAGAGCATGTAGTCCACAACCAGGCCCTTCAAATGAGCCTACATTGCCTGTAGCAGATCCTGAAGCCACGAAAGAAGTCATTAAGAAAACAGCTTTTCCGTGAGGTTGCTAAAAGCAAAGCAAAAACCAGAAAAATTCGGGTATTAACTCAGTCTTTAAAAATATATAAAAAAAAGTTGTTTCTTTAAAGCAAATGGTATAAACTTTACAAAAAAATAATTTATTATATAATGAAAAAGCAATGCTATTAGGGAATATAACATCTGTAACTAAAGAAATGTTACAAAGAAAAATTGGGAAAAAAACAACATATTCGCCAGAATTACGGAAATTTGCTCTCACTTTAAATTTTTTTTCTCCCAAGGCATACAATTATGTAAGAAGTGTTTTTGATATTTACTTACCACGCTGTAGTACACTAGGGAAATGGTTGCAAAATATTAATGCTGCCCCAGGCTTCACATTTACTGTATTACTTATGTTTATATTTGCGTTTTCTGTATACTTATATATTATAATTATTATCCTTTAATTACTTTTGATGCTGTAAAACAGTTTGTCTTTTATGTTTGTATGTAGTTTTACATTTTTTGTGTTTAACAAAATGACAAATACTTAATTTATTTAAAATTAATAAAAATTTGTGTTGCATTTGTGTTTCTTATTATATTAAGCTAAACCAGATTTTTCACAAACAACGAAAAATAATCAATATCTGAAAAAAAAACTATTTAACCATGTAAATGTTTTTTAACTAATTCTTATTTTATACAGTTCATTTCTGGTTCTATAAGTCAACAACTTGAAAGTATCCATAACAAAAACATACTATTAGTTTAAACTAAAATGTAACTTTTAGGTTGCAATAAAACTGCCATCGTCATTAAAACAACTTTATTTTTAATAAATTATATCAATATGACCGTATTTAAAATCCTCGTTTACTCCTTTTGCGCGATACGCCACTGGAGAGACCTTGCTGTTTTGGCCGGCCATGATTTATGTGGCAGTCGGTAACAGGCAGGCAGGCATCGTTACGCGTCCACTCTCTTTCCCTTGTCTGGCGATTTTAAATCAGTGACCTAGTCATGACTACATCACCTTATTTGGCAACGTTGCTCCATATACTCAATGTTTAACCTAAAAAATCAAAGTATTAAGATTAAATGAGACAGCGTTGCCCAATGGTCTGACTAGGTCACGATTTGGTCACTGATTTAAAAATGGCTTTTTTTAACCCAATAGAACTGTCAATCATATGATTATGTGACGTCACCACGTTACCTTCTTGCTTTGTTTACATATGCAAATACGGTAGTTTTGTGCTGTTTTGCCTGTTTTTGAAGTTTTTTAAACTTTTGGAGAGTTTATCCTTATAGCTGTTACTAGTTCTGTGTTTTCTTCATCGTTTGATATTGTTGTTATAGTTATTAAGTTGATATTTTTCATGTTATTCCACTTTTTGTGTTGCTATTTTATTTAGTGTCGGAGACTTTTTTCATGGAGAAGCCTATCAAAGGGGACCAGGAATGGGTAAGAAACTGTGAAGAAAAATTTTGAAAAGGGAGAAAATCTTGCCTTATAAACTGATTTGGGATTTTTGTAAACTGAGAACTATAAGAATTAAGTTTAGAAATATAAAAGCCGAACAAGCAAGAAGTCCATTAATAGAAAATCAAGTGGTGCTTCCGATGTTAAATATTAGAAGTAAAATGGGAAAATTAAGCAAAATAGTTAATTAGAGCATTTAAATATGCAAAAATACAGACAAATCGAAATCAGTATTTGTATTATTTCATTTTCACTTCAATAGTCATAACGTAATCTACTTTAGAATTTTACATAGATCTTTATTTCTTCCCTTATGGATTCCTATTGTTAGTTGTCCATTTTAGATGCACTAAAATTGTATCAAATTTTCAACTAAATTATCATTAAGTTTTCGACCAGGCTGTAAGGGCAAATTCAAACAACAAAAATACAACATTTGTAAACAATTTATTTTAATTAAAAAAATATAGTCAAAATCTTGTTTATTTAGCATTATTTAGCATATTGTTTATTTAGCATATTGTTTATTTAGCATTTCACCATCCAGCTCCTAAAGCTGGCGAAAAATATCGATCCGATGGTAAGATTTTAATATTAATATTTCAATATATCGGTATAAAAAATCTTGCCTAAAAATGTCGATATATCGAACAAAAAATATCATTTATTTGATATATTCATATTATTTCAGCATCCCTACTTTCTGCTGATGTTCTGTTTAGGCTTTTGAATGGTATCATCTGTTGCCCCCATTTACTTCAACTTGTTTCCTTTAATTTAGTACATAAAATAAGAAAAAGTACTATGTTTATCACTTCACTAACTAATTATGGCTTTCATAGCCCCATGTCGCGCATGGTTCGCTGGTTTGATATTAATTTGGATCCCTTTGGTGGAACTTTGATGGGGTTTAAAAGAAAATTATCTAGGCAAACATTTGTGGCTAATTTGATTGCTTAATGGTATATTTGGTTCTATATTACAGATATGTATATTTTTGTATGTTTAGTATTATTAATTCATGTCCTGTATTTTCTATGTACTTGTAAATTGTAAAATGGATTTTCCGTTGAAATAAATAAATTAAATTAAATAAAAGTCCTGATTGTTTTCAATATAATTCTGTTCTACTGCATCCAACTAATTATTTTATCCATAGATCCTAGAAAGTTTTAACCATTTCTCCATTCCTTTTTCAAAGTTCTTTGCTTTGCTGATAAGTCGAATACGAGGTCGAATAGTTAGGAAAATATTTAACTATTTTGTGGATTATCTTGGTAGGCATACCAGCAAAACTGTTGCTTTCATAAACGGCACGGTAGTCCTAAAAAATAAATTGATGGATAAATAATGGACATCCAAGGAAAAGATACAGGCTTTATTACCTTTTTTACAAACTGAAAATGCTTCCTGTATAATACCAAGCCTTAATGTCTGTACATCATACCAAATTATGTATGTAAAACTAAATTATTAGTTTAATAATAGCTACAATAACAATATACATTCCAAATGTCTCAAACTTTGTCAAAAATCAGGCGAAGATACACAAGCAGCCTATTCAACAAAATGTAAACAAAGCAAAAAGGTAACGTGGTGAGGTCACAGGACATAAGCTCATTTGGCTGACAGTTTGAGCTGATTGAGCACTCCTATCTAAGTTTAGTACCCTTGGTTTGAGTGGTATTTCCATGGATTTATTATAATAAGGATTCGATATCTGTTATACTGTGAGCGTATCGAACGTGAAGCCTTATATTTTGTTGTTTGTTATTCTCTTGGGGCAGCAGTTTACGAACTACGAACATAGACAAGACTACGAATTACTACGTAATTGAATCAAGAATGGTAGTAGAAAGAGATAAAATAGCATTGGAGTGTTGGAGCTCAGAAGTGTTGCTGTCTGTTATGGTTGTTTAGGAACACGGCTGAACCTCGGTCTGAACACTCGGTTACACGTACGTCTTTGTCTAATGAACTAGAAAAGAAAAAGTGCGACGAATAGATTTATATAGATTTATAAATGACTCGGAGCGACTTTAAATAAACACCTTTAGAAATAACATAACCTATAAATAATAAAACCTTTTTAACTTAAATTTATTATTATTTAGCAGAAAAATAAAATATTTTATTACTTTTAGTAAATCTTGTGATGCTTCTAACGTATTTTTTGTACAAAAATACAAGGTAAAATAAGGTGTGGCCAATGTTTACAAATTGTGTTTACAGTGTCGTTTAGAATGGTTTGTTTTGGCTTCAAAGAATGCGAACTCATCCCGTATCCAGTCCTAATAAATCCATGGGTATTTCCCTTAGAACCTCCAAATTGTCTGGTACCCTCGGAGATTCCGAATATTAATAATAATAAAAAATGACAAAACGTCAATATTATCGGTATGGCACAGTTGAGGTTATGGAGTTTCCCGCCTCTGGTATAGTTTATTGCGCATGGCCTTTTCTCTCCCACGACAAGATATGGCCGTCACATGTCTACTTCGTGTGGATGAAAAAACGTGGCACGAACAGGGATTTTAGGCATCATCGCTCACTCCTTATTTAAAAAAGACTCCCCCGTGGAGCTTCCCTTTGTATTCCGTCACAAAACACTCTACTCACCGCTTCTAGGTGATCTAACCCGAAATCAAACTTTATAATCGACCGAGAGATGTTACCGCAACGGAAGCCACAGGCAAACTCCTTAACAGATATTTCAAGAATTTTGTATTTTTATACCTCCTCTTGCCAGTGCATCAGACGCCAAGGACTTACCCAGTGAGGGGCAGGGTGGCAGATGCCTCCCTAGAAGGAAAATAGTCTATGATCTTCGCAAACCGAGGTCGCATCCTCCCGCCTTCCTGGCAGCTACCACCTCCCCCCCCCCCCCCAAGAGGAAAAAGTCTATGATCTTTGCAAACCGAATTCGCATCCTTGAAAATAATATGAGTTCAGATCAATGGTACGCTCTTTTTAGACGCGCATGCTTCGTCTGTTTTGTGAAGATCTAGTACATTTTCATTAAATTTAGTACTTTTTCAATCAGAATCTAGTACCAAATAAAAAAAAATTCTGGCAACACCGGGGGCCATCCTGTATAAGTCAGTGAACTCGATACTACGTAGTATTGAGTTCACTGGTATTAGTATTCGTTGGGGGCCATGATCAGTGTCGACCGTGTCGACAAACTTTGTTTCCTTTATTACCTTTACATAATGGAAAAAGATAGAGCTTTTAAGGTATTAAAACGATATAGTGCTCATCCAAGGGTCATCCGTCTTTTTTAATATTGTTCTGTCTACCTCAGGGCTGCCAATTTGTGAGTAATTCCTTACATTTGTGAGTAATTTGCTGGTCTGTGAGTGAGTGGCAATTGTGAGTAAATTGTGAGTAATCGAGAGATCAACGTATATTCACGTAGTATATTCTTGGTAGATATGCAGATTTCTAATTTGATAATTTATTAAAAATTTAATTTTAAAAATATAAATTTTTAGGCATAATTTTAGGCGCTCTTGCAGTAATTACAATTTTGCAGTTTTTAGATTTGCACTGCTTTTAGCGACCTCTCTTGCTTAGCCAATATAAAAATATAAGAGGATAAGTAAGGTAGCTATAGTGATTCGTCTGTTTGATACTGCAACTTGCAACACTAGGTGTCGCAGCGTCTCGGGTATTCCCCGTATTCCCATTGAACTCCATCTACGAACTGAAATGGGCCCGGCCGTGTCGCAAATATGGATTTTTGAGGCACATTTCGCAGTAGAGTGAGATTGAGATGGCTAATAAAAGGGGATGCCATCTCTTGTCGCGCACGTATACATTAATGACAGCTTTTAAGAACTAATTCCTATAATTACATGATTAGTGGAAATTTGTGGGTGTTTTGCTTTTATTTTACTAAAACGTTTTCTAAAAGACATTAGGAAAGTTCTTTAGGTATAATTTTAGTTGTTGGAGTGCTTCAATTTTGATTTTTGAGTGAAATTATCTGGCGAGTATCCAGGTAGGTACTTAGCAAACTTTTTTGTTTTGGTTGCCACAACTTCAAACTTTGTTCAGAATGGTTAATTTTTGTGCCGCCTATAACTGTTCTAATGAATATGTATAACCCAAAAAGGGCAATTTCTTTTCATGGGTAAGTAATAAATAAGGTTTATTTTTATTTAAACTATCAAAACATACTTAACCTTACTATTTCTATATGACTGAAAATATGCTATTATAAATGTCAAGTACCTATTTAGTAATAATATTGCCATCTATATATAATATATATTATATCTATATATATTTTAGATTTCCATTTAAAAGACCTGAAATTCTTGAGTGTTGGATAAAAGCTATTCGCCGAGAAGATGGAAAACCTCCAGATCAAGTAAACTTTGTTCGGAACATTTTATATCATCAGAGTTTATAGAAAGAGCAGGATCTACCAAAAGAATTCTAAAGCTGATGCCATTCCAAATATATCAGAGAACACGAATGACCATGACCATGAGTATAGTAGTCCTAAAGAAGATTTTAAGAAATTTACTAACAGTGTAACACAGGGTGGATTATTATATGCTTCAAAAATAGTACCTATATGACATTATTACCTTTACCGAGACACAGTTTCAATATTTTGTTCAAGATCAAAAGGTTTTATGTGGCAATTTTAATTTAAAAAAGGAAACTTAGTAATACAGCCGTTAAATATTTTTCCCAAAGAAAAAATCAATTTTGACCTCTGCATTCAGTAACTCAGGAGTTTTTATCAGAGGAGTCCCATGAAATTCAGTTAGTTAGAAAAATTATTGAACTTTTTACAAAGTGTAGAATACATCATATTATTCTGAACTAGCAAATTTAAAAATACTAGGAACATCGGCCAGTATAAGGCAAAAAATTCACCAAGATATTTTTTTTTTAAATTGTTAATTTACTGTAAGTTAATAAATAGGAAGTGACTCCGCAGCCGGCGCCGGTTCCCAAAATGTTGATGCATGGATACCGGCGCCGGCACCCGGCTACAATTTCTCGGATGCCGGCGCCGGTTCAGATACGGCCAAAACGGAATGCCGGCAGTTCTAACCTAAAATAATTATAGTTACGTATTTTAAATGATATGTAAACATTGTGTTGTTTTAATTTTGCGTAAAAACTAGAAAATATGAGTGTGTGATAAATTTTCTTTGTATGAACATTTTAATTGTGTTTTGGTGGAATACAAGAAAGCCACAAACAATGAGTTTTGGTTGTGTGATAGCAGAAATACTATTATCTGCGGTTAGCCTGTGTTAAAGGTGGAAGACCATTCAAGACAAAAAATAAAAAGTCAACAAGGAAGTGTTCCACGTGTAAGAAAGGCTGTCAGGCTAGCATTTTCTTGAAAGTAAGTAAGTGTAAACAATTTCTATGCATCCTGGGGATTGAACGAATAACGAAATCACAGTCATACAAAGCTTACTACAATTTTCTAGCAAAACAGGGACACAGAGTTACAGATCCATATGCTCTGCTAGTTAAAAAATGGCAATATATATAGCGCGTTCGGCAATGCCATCTTTTCCATCGTTTGCTCGGAATTTTTGACGGACACATGACCTATCATTGTAAACAGTACGACCGATCTCGTGCCTGTCAAAAATTCCGAGCACAACGATGAAAAAGATTGCATTGCCGAACGCGCTATTAGAAGACAAGAATTCCAATATTCCAATCAAATTGATATCACACAAATTGAACACTCTTATTGAAGGTATATTATATGGGTTTATTTTTCTTATTTCTACCCTTAAATTCGCAGAATAATAACAATTGATATATTTTTGTAGGAAGATTTAAGTTTCGTTAAAGTTTACACTAGAATAAATTATTATTTTTTGATTGAATTAAGGTATTTTGATTCTCATCTTATTTTGACACTAATTTTCTAATGCTGCCGGCATCCATGATGGCTGCCGGCGCCGGCAGCGGAGCCACTACCCCGGCAACCAGCTCGGCTGCCGGCGCCGGCATCCATGATGGCTGCCGGCGCCGGCATCCATGACGGATGCCGGCGCCGGCAGCCATCATGTTATAGAGTTCGGCTGCTGCAGCCGAACTCTATAACAAAAAAAGCGACGATGATCGCTTTCCACCAAAGAAAATAAAACGGTATGAGAAAAGACGGAACAGTGTATTTCCGTTGCAACACTGTTTATTGACAAAACAGCTAACCTCTTTACCGACTGAGAAGACTTGGCGCTGGAAACCAAAAATTTCTGAATGCGTTTCCCGCGCCAAGTTTTCTCAGTCGGTATAGAGGTTAGCTGTTTTGTCAATAAACAGTGCTGCAACGGAAATACACTGTTCCGTCTTTTCTCATACCGTTTTATTTTCTTTGGTGGAAAGCGATCATCGTCGCTTTTTTTGTTATAGAGTTCGGCTGCTGGTCTACCTGTTCTGTGTTGTTCTGTGTAGAGTTGATACAAACTAGTTGATACAAAGTTGATCGTTTTTTATTTTTATGTGGGAAACGTGGACTTTGTTTTGATATTTTTATAATATTTAAATTGCTTTTTATACGTAACAACATATGGACGCACCCGGAATTTTGACTCGGGGGGGGGGGGGGGGGGGGCTGAATAATGCAATTTGGTGGATTTCTTCAATTAGTAGTGCACTTTTTAAATATTTGTGTCTAGGATGTTGGTCTGGGGGTGCTGCAGCCCTCCAGCCCCTCCCCTGGGTGCGCCACTGCTTAATAATACTAGTTATTACGTTACCATCCTTTTTGTCGTTTAAATTAAAAATATGTTTATTTCAAAAGACATGAATTTGATTACAACAGAAAATTTTATTGCACATATTATGCAACTAAAAAGATTATTAAGTAACAAAATAAATTATTTACTGCTCTTGAATAATCAATTTAATTAAATTAATTTATTTCATGCTCTTTCTCGGCTATATATAATAATATAAGTATTAAAATAATTTATTCTGTGCTTGATATCTTGTGAAAATATCAGAATTAGAAAATAACAGCTGAACAGCGTGACAGAGAAATACGTATAAATAACCGTACCTATTACTTTATACCAAATATCAAAATACTGAAAATACTCCAAATATCGCGGGAGATATCGGGACCGGCGGCGCTCGCTGCTCCGCTGCTTAACCAAGAGTATTTTACGTAAATAATACTTTACACGTATTTCCTCTGCTGAACGGCCGACGCGTGACTCCGACCCGATACTCCATCGAGGCCAAATATCGCGTTCGCGTACATGAGTATTTAAATACGCCCCTAGTATTTTTGGTAAAATCGATAACTGTTACCTGTACCTACCCGTTATGCGGTTATACCTGTTACAAAATACGCGTTCCTAGTATTTTGTATCAACTCTAGTTCTGTGGTTCTGTCTGTCTCCTACGTCCTAAGACGTTTTTTGGCGATTCAAAACCATCCAAACCAAACCCGAGGTTTTATCATTGTTGTCTTTATATATTTACATTTGACTGCATTGTACAAATAAGGATAACAATATGGTTTTGATTTTTGTGGCACTATCTTTGTTTGTTTACGTTTAATTACGTTGGATAAACAAAGGGAGCACATGATTTTGGTTTTGATGGTTTTGACGCGCCAAAAAACGCCTCTACACACAGAAAACCGACACGTTTCAGTTTTCTGTGTCCTACAGGGGCACATTCAGAATCGACGCCGGGTGTTCCCGGGTAAACTTGTCAATGACGTCACGGCCATAAGAAACAACGGCTGGCCTCACGGTCAGCTGTTTACCCGGGAACACCCGGCGTCGATTCTGAATGTGCCCCAGGTATTCTGTATTCATATTCAATTTTACATTTTTAAATTTTTCCAGAAATTTTATTGGTAAAGTTTTTATTCTTTTTAATTGTAAAGTTCGCTAATTTAGTTGTTGAAGTAATGTAATTATTGCAAATTGTTTTGTTCTAAATCTAGTTTTTGAAATCTCAAAAAATTATACAAATAATGTTGCCTGGCTCTTTGTTTTAGGTTACACTCTAAAAAAATTTGCATGGGGCTTCAAATGAGTACTAAAATGCCTTTGGTAGTAATTTTGGGTTCAACTGGCTCAGGAAAAACCAAATTGTCTTTAGAGCTCACTCAAAGATTTGGTGGTGAAATCATTGGTGCTGATTCGATGCAGGTAGATAATTAAAAAAAAAGGGTAATTATTTAGATTAACGTAAACAGCGAATTTTTTCATGAAATTTTGCACAGACCCTAATTTTGGGTCTTAGAACACGAATCCGAAGTCAGTTTTTGGCGGTCTCGTAAAAAAATTTTTTTTTTTGCTCCCCCAACCTGGGCAAAAAGGTGGTCAGGTTTGCTCAGTTTTGATTGATATAGATATATACAGTGTGTCCACGGATTGACTCCGGAAGAGGAAAACCTTTTTTGTTTGAGGATTTACGAAAAAAAGTCATTATACAAAAAAGTTTTGCTTGTCCTAAAACGTCCAAAGAAGATGTCAGCTTTCAAAAGTTTTATACAGGGTGCGTAAAAATTACAAAAATGTAAAAATGCTGAAGTCTAAATTGCCTCAATTGTTATAGTTGCATGAAAAATTCATTAAGAAAGGTTGCTTAGAACTGGATTTTATGTCTAAAGGTGATGTCATTGCTTGCTATTCAAATAAAAGCTTTCATGTCCTATTTTTTTCAAAGGTAGGTTTTTTGTTACAAAACTTTTCAGTAAAAAATTCATAACATTTTTCACCTTTACATCTCCTTGGCAATATTGTAAGGTATTATGTCAATCAATGTCAGTACAATAAGTCATCTAAAGTTTCGTATGTCACAATGTTAACCGTGGAACAAAAAGTTTTTATAGTGCAGTGTTATGGTTTAGGGGAAGATATTTGTTACCTAGGCGTATTAAGAAAGTTTCAGGAAAAATGGCCCAATGAAACTTTGACAGACAAAACTGTGAAATCTATTATTTCGAAATTCATGCAAAGAGGCAGCGTATTGAACACTAAAAAGCAAAAAACCAACCTTAGCGAAGAAGAGAATGCTGTTGCAGCGATAGCATTAGATTCAGTGCGTCTTAACCCTAAAAAATCTTTACGAAAGAGAGCATTGGAAATTGGCAACGTAGGAAAGTCTTATTTACAAGTTATTTATAATTTTAATAAATTAAAACCATACAAACCGAAATTCAACCATACTTTGGAGAACGGCGATGAAGGCAAAAGGTTGGACTTTTGTTTGTGGATTGGTGAGCAGTATGTTCAAGATCGTCGTTTCCACCAAAATATTATTTTTTCAGACGAATCAACTTTTTCAACAAACGGGGTAGTAAGCTCACAGAATGTACGTTTTTGGTCTAGGGAAAATCCAAATTTTCGTATTAACTGCAGGAGACAATACTCTAAAAAAGTTAATGTTTGGTGTGCTATATCTTTCAATAGAATAATTGGTCCTCACTTCTTTGAAGGAAACATGAACCAGCATAGTTACTTTCAAATGCTAAACGCTGTTATGCTAGAATACCTAGATAACTTACCAATAAATACTCGAGAAGCAGCGTTTTTTCAACAGGACGGTCACCCGGCACACTCTACTCCAATTGTAAGGGAATGGTTAAATACTTATTTTCCTGGACGCTGGATAGGACGATACGGTCCTAACCCTTGGCCACCTCGAAGTCCCGATATCACAATAATGGATTTTTATTTCTGGGGATATTTATGGCAAAGAGTTTATGCAGATCCTCTAAATAATGATTTAGATTTCCTAAAAAACCGAATTCGAGAAACCATTCGAGATATTCCTCTTAACGAAATTCAGAACAGCTATAAAGCTTTTATCAAGAAGGCTGAAAAGTGTGAAGTTGGTGGGGCAACGTTTGTATAATTAGTAATTTATTGTTCTTTTTACGTTGAAAATAAATTCTTATGTTTACAATAATACTAAATGCATTTTTAAGACTGAATAACTACCTACCGATAAAATATAGCTCCCAAAGCGATCCCTACAGTTCCTAGGGCGTCATAAAAAATAATAATAATTTTGAACACTTGCCGCAAAAAACTCAGTATTTATTTGAGTAGCAAGCCATGACATCACCTTTAGACATAAAATTTAATTCTAACCAAGCTTTCTTAATTAACATTTCATGCAACTACAACAATTGAGGCAATATAGCTCCTAAAGCGACCTCTACATGGCCTAGGACGTCATGAAAATAAAAAATAAAAAAATAATGCCACAAGAAAAAAACTCAGATTTTATATTTAACTACCAAGCAATGACACCACCTTTAGACATAAAATCCAATTCTAACCAATCTTTCTTAATGAATTTTTCATGCAACTATAACAATTGAGGCAATATATACTTCAGCATTTTTACATTTTTGTAATTTTTACGCATCCTGTATAAAACTTTTGAAAGCTAACATCTTCTTTGGACGTTTTAGGACAAGCAAAACTTTTTTTGTAGAATGACTTTCTTTCGTAAATCCTCAAACAAAAAAGTTTTTCCTCTTCCGGAGTCAATCCGTGGACACACTGTATGTATCTATATCAATCAAAACCAGGCGCGGCCCGTCCATAAGGTCATTTGGTCAACCTAAAATTTTCAGTGATCTACCTAATAATTTATTTTTTAATTTTTTAAAACCAAAAAAGGATCTTTTGTTTCAAAGTTCCATGCTAAAACTCCCCAAGAATGAATCAAGTCAAGCCAACCATCGTCAAAGGATATCCAAGCTTGTTCCGGGCTGGGTCATATTGTAAAATTTATTTTATTTATTTATTTATTTAACAATACAGCAATTATAACAGTAATAAACATAACAAATGCCTCAGGCATACAAATGAACCTAAAGGTTTGTGTGTGCATGCCTTAGTAATTCTGATTTAGGTTTTTTCAGCTCTAGCATACAAATATGCATTCAAAAAATATAACACTAATAATAATTAAACAATGAGATTAAAGAAATATTATTATTAAAAATCCAGTCTTTTATTTTAATTTTGGATTTGTTGTACTCTTTATTCTTAAATGAATCTGGAAGATTATTGTAGATTTTGGGACCCACATAGATAACATGTTTCTGCGTTTTTGTATAATGCATCCTGGGTATTACGAGTTTATTTGCACTTCTTGTGTGTTGATTATTCATGTTATATGCTATATAATTTTTATACTTAACCATAAATCTTACTATTACCTTAGTAGTTAACAGTGGTAGGGAGAAAAGACCAGCATCCTGAAATAAGAGTGTAGAGGGATAACACCTGTTTTTAAACAAAATTATTTTAATAATAGCTTTCTGAATAACCTCCAGTGGCTTCAATGTTTTTCTAGATGTGAGGCCCCAGACTACCAATCCATAACTGAGGATGGACTCGACGAGAGAGAGATAAACCATTTCTATCGTTTTACGGCTTAGGATTTGCCTTAACTGTAAAAATTTGTAGATGAGTTTTCTTAATTTTCCTGTTACATAATCAATGTGTCTCTCGTACCGTAGACATTGATCTAGAAAAACTCCCAAATATTTAACACAGTCGATTTTGCCTATTTTTACCATACAGTTACAATCTCTCGAGTCGCATCCCCCGTCATGAATTGTCAGGGTCTGTTGGTCCGGCTGCGTTGCAGCTGTCATTGTAAATGTAACAAAATGCGTTTTTTGGGCGTTTAGGGTCAACAAACTGGTGTCCAACCAGCGCTTTATATCGCTAATTGCTCGTTCTGCTTTACTATAGGTTTCATTCCAGGTTCCAGAACTTACCAGCGCCACCGTGTCATCGGCAAAGCAAATAATTTTTGCATTGTTAGTTTAGTTATTCCATTGATATATATTGTAAAAAGGACAGGTCCAAGGACCGTACCCCGTGGCACACCGAACCCTGCCGAAAGAGGATCACTATAAACATCACCAATTCTTACTTGTTGTAGCCTTTCATTAAGATAGGAGGCAAATAACTGTAAAGATTTCCCTCTTATTCCGATGTTATCCAGTCTCTCCAACATAATTCGGTGTGACACAGTGTCAAAGGCCTTGGATAAGTCTAAAAAAATTCCCAACGTTTTTTGTGCATTATCAAAGTTTTTCACAATATATTCCGTAACCTGGCACAATGCGTTTTCCGTTCCAACACCCTCCCGAAACCCATATTGATCAGACGAGATTAACTTATGTTTTTGCAAGAAAGAAGTTAACCTAAGATGTATACATTTTTCTATTAGTTTTGCTATCGTACTAGTTAAGGCTATCGGCCGATAATTAGTTGTATGGTCTTTATTTCCAGCCTTATAGACTGGTATTACGGTAGCTTTTTTTAAGTTTGATGGAAAAATTCCTTGTGCAAAAATAAGATTCACGAGATGTAGCATAGGCTGAGCCAAAAGCTGATGATAAATCTTAATAATTTTAGGTTTTATTGCGTCACTGCTAGATGCATTGGTTTTCAGTGAACCTATTTGTAAGATCAGCTCATTTCTTGTAATAGGATCAAATTTACAAACACTGGGGTTTCTCCAGGTCTCGCTCTGTTGTTTAGGTGCAGATTTAATGTTTTCAGCAAGCTTTTGGCCTACATTACTAAAGAACTGGTTAAATTCATTTGCTATATCCCTAGGATTGGTTGTCAGTCGGTCTTCTTGCGTTTTTATGGATTTTATTGGGAACATAATGTTTGTTTGATTGGTTATATTTTTTATAGTATTCCATGTTTTTTGTGAGTCACCCTGACACCTGTCAATGAGCCGCTTATAATAATTTTTTTTCGAAGATTTTATTAGTTTAGAAAGGTTGTCTCGATAGGAAATGTAATTATTTCTAGCAATCACATTTCCAGGTTCTCGTGTCATATATTTTTTTAATTTATCTCTCTTTCTTATTGACACAAGAAGGCCAGCTGTAATCCAGGGTTTTATACGAAACTTTTTATTAGAAATATGTTTTTTTTCCATTGAGAGCTTAATATATTTTTCTAATGTATCCACAAAAGCACTAGCACACCGATCAGTATCTGTTTCATTAAGTATCTCAGCCCAACTTTCCTGTTCAAGCAAGTTTCTCAATTTTTGATAATTTAGTGTTTCTATAAGTTTAGTTTTTTCAGAATGTGAACTGGAATTTTGTTGGAATCTTAGATTAATTACCACTGGATAGTGATCATGTGTGTCAGTAATCCTTGCATTTATTATTGCAGTTTTTATTTCTCCTATTTTATCTGTACACCTAACAAAGCAATGATCTGGGCAACTTTTTTGAGTTCCCCTTTCCCTCGTAACCCCTTTTACTTTACACATATAACCATATCCAGCTAGACAATTTAAATAGTTGTTTAGGATTTTATTTTGTTTTTTTAAGAGATTTATGTTTATGTCTCCCAAAAAAATACTCGCATCTACATTGTCATCGTGTATGCTTAATAATTCATCTAAACTATTAACAAACTCGTCTTTGTCCAGGGTTGGCGATCTGTAGGTCCCAAAAATCTCCAACCTACAATTGTTTTTATTTACAAGTATCTTTAAAAAATTTTGACTCTTGATTCTAATAATGCTATAATCCAAAAAAATACCTGATTTTACATATACAGCAAATCCATCACATTTGTTTTTAAAACTTTCATTGGTAACAATTTCATAACCTGGAATTTTAAAATCATTTTTGCAATAGATTGGATGGGTTTCAGACATTATTATGAGATCAAATGATTTTTTATATGCTTCTAGATAAACCAGAAAGTTATCTAAGTTCTTATAAACACTAGTTATATTAATCTGTATTATATTAACATCACATTCCGGATTATCAAGGAAATTCACTTCGCTTAAAGTATCACATACCAGGGTATCACATACTTCATAATCATCAAGTAAATTGTTGGGATCCATTGTTTACAGTAAAGAGAATATCCATTATCTCAGACATTATTTTTGATCTTTTAGACCTCAGGTGCTCGTAGCTCTTCAATGTGGTTCAAGTCCTTAATTCTTATAGCCTCGGACTCATTTGACTTTCGGACATAGACGCATCCATTCTTTACCCAAACATAACTGAAGTTGTTGTATTTTTTTAGCTTTTTTGCCTCCATAAGTAACTGTCTAACTTTTTTATCCAGGTCTTCTGATATAAATATTTTTTTTGGTTCTCCGGGGGAAATGGAAATTGATCTTATAGGTTTATTTGGACGATATAAATTCATTAAAAGCAAGAGAGAAACAGACATACGCGCTTTAGGAAGTTAAAAAGAGACACGATTGGTCGACGGCCCACCAATGATATCTGGCCACTCCCACTATGGAAATACTCTCAAACCGCCCCCTAAAATATATTTCAAAATATTTGGTTCGGAAAAAGAAAAACTAATTAGGTACCTAATATGCGCATTGTAATAACAATATTAATTAGTGGTTAAACATCAAAAATTATTATAAATACGATTTCTGTCAGGCCAGCGCTAGCCATCGAATTTAACGGTATCGGACCGATTTTCCCCCATAGCTAGCGTAGCTCAAGGGTTATAACCGCAGCGAGGTAATCCGACGCTCGCGGGTTCGAACCTGTGTTGGGCAAGAACTTTTTGTTAAATTTTTTGTTATTTAAAAAATTAGATCGGCTCTAAAAGGTGTATTGGCAACAGGTTCTTCCTCGATAAAATATTTTTAAAATTGTTGGCAATCTCATTTACTACAGCTTACATCCTGCACGGGTGTAGACAAATATCGTATTACTATGTCTAGTCGCCAGCATTGTATGTATTAAAGAAAACGGAGTTTGGCAGCGTTCCTAATTTTATTTTACGAATAGTCATACTTTTAGCTCAGACTTTTTTTCTGTTTATATTCTGGGCTTTTAGTACAAGGCGCGACACCTATTGAGGAGAAGCTAAACTTATCACAACGAAAACCGCTAAAATCTACTAATTTAGAGTATTAAAACACATAGAAAAAGCCATAAACAGGATACTGAAAGTCATAAACATCAAGAGTAGTAATGTTCAATATTCTGCAGTACCTATTTTATGATTTTGGCGGTTTTTATTTTGTAGGTAAATAATTTCTTGGCAAAACTAGGCACATTATTAGAAAACCTCCCTTA
The DNA here is from genome assembly GCA_963971165.1 of Philopedon plagiatum. Classification (NCBI taxonomy): domain Eukaryota; kingdom Metazoa; phylum Arthropoda; class Insecta; order Coleoptera; family Curculionidae; genus Philopedon; species Philopedon plagiatum. The sequence continues at coordinate 32,287,536 of OZ020194.1, forward strand.
ATTAAAAAAGTGTATTTTGCTTGTTGCGTTGATATCACTAGTTGCCCATAAAATTTTGACCCACCTGTAAAAAAACTCACGGGCCGCGCCTGATCAAAACTGAGCAAACCTGACCACCTTTTTGCTCAGCCAACAAATTTAAAGAAATTCATTGAAAAACTAACCTAAAAGTTTAAAAAAAAATTTTACGAGACCGCCAAAAACTGACTTCGGATTCGTGTTCTACGACCCAAAATTAGGGTCTGTGCAAAATTTCATGAAAAAATTCGCTGTTTACGTTAATCTAAATAATTACCAAAAAGGGTATAAAATATCAGGCGCGGCCCGTGAAATTTCAACGTTGCATATCTCTGTTGCTACTTATGGGACCCATACCAAATTCAGGTTTTTTAATAGTGAGCCTACTAGGAATGTTTTGGTAAAGAAAAAAAATATTTTGCAATTTGCGAAAAAAAGTTGATTTTTTGAATTGACCCACCTGGGTAAAAAATTACCACGCTTAGATATTTTATTTATTATCTTTTCTAAACAAATTTTACATCATTTTGTCGACAATTCTTAAATTTTAAGGGAAAAAAATGTGTTAGTGGAAAGTTATAGTCATTTGAATTTTTTGCAACCGAAAATTTAAATTATTTTTCGGTTGAAAAATTTCAAATGACTATAACTTTCTACTAACACATTTTTTTCTCTTAAAATTTAAAAATTGTCGACAAAATGATGTAAAATTTGTTTAGAGAAAATAATAAATAAATTATCTAAGCGTGGTAATTTTTTACCCTGGTGGGTCAATTCAAAAAATCAACTTTTTTCCGCAAATTGCAAAATATTTTTTTTCTTTACCAAAACATTCCTAGTAGGCTCACTATTAAAAAACCTGAATTTGGTATGGGTCCCATAAGTAGCAACAGAGATATGCAACTTTGAAATTTCACGGGCCGCGCCTGTAAAATATATTTAAAAATATTTACCTAGTATGATTTTATGTAATCTATTTAAGTATTTATTTATTGCTACTCTTACAAACACCTTTGTTATATTACAAGCAATAAGTAATTACAAGTAAGAGATAAAGGAAACTATCACTACACTAACATTAAATAGATAATGTTGGCTGGATGCCGGACAGGCAAGAGGCCATAGGAATCCTCGAACAGAACAGAACAGAACATTAAATAGGTAATAAGACAACAACAAACAAAGTTTCGGGTCCATAACACTTTAGTGCCACAAAAACTAAGAGTTTTTTCATAAAAATAAGGATATTCTGAATGTTGTAGAGAGTAATTCTTTACAAGAAAGTGCGGATTTTGGTGATTTTTCCTTTAAAAATTCTCGGTTTTTCTAACCTCAAAATTGACTTTCTTTCGGGACAGGAGAGTAAAAACCAACACCCTGGCGCAGTGATCCCTCTTCGCCTGCGAGGAAAGAGACTGGTCAGGGCCCCTAACCAGGTGCTAACCCTGTTCCGACCTTAGGGTGCCCTCCGATCCACCGTTCAACATGCACGGAATAAAAGTGCCGAGCTATACGTAGACGCTTGTATTTGAATGATTCAGCTTTTTACCTTCAGGATTAATATTCTCGGTACTGGCTAGACGCTAAATGCTTACTTCACCAATATTAACCAATATGTATGTATATGCTAAATCTGAGCAGGATCCAGTTGAGGACAATCGTAGGGGTACTAACAGGACACATGGCTGTAAAGGACCTTCTCAACAAAATGAAACTGTACCAGGGAGACCTTAGCTGCAGACTATGCGGTAGGGACAGGGAAACAGTTCAGCACATTATATATAATTGCGAGTCACTAGATCGCAAGCGCCACCAACTGTTCGGGCAACCAAAGTTAGAACCGGAGGAATTGATCACCCGCTCCCTTGTGGACCTGTACAGGCTTGTGCAGGAAACTGGGATAACAGAGTGGGTGTAACAAAAGTTATTGGGTAGGCACAATAGGCCTCTAGTGGCCGCAGTGCTTCCGGTCTCGGACGGAGCCCAAGGGAAAAAAAAATGGATATATATATATATATATATATATATATATATATATATATATATATATATATATATATATATATATATATATATATATATATATATATATATATATACAGGGTGTTTCATAATTGAATGCTGATCCTTAAGGGTGATAATGACCTGTTCATTGTATACTTTAATTTTTAATGTTTTGTAACTGTCAGTAATTTTGATTTGTTTATCTGTATTTTAATTTGATTCTCTGTATTTTGATTTGTTTCTTTAAATTTGTTTTTTCTCTCTTTTTTTAAGCTGTGACATGTTCTATATATTTTATAAAAAACAGAACTAATAAAGGAATTTATTATTATTATATTATTATAATCCTTGGGTGATTTTAAGAAAAATTCTTTATATGAACATAGGTCCGCAACAGCTTTATTTCTGAGATACAGGGTGTTGAAATTTAAGAAAAAATCTGTTTTTCTTCAATATCTCTAAAACCGCTTTGTATTTTTGTTTTAAATTTTGGTAGGTGCAAAGTACGCTTAAAAATACATTTTCTTCAGGATAAAGGTTTTTTTAATTTTCATCAGTGGCGTCCCTGTTAACATGCCCTGCAATATTTTTGGTAATTATTGATATTACTGGAAACAGCGAATTTTTTCATGAAATTTTGCACAGACCCTAATTTTGGGTCGTAGAACACGAATCCGAAGTCAGTTTTTGGCGGTCTCGAATGGTTTTTCCGCAAAAAATTTTTTTAACTTTTAGGTTACCTTTTTTTATAGATTCCTTTAAGTTTCGACACTTTCACTTAAACATATCTGTAAACTTATAATTTTTATTTTATTTCGTCACACAAAACACCACATTTAGCCAAAAATAGCTAAGAAAATTGCTTTTTCCTATATAAAATTCCATTGTATTTGGTAGTAGACGCCATTACGTTCCCAGCTGTCAAATGTCCGGCGTTGCCAGGTTTACTTATTTTTCAAGACAAAGTTGTAAATTAGGAATAATAAAAAGTTGGCGGGAAAATGCGAAAATGAACCAAATTTAACCAAAAGGGCAAAAAGATGACCCCAACCAACACCCTGGGGCACCGATCCCTCTTCGCCTGCGAGGAAAGAGACTGGTCAGGGCCCCTAACCAGGTGCTAACCCTGTTCCGACCTTAGGGTGCCCTCCGATCCACCGTTCGTATCAAAAACTTTTCTAAGTCGGTGAATTAGGTGACAGATCTAATATTTTCGATATAACGGTGGTATAACGGTGAATCGGAGGGCACCCTAAGGTCGGAGCAGGGTTAGCACCTGGTTAGGGGCCCTGACCAGTCTCTTTCCTCGCAGGCGAAGAGGGATCGGTGCCCCAGGGTGTTGGTTGGGGTCATCTTTTTGCCCTTTTGGTTAAATTTGGTTCATTTTCGCATTTTCCCGCCAACTTTTTATTATTCCTAATTTACAACTTTGTCTTGAAAAATAAGTAAACCTGGCAACGCCGGACATTTGACAGCTGGGAACGTAATGGCGTCTACTACCAAATACAATGGAATTTTATATAGGAAAAAGCAATTTTCTTAGCTATTTTTGGCTAAATGTGGTGTTTTGTGTGACGAAATAAAATAAAAATTATAAGTTTACAGATATGTTTAAGTGAAAGTGTCGAAACTTAAAGGAATCTATAAAAAAAGGTAACCTAAAAGTTAAAAAAAATTTTTGCGGAAAAACCATTCGAGACCGCCAAAAACTGACTTCGGATTCGTGTTCTACGACCCAAAATTAGGGTCTGTGCAAAATTTCATGAAAAAATTCGCTGTTTCCAGTAATATCAATAATTACCATATTTTTAATCAAAAAAATGATACGCCACTGTTTTTTTTTTAAATAAATGTTATTTTTATAATTGCCTTCTATCTTCTCATAAAAATGGTCTCTTGACTTTTTTTTATCCGGCGTACGTTTTTCGAAATAAAGTTCATTCATTTGCTTGTCCCTATGTGATTTTATCTAGTAGTCTCAATTTCACAATTTGTGGTAACCTAAGCATCTAGGCTAAATTTTTATATTTTATAGTAACTATTATTTAGTTCTAGTAATTAAAGCCGTTAAAGAGTGGGATTATTTTGTAGGCTAGAAACATCTAGTATGCTAACAACACATTTCGTTGTTTTATAAACGCAAACAGTTAATTTAATTTTGGTATATTTTGTCCAAAATGGTTAAGTTTTTACAAATAAAAAATGTATTTTTATGCGTGCTTATTATTAGAACTAAATAATAGTTAGTTACTATAAAATATAAAAATCTAGCCTAGATGCTTTGGTTACCACAAATTGCGAAATTGAGACTACAAGAAAAAAATCACATAGGGACAAGCAAATGAATGAACTTTATTTCGAAAACCGTACGCCGGATAAAAAAAAGTCAAGAGACCATTTTTATGAGAAGATAGAAGGCAATTATAAAAATAACATTTATTTAAAAAAAAAACAGTGGCGTATCATTTTTTTGATTAAAAATATTGCAGGGCATGGTAACAGGGACGCCACTGATGAAAATTAAAAAAACCTTTATCCTGAAGAAAATGTATTTTTAAGCGTACTTTGCACCTACCAAAATTTAAAACAAAAATACAAAGCGGTTTTAGAGATATTGAAGAAAAACAGATTTTTTCTTAAATTTCAACACCCTGTATCTCAGAAATAAAGCTGTTGCGGACCTATGTTCATATAAAGAATTAAAATCATCCAAGGATTATCACCCTTAAGGATCAGCATTCAATTATGAAGCACCCTGTGTATATATATATATATATATATATATATATATATATATATATATATATATATATATATATATATATATTTTAACATGATCTCATCTTATTCAAGAGTGCATATGGAACATGGTGGTGTATGTATTCTGCTCAATGAGAGAATTACTGACTTTGAAGAGATTCCAGAGATAAGACTTCAACATCGAGGGCCAAGGAGAATGTTGTTCGGTTATTAGTAAAGCTAGTAAACTGATAATTGTGTGTGTTTATCGTACTTGCTTGGGAGAATTGAATAGTTTTTTAAATATTTTGGAAACTATTGTAGGATACCTTTTTGAGATGTATAAAAATTGTGTTCTGTGGAGATTTTAATGTAAATTTTTTAGTTTATGATAATGAAAGAAGTAGGTTGTTAGATGTGTTTACCTCTTTTAATTTTAAACCAACAATTTTTGAGCCCACTAGGGTGACTAAAAAAAAAAGGCTTCCTGCTTGGATAACATCTTTATAAATTTCTTAAATTTTAAAGACAGCTCTGTAAGTGTGTCGGCTCTTTCGGACCATTATGCTCAAAGTATAAACATAAATACTGCTAAAAATGATGGTGATGATGTTGATGTATATTTTGCTGCTAGATCTTTTTCAGAAGCTCGGTTAGAGCAATTTTCTCAGGAGATTGTGGACTGGGATTGGCATGATGTGCTGGCGATGACAGATGCTAATCAAGCATAATGTCATTTTCTTAGTGCAATAACAGAAAAATTAAATTTGATTTTTCCGAAGAGAAGAGTTAAAGGTAAGAAAAATTTTTGAAAAAAATGGATAACAAATGGCATAAAAGTATCTTGTAAAAATAAAAGAAAGCTCTATTTGAGAATGATTGCAGGAGAAGTAACTGAATATTTTTATAAAAAATATTCCAATATCCTAAAAACTGTAATAAGAAAAGCTAAACAGTTGGCCAATAAAAATTTTATTGAATGTTCTCGTAACAAAACAAAGGCCACTTGGAATTTAATTAAAAAAATAACAAACCCCACTTCGAAAAAAACTTCCTTATTTAACAATTTTAGTTATAGTACAGAACAGGATCTTTTGAATAAGGTAAATCATTTTTTCATAAATATATGTCCCGATATTAAACATAATGGTAGAATTGATTATTCAAAAATTAATATAAACGTCAGCAGCATATTTTTTGAGCCAGCAACAACTCATGAGGTTCTTAGCTGCATAAAGAATTTAAAAAATAAAAAATCGGTGGGATATGATGATATTCCAGTTGCTTTACTTAAGAGAGTGGCTGATAGTATTGCAATTCCTCTAACACACGTCATAAATCTTATGTTTCAGACGGGTGTGTTTCCTGATGAACTAAAAAGAGCATTAGTAAAACCTATCCATAAAAAAGGGGTGGTAGATAAACTTGACACTTATAGGCCTATATCACTACTCTCGAATGTCAGCAAGATATTTGAGAAGATGGTCTTCACCAGGCTAGTACGCTTCATGGAGGCACACTTTATAATAAGTGATATACAAAATGGCTTTCGCCATAACAAATCTACAATTAGGGCAATATATCAGGCTCTACAAAAAATTCTGGTGTCCTTAAATACAAATAAAACAACAATGGCCATGTGTCTTGACCTGTCGAAGGCATTCGACAGTGTCGATCATACTATATTGTGTAACAGGCTCGAGAGATATGGGATCAGGGGAGTGGCATTGCGCTTGATTGGGTCGTATCTGTCGGAGCGTGAGCAGTGTGTTGTAGAGACGAATAATGGTGAAACACGTAGATCACAGTTTTCACATATTAGGAGGGGTGTCCCCCAGGGCTCAATCTTGGGACCCTTACTCTTCATTTTGTATACAAATGACATTGCTTGTGCTGCCGGCTGTGGTATGATTTTGTATGCTGATGACACCTCCCTGATCTACAGTGAGAACAGTTTGAAGGCATGCCAGGATAGGATAGCTGAGACTCTGGACTCACTTGGGGATTGGTTTGTTTCTAATAACCTGCTTCTGAATGTTTCTAAGACTTCAGTTGCTGCACTTTTCCCTGACACCAGAGGACAATCTTCTTATCAAATACAATGATACAGAACTTAAAGCAGGAGAGAGTATTTCTTTTCTGGGCGTGTTGCTGGATCAAAAAATAAGCTGGAAACCACACATAAAATTGGTAGCATCTGGTATCAGCAGATACGCATATGCATTAAGAGTAATCAGATATACTGTCGGACAGCAGGCAGCACTTACAGCATATCATGCCTATATCCAGTCTAGGGTAAACTACGGTATTATTTTTTGGGGAAACTCTGTAGAATCTGACCGTATATTCCTACTTCAAAAGAAATGTCTTCGAATATTGTTTAATATGGGATACAGGGATGATTGTAGAAATGTGTTCATTGAAAATAGTATTTTAACTTTCTATGGCTTATATATTTTTGAATGTGTTAAGTTTATAGTAAAAAACTTTCCACTCTTCGAAGATCTACAGGGACAACACCAGCATGATACTCGATTTAAAAGTAACTTCAGAACTGAAAAGGCAAATTTCTCCTATATTCAGAGAAATGTAATCTTTAATATATTAAAGGTCTGGAATATACTTCCTATAAACTTTAGAGATCTACCAACTAATAGGATGTTGTCTAAGCTAAAAGGGTTTCTAATAAAAAAAGCTTATTATAAACTCAATGAATTTTATGAGGATCAGGAAGTGAGTTCCCTGATATGATGTTCTTTGTGATCATGTTTTGTATAATATGTGTATAAGAGGGTAAAAACGCAATTATTTTGAAGTTTATTTTTTTTTAAATTTATTAGTGTAGTGTCTTACAAACTTATGTATTTATGGTTTTAGCTACATGTCAATTTTATTCTAAGTGTTAATATTGTCGAAGAAAGTAGGAGTTACAAACTATTTTTAATTCAATCCAGTGTAAGTTTTAAATTGTAAATTTTAAATTTTGATATGTATTGTTACTTGTATGACACGATCTATACGTTAAGCGTAATTTTTGTAAAAAAAAGGATCTAATAAAGAATTAAGTAAGTAAGTAAGTATATATATACAGGGTGTCTAAAATAGGTGATACCACTATTGCTATCTCCGAAACGGTAAAAGATACGAGGTCGGTTAAATTAGAGAAAATGTGCCATTTCTAGTCCCTATTCATGTTCCGTTTACGGAGTTGCCAAATTCTCTATAGTTTCTTATCTACAGGGGATTTTTTAAAAATAGTCAAAAAATTTAATTCTTAAATATCTCGAAAACTATTATAGTTAGAAAAAAGTTGTTTTTACAAAAATCACACGTTTTTTTACTTTCTCTAAAGTAACGTTATTCTTTTGTTTAAACCATTTGTTTTTACTGAGTTACTGATACTAACTTGTTTTTTTCAAATACGGACCTGGATTTTTTGCTGCATTTTTTGAAAGAATACTTCATACCCTTTACAACTATGTATCACTTGATTATGGTTTTCTACGTTTTGATCAGGAATAACAACATCAGGTTTTTCTATCGATACGGACCTGGAATTTTCCATGTTAAGGCACAATTTCACAACCTATCGCTGTGGTTTAAATTATTCAACTGATTAATTTTAAACTATGTTCATGATTACTAACCAGAACCCTTTGGTCATTAAAGTTTGTCCAGTTGCACTTAAGCCAATGAGTTATTGAAAGCAAAAGTTTAGCAGACTCAGGTCAGATATAATTAGCGGCCTTTATTAACAGCACCTAACTAGTGGTTAAGTTTACTACATATTGTAAAAGGCACCCTTGATGATACGTCTTCATTATTTACGTTTTTAATATTTTCGTATCCAAAAATCACCGTTCAGTTCAAAAGATAATAATAAATAATCCTATTTTACCTAATGGTTTCATTTCTGCTGCAACTCATTCTGCTGGTACAGTTGAATTACTATTTACTGGCTTTGAAAACAAACTATTATCTCAAATTAAAGACCTTTAACTATATTCTAGCATACAACCATTGTCATATTTACTGGGTTCGGATTATAAGGAATTCGAATCTAAAATCCGTTTTCTGCTTTACTTTTTGACGTTGCGTTGAATTATAACATATGGACGGGCGGACGAACAGGTTGATGGACGCGATTGGCCTGACCACACGAAGCCAATCACCCCTCTAAGAATTAATTATTAGGATTTGTTATAATTAAAACTAAACTTATGCTTTTTTCAGGCGTTGGACCAATTTTACAAACTTGAGGGTCCTGGTTAGTAATCATGATTATAATTAAAATTTACCAGTTAACACAATTTAACCCATAGTTACTGATTCTGACCTAATTATGGCCATAATAGGTCGTGAAATGGCGCATTAACTTGAAAAATGCCAGGTCCGTACTGGTAGAATATCCTGATGATACTATTCTTCACCAAAACGTCGACAAACATAATCAAGTGATACACAGTTGCAAAGGGTATGAAGTATTCTTTCAAAAAATGCAGCAAAAAATCCAGGTCCGTATTTGAAAAAAACAAGTTAGTATCAGTAACTCAGTAAAAACAAATGGTATAAACAAAACAATAACGTTACTTTAGAGAAGGTAAAAAATCGTGATATTTTTGTAAAAACAACTTTTTTCTAACTATAATAGTTTTCGAGATATTCAAGAATTCAATTTTTGACTATTTTTAAAAAATCCCCTGTAGATAAGAAACTATAGAGAATTTGGCAACTCCGTAAACGGAATATGAATAGGGACTAGAAATGGCACATTTTCTCTAATTTAACCGACCTCGTATCTTTTACCATTTCGGAGATAGCAATAGTGGTATCACCTATTTTAGACACCCTGTATATATATGTATATATATATATATATATATATATATATATATATATATATATATATATATATATATATATATTTCTCTTAATCTTTTGAAGACAAATTACATTGCCTTCTCGTTAACTAGTGCAAATAGACCACATTTTGATCAAGTATTAATCGGCAATCAAGAAATAAAAGAGGTACCCAAAACAAAGTATCTTGGTGGTATAATTGACAAGTTTTTGAAGTGGCACCCTCATATTGACTATCTTTCTGATAAGGTACGTGGATTAATCGGGAGTTTTACCTTCTAAGACAGTTTTTAAGTAGAACAGTTCTTGATATTTTGTATAATTCATTGGTTGAGTCTTTGATTAGGTATGGAATTTTGGTATGGGGTGGCACATATAGCAATGCTCTTTATAAATTGGAGGTTACACAAAAAAGTATTATAAAAATAATTTTTAGTAGAAACAGACTGTATCCAACAGAACTTTATTTTCAAAGGATATATGTAATATAAGGACTCTTTATACTATAACAGCAGCAATTTTCACTCACAGAACGAGATCGCCCGAAAATGCAATAAGTCACATTTACAATACTCGATCAAATTTAAATAATAATAAGTATAGCAACCCCATTAAACTACAATAATATAAATTTGAAATATGTGTCATATTTGGGACCCAAAATTTACAATATGATTCCGGTAAATATTAGGAACATCATCAATATTAAGAAATTTAAAACACAGTGTAAATTGTATATATTGGAAAATAGTAAATTATTCGGAAATATGTTTAAGTAATTTCTCTAATTTAACTAGGAGAATTTTGTATTAATAGGTAGGACTTAGCGATAGGTAACTGTCAATTCGGTTTGTTTGCATAATGCCAACTTCTTTTTTTTTGTATACCATGGTACATACAAATAGACTTATGCTATTTAGGTACCTTAATTTTAAAAATCAATTAACTGTAATTTAATATTGTTGCGAGAGATTGTTATTGAAATGCTGGCTATTTTGTAAATGGATAAATAAATAATATATATATATATATATATATATATATATATATATATATATATATATATATATATATATATATATATATATATATATATATATAATATATATATATATATATATATATATATATATATATATATATACAGGGTGTCTAAAATAGGTGATACCACTATTGCTATCTCCGAAATGGTAAAAGATACGAGGTCGGTTAAATTAGAGAAAATGTGCCATTTCTAGTCCCCATTCATATTCCGTTTACGGAGTTGCCAGATTCTCTATAGTTTCTTATCTACAGGGGATTTTTTAAAAATAGTCAAAAATTTAATTCTTAAATATCCCGAAAACTATTATAGTTAGAAAAAAGTTGTTTTTACAAAAATCACACGATTTTTTACCTTCTCTAAAGTAACGTTATTGTTTTCTTTATACCATTTGTTTTTACTGAGTTTCTGATACTAACTTGTTTTTTTCAAATACGGACCTGGATTTTTTGCTGCATTTTTTGAAAGAATACTTCATACCCTTTACTACTGTGTATCACATGATTATGTTTTTCGACGTTTTGGCGAAGAATAGTATCATCATCAGGATATTCTACCAGTACGGACCTGGCATTTTTCAAGTTATTGCGCCATTTCACGACCTATTATGGCGACCATTAGCTTAGAATCAGTAACTATGGATTAAATTGTTTTAACTGGAACATTTTAATTATAATCATGATTACTAACCAGGACCCTCAAGTTTGTAAAATTGGTCCAACGCCTGAAAAAAGCATAAGCTTCGTTTTAATTATAACAAATCCTAATAACTAATTCTTAGAGGGGTGATTGGCTTCGTGTGGTCAGTCCAATCGCGTCCAGCAACCTGTTCATCCGCCCGTCCATATGTTATAATTCAACGCAACGTCAAAAAATAAAGCAGACAACGGATTTTAGATTCGAATTCCTTATAATCCGAACCCAGTAAATATGACAATGGTTTTATGCTAGAATATAGTTAAAGGTCTTTAATTTGAGATAATATGGTTTGTTTTCAAAGCCAGTAAATAGTAATTCAACTGTACCAGCAGAATGAGTTGCACCAGAAATGAAACCATTAGGTAAAATAGGATTATTTATTATTATCTTTTGAACTGAAAGGTGATTTTTGGATACGAAAATATTAAAAACGTAAAGAATGAAGTGGTTTCATCAAGGGTGCCTTTTACAATATGTAGTAAACTTAACCACTAGTTAGGTGCTGTTTAGTAAAGGCCGCTAATTGTATCTGATCTGAGTCTGCTAAACTTTTGCTTTCAATAACTCATTGGCTTAAGTGAAAGTTGACAAACTTTAATGACCAAAGGGTTCTGGTTAATAATCATGAACATAGTTTAAAATTAATTAGTTGAATAATTTAAACTACAGCGATAGGTTGTGAAATTGTGCCTTAACATGGAAAATCCCAGGTCCGTATCGATAGAAAATCCTGATGATGTTGTTATTCCTGATCAAAACGTCGAAAACCATAATCAAGTGATACATAGTTGTAAAGGGTATGAAGTATTCTTTCAAAAAATGCAGCAAAAAATCCAGGTCCGTATTTTAAAAAACCAAGTTAGTATCAGTAACTCAGAAAAAACAAATGGTATAAACAACACAATAACGTTACTTTAGAGAAGGTAAAAAATCGTGTGATTTTTGTAAAAACAACTTTTTTCTAACTATAATAGTTTTCGAGATATTTAATAAATAAATTTTTGACTATTTTTAAAAAATCCCCTGTAGATAAGAAACTATAGAGAATTTGGAAACTCCGCAAACGGAATATGAATAATATTAAGCGAAAACCGTGCATCGGATTGAAAAAATTCAAGAGATCAAATTTGCTTAGAAATGATTGGGGATTTCAGGAATAATTTTAATTTTGCGAGAAATCAGTGGCGTACCATCAATGTCTGCCAAAATAGGCGGGTGAAATTCCGTACGAACGCCACTGGTGGAAATAAAAAAAATTGTGGTAAGCTAAATAATACCTCTTGATACTTAGTACATGTATGCCAAATTTAATTAAAATATCTAAAGTGGTATTACAGATATTAATAAAAAACTATTTATTTTTGAAAACTCTACCACCCTGTATCTCAAAAGTTAAGACGTTTAGGACATACGTTCATATGCAGTTTTCTTTTTAAAGTGGACCCAAAAATCGCCCCCTTAAATATTGACATTCAATTATAAAACACCCTGTATATAGGGTGTTATGAAATTCACTGCATATATTGAAACCAGTAAATCCTGACTTCAATTCAGATTGGGGAAAAATAGTCATAAATGGCGCTTTGCGATAATAAGCTAGGTATCGCCCCTCAAAAAAATTTGTTTAATCACTGCACGCCACTGGTAATAAAACACATGGCCATATAAAGAACAGTTAGCTAGGTGCCGTTTTGCCAGGTCTTTTAACAATATTTCGGGTCTTGAGCAATATACGACCCCTCGAATTTTCAACAAATACAAATTTTAATAGCTTGTCAGACCTCCGGTCGAAACGATAACGAATCGTTTGTGCCTTTATTAACACCGATGAAATGTAAACAAACTTATTTCCGTCTCTTCAATATATTTTTGGGAAAAAATACTTTATATTTGATAGTAATCTGATGAGAAACTGTGAGGTAAATAGTTGTTATTAAACCTCATGGGCAAATAAAAATAGTTAAGTGAAGTTTTACAACCTATAAACAATGTTTTTTGGTAAAATATGGTTTATCCAACAATTTTTTTTGCTTTAATGTGTCTCTTTTGAGGTAAGCTTTTTAAAAAATCCAAAAAAGTTATGAAATTCGTCGTATATTGCTCTAGAACCCAATATTTCTATGTAACAAGTTTCACGAACTAATATTTTTATTACATTACCTTTAAATAAAGAAATCCTAGTAACTCTCCTACATTATTTTCACTTTCACAAAGTTAAAATACTACCTATAACACAAATTTAATAAAACACTCTAGAGAACAGCTGCTTAAACCAACAAATAACTTCAACTAACTACCAAGGAATAAGTGTTTTTCTAATTTAAAATAAACACGCGCGAACGATATTTTGTTAATATTAAATGGCTTTAACTTTTGTTAATATTTAACAGCTTTAACTTTAACACAAGAATAATGTACACACGATATTGTTAAACTCTTCACAATACATCTTTCGCTTGGATTAAACACCTGCAACTGACGTACGATATCGATTTCTGCCGGCCACTGCATTTACCAATCAGATAGGCGCTTACTGTGCGGTATGGGGTCAACAACCCTTCAGCCTGGCTTCGGAGGCTACATAATATCTCACCGTCGAAAGATATCTAATATTATTATGTATTTAAATAAAATATGTTTTTACCAAATTTCCTTCTATAATCAAAGATTTTGGTTAACATTTTATAATACTGTGTAGTTGTGTTCAATTAGTGTGATAGTAAATTATGTGAAACCATATTTGCGACTACCGTCTGTAAATGTGTTAAAATTAGTGGGATACGTTTTAATTTCTACAGTTTAAGCTAGAAGGAATAATTCTTATCGCATTATTAACGTACCAGGTAATTCATAATTGGTTGTGTTACCATATAACATTGAATATTTTATTCTGCTTACAATATCAACCTAATTTCACGAGTGCATATTTTCCCATATTAAGTAAATTGCTGTTAAATTAAAATAGACATTTTTGGTAAAATATATCTGTGGAATTAAACATTGGATTATTTTCGGTTTTCACTACAATTGATAAAATGAGATTTCACGATAATATTTAAGTTTGGCAACACCCTGGCTGGATCATTTGTTTTTCTTCATAATATTTGAAGGTATGACGTCAGACTCTTTAGAAGCGTCGGATACGGGGGTGGTTTAGGGTATTTTTTAAAATAAAAAAAAAGTGCGATTTGAGGGGAAAAAAGTATGTCTGTAGACTACCCCAGGAGCCACTCATTCAAATATATGCAGTGAATTTCATAACACCCTATATATATATATATATATATATATATATATATATATATATATATATATATATATATATATATACAGTGACCGGCAAAAAGTTGGACACATATGGGAAAAATTTTTATTATTGGAATATTGAAAAAACTTTTTATGCCGATTGTCTCTGCATGATGGGTAACCTAAAAATTCATTTTGACATTTGTTACGTGATTACTCGTTTGCCGGCAAAATTGAAAAAAATATATATTGTCATGGAAAACTGGTATTAGGTCACAAGATATTGAAGAAAGTTATTAGAAAAAGTGTTTAGATTTTAATTTTATACTCCTTGGCAAAGTCTGGAGCCAAAATTAAAAAAAAAATATTTTACATTTTTTGAAAAAAAATGTACAATAGTTTCATATTCCCATGACTTTAATAAAAATGTGTTAAATGATCGAAAACCAAGGTAATAACCTATTATCTCAACATTTTTGTTATTACTTAAAAGTTTTATTTGATAAAATTTAAAATTTAGCTTTTTTCCATTTACTTGGGTGTGGCCAGGCCCTGTATCTGGCAACCATTTTGGTAGACACGTTAAAATTTCTTCAAAATTAGAGCAAACGGTCTTTCGTAAGCATATTGTTCCAGAAGTAACTATAAATGGTAAATATGGTTGCCAGATACAGGGCCTGGCCACACCCAAGTACATGGAAAAAAGCTAAATTTTAAATTTTATCAAATAAAACTTTTAAGTAATAACAAAAATGTTGAGATAATAGGTTATTACCTTGGTTTTCGATCATTTAACACATTTTTATTAAATTCATGGGAATATGAAACTAATATTGTACATTTTCTTTCAAAAAATGTAAAATATTTTTTTTTTAATTTTGGCTCCAGACTTTGCCAAGAAGTATAAAATTAAAATCTAAACACTTTTTTCTAATAACTTTTTTCAATATCTTGTCACCTAATACCAGTTTTCCATGACAATATATATTTTTTTCAATTTTGCCGCCAAACGAGTAATCACGTAACAAATGTCGAAATGAATTTTTAGGTTACCCATCATGCAGAGACAATCGGCATAAAAAGTTTTTTCAATATTCCAATAATAAAAATTTTTCCCATATGTGTCCAACTTTTGCCGGTCACTGTATATATATATATATATATATATATATATATATATATATATATATATATATATATAGGATTTAGGGTTTTATTGACTTGCTTATTTATTTTATTACAATAATATTCAATTAACTGCAATTTCTAAGGTATACAAAACAAACCGAACTGTATCTTCTAGAATTATAGCGATGATTGAATAAGTAGTTTTTGGATCCATATATTCAAAGTTTTATTTTTGTTTCTCGTCATATGTTAAGGCTGCTCCGCTAATAAGGCTGCTCCGCTAAATAGTTGTAGGGCTGTGGTGTGATTTCACAACTTGTGATTTTGTCACAGCTCCAGGGCTGTCACAGTCACGACCTGCTCCGCTTCAACTAAAGAAGCAGTGACGGGTGACACCGACACCGCTGGCAACTAGGTTCGATTAAAAGTTGTTCTCGGGTCCGGTCCGGTATAATATAGCAAGAAGATGCCGAACGGTGACTGATCACATCTACATCACGCTTTCATTTTTCATTTTATTCGCCGCGCTTTGCGGGCGACGCCGACGGGACAGATACGACGGCGACGAGTAAATATGAGCAATCACCGGTTCAAGGATAATCAAGAGCAGGCGGAGTCAAGTAAATACTTAGTTGTAGGCTTGCTATAAAGTTTTTAAGGGCAATTAAGTGTTTTAAATATAATACACTTAGCCATTTCGCCGTCTATAGGGGTAAAAAGTCCCATATTACACTATTTAGTTTTTCTTTTTATGTAACCCGAGATTTAGACATTTTAATAAAAAGTAAAAGCTTAAAAAAAATTACCAAATCTAACATAAAAGCGCAATCCACTAGGAAGTCTTAAGGGTAAATCAAAAGTAAAAATAAAATAAAAATACCAGTCGCATAGACAAAACATAATCTTTCGGCAAACTCATTAAAAAAAATTAATTTTGTAAGCGCGGCCGCCTATTAGTGCCACGCCGACAAGAGGTGCCTTTGTCGCCGGTAAAATAACAAATAAACCGGTAGCGCTGAATGCAGTTGTACCGAGCCGAGCCAAATTTCGATTCATCTTTTGATGTGACAAAATCACAGGTTTTAGTCACAGTGATACACATGGAACAGTCACAGATCGGAACTGTGACAGAAAAATCACGCTTTTTTCCAGCCCTAAATAGTTGCTTACTGGCAATAATACGCGCTTAAATTAAATTAAGTTGTGTTAAACTTCCGCATTTACTGAGGCAGAAGCGGAGGTCCGTTACATGACTGATAACTTTTATAAATAAAAGTCAGTCACATACAGGGTGCGGCTTCTGCTATTGTAGACTAATCTAAACGAAGAAAACTGTTCTTCAAGAAAAAACACCTTGTCGCTACGTTTCCAATTTTTTTCTTGCTTCTCTTTCATCAAATTATTTTCGAAGTACAATACATGGTTTAAAATCTATACAGTATCTATGATTTCTCGCGGAGTGATATTTTAGTGTAGTGTAACTATATTATATTTACACCGTCGTCCGCTCCCCAGGCGCGCACGTATGGGCGTACCTTTACGACGCGCGGTTTGTCATGATCGAGATCAGCTATTCAACTGAGAACTAAGGACACACATAATGACTCGGATGCGTTATGCATGTCATTTTCTTGTCGTTATTAGCCAGGGCCACGCCTCTTGACTATAATTATTTTTCCTAGGTTTTTTCCTGGAATTATAACTTAGACCACTATCGGTCTAATAAACCATTTTTACCGTTTCGTGAATACCGGTCTGGTCCCTCTAGTCGGTGCAAGACTCCCTTGACCAAGAACGTTGATTTATCCCAAATTAACAAGTACCAAGTGTAGACTTCCTACATCTGAGTACAAATAAAGCCTGCGTCTAATTTCGAGACGCGGAGTGCATATCTTTCATGCGTTTCACTCAATCGTAACGACAACCGCGGAGACCGCCAGACTGAATTTAATTACTAAGGCGGAAGACCTTCGTCCTCTTTCCTGTATATAGACTCAATTCATGGATTGTCCTGCCAGGCACTCAGCAAAAAACCCGCCGCTCGGCCCAATTCGCTTAATTGTCCGATTAACGTTGTCCATTTCTCAGCAGCATTTTGGAATAATTTTCCTCCTTTAAACCATCTTCCCCAAGACATGTATCCAGGTTGAATCTCCTTACGGGTTACAGCTAGCAAGATAAAGCTATTCGGCCTGTCCCTTTCCCCGTGTCAGAGGGATCAAGTGCGTCCCGTCCCAAGACGCGAATTTTATAAACAAAGGAATTTTACATCACCGGACCAAGCGGCTCAAACCAAATCAAGTCTGAAATTCAAATCGATATATGGATGATATCAATGAAGAAAATCAGGCTCAAAATGTTTGAAGAAGACACGCGAGCTCTTGGTCTATTTATTTTCTCGCTTCATACCTGAAGTCTTGAAGATGGGTGACCGCGGTCGACCAGTGCTGCGGATGCTGCCGTCTTACTGCATATTAAATCTCGAGGTTCCCGAGAATCTTGAAAGTCTTGGAGTTTCTTACGTGACCATGGCCATCGTAATACTGTCTAATTTTTTTTTTAAGGTTTAACATGTATACAGATTATAAATTAACTTAAAATTTTTCGTGACATCTTCAAACCTCCATAATCCATATGTAATGGTATTACGAGAATATTCATATTCTCTTTAGAATGAGCCAGCACTTTCAACAATCAGTCAGTTTTTGAATTGTATGTATCAAAGAGAGTTACAAAAGATCGTTGCTAATCATT
The DNA here is from genome assembly GCA_963971165.1 of Philopedon plagiatum. Classification (NCBI taxonomy): domain Eukaryota; kingdom Metazoa; phylum Arthropoda; class Insecta; order Coleoptera; family Curculionidae; genus Philopedon; species Philopedon plagiatum. The sequence continues at coordinate 32,306,026 of OZ020194.1, forward strand.
TCTGAGACTATAAAAAACAATATTGTCAGACATACAATATTGAAGTTTGTTTGTTACATCAGTGTAGAGTGCAGAGTAATATTACTATATTAATAGTGTAAGACCAGAAAAGTGTGGTTAATTGTAGGGACAGATAGGCTATGTATTACAAGAGAAGTGACACGTAGACTGTGAATTAGATGTACGACTTTTTTGTTCACGGATCTAGGTAAATATTTTATATTTTAAGTAAAATATGGCAAACGTTCTTAAAGGTTCAAAATTTTCTTTTAAACCAATAGCGCAGAGGTGGTCAAACGGTCGATCGCGATCGACTGGTCGATCGCGATAAGTAGTAAGTGTTTTTTTTTGTATTATAATTATACAAATATACGTATATAATAATTCCTCTTTAATAAAATATGTATTTTTCCTGCCTAGTCGATCGCTTGCCGTCCAATTTTGTGCTGTAGATTGCCAATAGTATAAGATTTAGCATCCCTGCAATAGCGTATTGGCGAACAGCTTTCGGTTTGTGTTTGTCCCTTGGTCTGTTTGTCTATCAATTATTTATATATAAGTTAGGATTAAATTTGACTCGGGTGGAAACTTTAAAACACAATTTCATTGTCTTTTTGCTTAAGTTAAAATCATTTCATTATCATAATCATCGGTTAAGACGATTACTAACATACAGAAGAATACTTTTGATCGCATAGGTACGGTTTGGGCAATGGAAAAGATATGTGTTTAAGATAAATAGTTGTTCTAAAACATTTGACAGGTTTTCGTCGTAGATACAAGAAGATAGCTTTTATCTTATCGGACGGTGACAGTCTGAAAAAAATATCTTTAATTTTTTACTTGAACCTGAACTAAAGCAGTGGCGCATCCAGGATTTTGTCTTGGGGGGAGGGGCTGAATAGTGCAATTCGGTGGATTTTTTCAATTAGTAGTGCACTTTTTTATTTTTGTGTCTAAGATGTTGGTCGGGGGGGGGGGGGGGGTCTTCAGCCCCCCCCCTGGGTGCGCCACTGAAAGCATGCTTTTTTGTTAGAATTATGCATTTAAATTAAGAGACATACTTTTGGTCTAGAATACAGGGTTAAAAGCATAAAAAATAAGATTAGGATAATTTCTTTTATTTTTATGAAAAATGCATGGTATCGTGATGGCGTCATTGAGACAACTAGGTGCACGTCCGCATTAGTTATTAAGAAATATTTTTGCATTTGATAGATATGTTTATTTTTATACTTTTATTTTGTGAGGAAAATTCAGTGCAAAGGATTTGAGATTTTTTTTTTTGGTAATTTTTAGAAACAAATAGCCGTTTAACTAAAGCCTTTTTAATAATATAAACCGTTTAAACTTTAGGTCTGTACACAATAATTATATTTAGGCTGGACATATTTTTAAAATATTTGCTTTAAACTGTAATTTCTTAGGACTTTTACAAATGCAGGGAATGTTTGTTTTTAAAGGCTGTCTATTAAATCAAATATAAAAAAGGCCTAAAAACAAATACTTTTTTATCCTGGACAGCCCACGTAGACTTCAAGTCTAAGTGGCGGCCAGCCCATCGGGCATTTGCCCAATGACCTCATCCGCCCCTGATTAAGTGTAGCAAAATACAGTAACATAACGCAAAATCGTAACCCAATCAAACCCAACCCAACCCCCCTTCGAAATCAACCTTGGACTCAAAGGCGTAGCTACAAATGTCTGTTTCTTGCTTAAAATATATCTCACCATTTCCCGAATATCTGTTAGACATCAGAATGTAAGTTTTTAATTTAGATTTCTCGACCGAAAATTGATTTATAAATTAGACTTCATTCATAAAATGAATTTTATGCATTTTTATTTTTTTTATAGTAGTTCTAGGATAAGTTATACTTTGCTTTTACAATTATTAGCAATACAAAATATTCTACTTCGTTAATGACTATTTCTCATGGACTAAAATTAAAATATGGGTGGCGGTATTCCTCTCTACTATGTGTATACTTATTCGGGTCAATTATTGAACTAATGAGAGTCTAGGCCAGGCAGTGGAAACATTCAAAAGCCAAAATTTAATAATAATTCCGAAAGTCTTCAATTTTGGGTGGATGATTGTAGGAGTACTGAAAATGATAAAGCTCATTTTGCAACCATCTTCAAGGTCGGGAACATGGCCAAATCGTGCAAAACATATTAATTTTTATAATTTGGTGGACAAAATTCCGAAAGTTTTGCAACTTTCAACGAACATTCATTAACTACTTGTGCACCGTCTATTTGATTTGCAACCAACTGAAAGGTCAGGAACATGTTTTTTTTTAACAATTTACGTTTTTGTTTATATCGTGGCGGAGAAAATATGGAAAGTTTTGCAAAATGGTATTAAAATTCAACCTAGCGTTTCCAAAAGTTGTATAAATTTGCAACCATTTGTGTTGCCGGGAAGTTTAGTTTATTTGATGACGTCATTTTTTTTGCTCTACCTTGGCCAACAAAATTCCGAAAGTTTTCAAAATGGGTTGCAAATCTAGACTGAAGTACATTGCATGTTGTATTAAATTTGCAACCCCCTATTTGGCCGGGAATCAAGTCAAATTGACAATAATAAAATTTTGTAATTTTTTTTATTTCGAAAAAATTGCGAAAGTTTTGCAAATTTGATAGAACGTTAGAAATGGGTCATTTTATATTAACATAAATTTGCAACCCCCTACTTGGCCCGGAATCAAGTCAAACTGACAATAATAAAATTTTACAATTTTTTGACTTCCGAAAAAATTGCGAAAGTTTTGCAAATTTGATAGAACGTTAGAAATGGGTCATTCTATATTAACATAAATTAGCAACCCCCTACTCAAGGGCGTAGCCAAGGGAGGGCAGGGGGGGGCACGTGCCCCCCCCTGGCACGGGCAAAAAGCCAAGATTTACCAATGTGCCATTCAAAGTTCCCGTACGTCTTATTCCTAAATCAGCAGTCAGCTACGGCGCCTGCCGGTCAGTGCTGTCGCAGCTGATTTTCAAAGCGTACTGAATGTAGGGCAGAAGATTCAAAAATCGAAACGTTTAAGAATTTAAAACATTTAAAATAGCTTTCTCTGCAGTTTAAAATCATTGAGGGTGGTTAAATAAAACACTGTTTTTTTTTCAAAAATAAAAAATAGTATTAAATTATTAACATTATATAAAAAGTTTTAATTCATATCAATAGACAGGTACAATCGGTACTTGTATACTACTTAATTACAAATTTTAAAAAATCAGTAGTTTTATGTATTACCATCACTTAATTTCCTCAGATTTTTTTTTCAATCGATCAATTCATCGGCAGCCTCCAATGAAAAACAAGTATTGTTTTTTAATATTTGTTTACAGTACTCCATCGTAGTTATATTCAGGCAATTTATATTTTCTTTAACGACACAAAGTACAAGAAAGAGTAGTACTCGTATCACACTAATTTCATCAATCGAAAAGCCACTAAACTTAATTCATAATATATTTTCAGTCACAATAATTTTTCAAAATTTTTTGTGCTTATTTGGTTTTAGTTTCGTTTTGAAAGTTCGTACTAAAATTAGTGGTTTTTCCAAGATCAGTACTGACGTACTGAATTTGGCCACTTTGTACTGAATTCAGTACAATTGTACCGAAATGGCAGCACTGCTGCATGTGGCGCAAACGTGTGAAGTGGTAAGAAAGCTTTTGCTGTTAATTAATAATAATAATAATAATAATAATAATAATAATAATAATAAATACATTTATTTGTGCCAAAGAAAAATAAAAGTACAATAATAAAGAATTGTAATAACAAGTACAATAGCAATAACTGTAATAGCCAAAGGAATTAAAAATTACGGGAACATACTAGTTGGCACAAATGGGTAGAAATTTTGATTAAAATTAATCATTCTTCCAATCCTACCCCACGCAAATATTTTTTAAGTTTCCATTTAAAATTTATATAACTTAATTAAAGGTGGCTGCCGTGCGCTGTTCCTGTTCACTCTGTTTGTGTTCACGCAGATCTCAGATATAAAATAATTATCAAATTGTAATATAATTTTTGGCCTAACAATATCCTATACTATACCTGCACCATAATCGACAATTTTAGCATGATTTCAAATTTTTTAAATTTATTTCAATTTATTTTAAATAAAACCGCAAACTTTTACCGGCTTATTATGAAAACAATTTATTGTTTTTTTTTTGCAAAATAATTTGTTTTCATAAAATGTTTCGCAAAAATAAAATGTAGATAAATTTTATACATTCTTTTTGTTAAGCGATGTTCTGTTTTAGCAGGTATTCATTATTTTCTTTTTTAACTGATTCGAGTTTCTAATTTGCAATAATAATACGTATATACTATATACTATACATTATCTATGAATATATATTTTTTTAAATAATGTTTTTTTTTTATATTTCTTTACAAAAAAACTAAAAAAACTAGACTACGTACTACTACGTTGCGTCCTTGGGGTCCAGAAAATCTGCCCTCCCGGTCACCTAATTCTGCCCCCCCCCTGCTCAAAATCCTGGCTACGCCCTTGCCCCTACTTGGCCGGGAATCCAGTCAAACCAAAAATAATTCATTTACTTATTTGTGTTTACCATTTGCCCATCACAAAACCTTATCTAGTTGAAGGCTGCGGCGAAATGTAAACAAACCCCACCTGTTACGATAAAAATAGAATAGGTTGCCACGGTGGTGCGTCTTATGCTATTGTTGTTTTAAATTTCATTTTATGGTTTATTTGGGAATATTTTTTTTAGTGTTCCGTGAAACGGAATACTTATGGAATCACTTCGGTGTCCGTAAACGGTTTTGTATACTTATAGTATTTGAGTATGTTAGTATTTAAGTATTGTATATAAAAAATGTTGTAGCCTGATGAAATGTACTTATATAATTATTGAAATAATAAATGTCTTTAAAAGTAGTATCTGTCACAGGCGATTTTCTATGAAACTATTGGACGAAAAAATTTGAGATTTGGCACAGAGATAGAGTGTGGTGGCCCAATTATAGATGTGAAGTATAAAAAGTTGAATTTTATTTCTGGGGTTTAATTTCAGGGGATAAATTGAGAAATAGAAAAAAAATCAAGGTAATCGTGTAGGGTCTCAAATGAAAGCCTATTGAAGCACGAATTCAACAATATATATGATGTATGTTTTTGCGTTTTTTTTTAGGAAAAGGTGCTTAAAAATGGCTGCCCCGACCCTAATCACCAAAAGGAGCGCTTAGAAAAATCTGAAAAAAATCATGAACATTGAGAAATAGGTGTAGATTGCGAGAAAATGATCAAAAAGTTAAATTTTGGAGCTGAGGGTTAATTTGGGGGGGGGGGGTAAATTTGACAATGGAAAAACAATTTCAAGGGCATCGTGTATGATGTCAAATGAGAGCTTATTGAAGCACGAATTCAACGATATAGGGGAGACTGGGGAGGGTTGATACGATTTTTACAAAAATTGTAATTAAAATTTTGTGATTAACATTTACCAATCCGTTTATGTCAGAGTGCAATTTAAGAACTTCGCCTAGAAATTTGACAATATGAAATTATCAAAAATTGAAATTTAAACATTGACTATAAATTTTTGAAATTGTCAATGCAAAGTATCTCAAACCTCCCTATGCGTGGGAGGCTTGATACACTAAATGGGAGGTCTGATACAATAAGAAACTAGGTATAAGAAATAATAGGAACGCAATCTTTTATTAACCCAACCAGAACACTAACTAATTGATACATAATTCGCAAGTAAACATTTTTATCTTATAGTTGACACCTGCACAGGCTGAATGGCACCATTTTAAACATTGCTGGCAACGAATCCACTGTTCTCGGGAACGAGATGCTGAAAATAATGAATTGCAGTAAATGCAAGCGGCATCGTCATCGTCATCTGCATCAGAAAATGGTTCTTTCTCGTTTTCATCCTCAGGACCCAAGTCATCGAATACACTTTTTTTCGTTTTTGCATTTCTGTCTAAACCTTTTCTTGTAATGTGGGATTCACTACAGCCTGCATTGGGTTGTTCGAAATGATCGTTTTTTCCACTTTCACTAGTTATTTTCCGTTTGACCTGTTGAACTTTCGTTTTCATCCGTTTTTTTTTCTTCTCTCATATTATATTCGGCCTCAATGGCCTCCTTTTCCGGGGTGTCGGTTAAGATTCTGGTCCGACCAGGCTTTCTGCCTCCTTTTTTCTTCCGTGGCAGTGCCTTGGGATAAGGACGGACTTCTTCAGGACTTTTAAGCAAATCAGATGTGGTGCTGGGGATAGTGGTTGTATTTTTTAATGAAGTTTTCATCGCATTTGAAGTGGGCTCCTGCTGAGATGAGGATGTGCCAGGTTGAGCTGTTGGGTCATGTATATCCGGTGACTCCTGCTGAGATGAGGATGTACCAGGTTGAGCTGCTGGATCATCTACAACCGGTTCTTCTTCAGGATTTTGCCCTACTTCCTGGTACGGTCTGTTTGTAACTTCCGCTCCTGCGTAATCGAGATCTTCAAATAAATCTGGATTGAATGGATAAATTCCAGTGGTGGAAAATCCTTTGGTTATATTTGAAGGTGTGAACGCTCTGACATAAGCTAATCCAACTAATTCCGGTATATGTTTTAAAGAAATTGTTTGTCCTGGATGACTGACCATCCATGCATCTGCCTGTTCATTATAATATCTCTTAAAGGGACCAAATACCGATATGTCCAGTGGTTGTAACCGGTGGCTCGTGTGAGGTGGTAAAGTTAGCAAATGGATGCCGTTTAACTTACACGTGTTTAAGGCTTGAGGAGAAATATGACTGTCGTGATTGTCGAGGATCAATATACATTTGTTTTCTTTCGAACATTTTGCGTGTTTTATGAAGTGGTCTAGGTATTTCACGAAATTATCAGACGTCATCCAACCACTTTCATGCGTCACAGCAATGGAATCCTGCTTTTTCACGCGAGGAAATATAAAAAATGGTGGCACTGAATTTCCCAACGCGTTTATAGCACAACAGACTGTTACCAGTGTCCCACGTTCTGCAGAAGTAGTTTTTGATATTTGCTTTTGACCCTTACGAGCGATGATCTTTTGAGGTTTGTGCGCAGTAGTCACTCCAGTTTCGTCTAAGTTATATACAGATTCTGGACCAAAATGTTCCCGTTCCATTAGATTGCGCAAATTTTTGTAAAATTCCTGCACATTATGTCGATTGAACGCAGTCGCTCTGCCCAAGCTAGTGTCTTCAGGACTTCTCAAAGATAACTGTGGATGACGCGACATGAAACCTTTTAGCCAGTCGTAGGAAGCACACTCGTTTTTCTTCCAGTTTTCTGGTAGCTTTTTACCGTTTTCTTGGCCAATCTCATACGCAAATTTCCTTGTTTGCTTAGGCGTAAGACCATAGTAAAGGTTTGCAGAAGTGAGTAAATATTCCATTAAAAGCGATTCTTCGTGAGGCGAAAAAATTTGGGAAGTGACAAAATTTGGTGAAAAACTGATACCTCTATCCTCTCGGTATTTTGAAGTATATCTCTTCAATGTCATTTTGTCGACATTGTACTTTCTGGCAGTTGTCCTAAGTGTTTTATGTTCATTCACTACTTCAAGCACTGCGCTTTTTAAATCATCTGGGGAATACTTCGTCCGACCTTTGGATTTCCATTTAAACGGCATCTAAAAAAATGTACTCAATTAACCTAAAGAAATGCCGCGAAAACTTCATAAATCGTTGTAAATTATAAAATGAATTAATAAAACATACATTTACTTCATATAGGGAGGTTTGATACGCGACTCAACCCTCCCGATGTAAACCGTATCAAACCTCCCGAGACGACAAATTTATGAAATATATAACGTAAGCGTATAATACAATTCGATTAAAGATCTATACTACTGGCCTGTATGCTCTAAATAAAATGCGCTTTATGCATAATAAAAAGATTTTCGTTAATTTTTGTTGTTAAATGTACAAAGTTACGTTTGATATGTGAAAACTTACATCGAATAGGCAGGAAACACACTTTAACCTTGAAAACTTCTAAACAACACGCGATCGTCGCCAGATCTTATTAGACACTGTTTCAACACACACGGCCGGCGCTTCTTTAGAGAACCGAGGCGGGAAATTTGAATGTGTATCATGCCTCCCCACGTATCAACCCTCCCCAGTCTCCCCTATATTTATGATGTATTTTTTTATAACATTATTTTAAATATTTTTGGGGAAAACCGCTTAAAAATTGCTGTCCCCCACCCTTATCACCAGAAGGATCGCTCAGAAAAATCTTCCCACCCTTATCACCAGAAGGATCGCTCAGAAAAATCTTTAAAAAATCTTGAACGTTAAGAATTAGCCAAAATTATTGGCATTGAAAAATGCTAGCGCGGTCAATTGTTATAAACAATTAAATTGTTTATTTCCTTGTAACTGGTGAACCAAAAGTTTTTTGACAAAAAATATTTCTCACTATGTAAGGAACAACTTTTGTGTTTACACGTTTTTCAAAATTTTTAATTTGGTTCACTCAGCTCCGCGCATCCGCGATGTGATACGGCGTTAGTGTCGTCGGCGGCGGGTAGCACGGCAGATGGACGGAGATCGGGCGGCCGAGGTTTGCTAAGGTTAAGTAGGAGGTTGATGACACGGAACACTAATTGTGCTAGTACAGCTTGCATTCGACCAATTTTTTTTTTCTGGGATAGATTAAGCGTTTTTTTGTGTTACGTATATCGACATCATGTTAGAAGAAATATTACTTTTTATTGCTGCTACATACAGGGTGTCTGAAAAGTCTTATTATGGGCAAATATCTTTGCTATTAATAAAGATAGAGACACCAAATTTTGAGTTCTTCTTATTAGTTAATGATATACCTTTTTATGTAATTTAACCTTTTCAACCCCCTTAAGGGGTGACGCTAGGAAGTTGAGGTCACAAATTTTAAATGCAACCCTATGCCGTGTGATACCACATACAATATTGTGAATTTCTCACCGAACGCAAAATTCTCAATAACTATGGTAAGGCTAATCCATGGATTTATTATAATAGGATTCGATATCTGTATACTGTGAGCGTATCGAACGTGAAGCCTTATATTTTGTTGTTTGTTTTTGTTTTTGTTTTTCTCTTGGGGGAGCAGTTTACGAACTACGAACATAGACAAGACTACGAATTACTACGTAATTGAATCAAGAATGGTAGTAGAAAGAGATAAAATAGCATTGGAGTGTTGGAGCTCAGGTTGAAAAATCACACCGATGTGTCACCCGGCGATGATATCGAACGCAGCCCAGAAGTGTTGCTGTCTGGCTGGTTGTTTAGGAACACGGCTGAACCTCGGTCTGAACACTCGGTTACACGTACGTCTTTGTCTAATGAACTAGAAAAGAAAAAGTGCGACGTATAGATTTATATAGATTAATAAATGACTCGGAGCGACTTTAAATAAACACCTTTAGAAATAACATAACCTATAAATAATAAAACGTTTTTAACTTAAATTTATTATTATTTAGCAGAAAAATAAAATATTTTAGGGCTTTTATTCCGTTTAGTACATCTTGTGATGCTTCTAACGTATTTTTTGTACAAAAATACAAGGTAAAATAAGATGTGGCCAATGTTTACAAATTGTGTTTACAGTGTCGTTTAGAATGGTTTGTTTTGGCTTCAAAGAATGTGAACTCATCCCGTATCCAGTCCTAATAAATCCATGGGCTAATCCTTGAATAAATAACCAGAGGCGGCGATTGCGAAAATAAGTCAGTGCGTATAGGTTATATAACTGATAAGTAAGGCTGGCAGCGTATTGGCATTCTTTACTATTATTCAGAGCAGTACTACTCTGAATCGGGGTATATTATGGCTTCATTTAACGCAAAGGCTTACAGACAATATATACTGCGATTCAGAACACGGCCATGTTTTGGCAGTCTGACACGTAGTATACTTATACAATGGGTTTGAATAACGAACCGTGTGTCTCGACTAATCTATACTGCGATACAGAACCAGGGCAAGGTGTGAAAACGCGGAAAGAGTTTGGTTATGCCTTTTGTTATTGTTTCAAAGTCAGACGCGTGTAAGTAGTTTGTTTTGATTTCTTTCCAAAAACGTGAACTGAAATTCAATAAAAATGAATTAGGAGGTTGAATTGTGCAATGAGGGTACCTCTTCAATAATCGAATATCCCGAGCTAATAGACAATGGTTTCAAAGTAAAAATTCGATTTAAAAAGACAGATGATGAGGATAACAGTGTGTAGTGTGAGTGTGACACAGGCTGGCACGGTTGGTCTGTTCCCAGAGGCGTCTATGCCGAAAATAAGTACCTACGTATACAGTATCTGACAAAAATAATTTAGTTCATGGGCGTGGAGGTTAGGACGGGAAGGGGAAATATCTGCAGGCAATTTATTCCATAATCTGGAGACCCTAGGTATGAATGGCTTTTGTAGCTGGACAGTAAAGAGACGCATACGTAACGCGCCTCTTGTTGTTCTGTTAGGAACAGTCAAGGGGAGAATAATACCGGCTAGTTCTTCAGAGCAAAATCCGTGGAAGTACCGGTAGAAAAGGGAAAAATCCCCAACAGTTCGGCGATGAGCGTGAGAAGGGAATTTTCTTGTGAGGACTGGGTTATTGAGGAGTCGTCTCTCTTGGAACCTTTCGTCGGGACAGGCTGCACACGAGCAGTCTTCCAGCAATTTGGGAAGATACCCTTGTCATAGGAGATCTGGAAAAGACGAGTTAAGATGGGTGCAAGTTGTGGAGCGCATTTTTTTTAGAACAATTGCGGGTATACCATGCAGACAGGGGGACTTTTTGGTATCAAGGGATAGAAGAATCTTTTGAACTTGTTTGACCTTAAGTATTATGTCGGGCAGTTTGTGGGGTACAGACGTAGCGGTTGGAAGAGCGAAATTGGCGGAAAGGATTAGGGTGGAATTGGCAGCGAATTGTTTGGCAAATAGTTAAGCTTTTCCTTTAGAGGTGGAGATAATTTCGTTCGAGGTCAGGGGAGGAAAAGTGCTTCTACAGAAGTTTTGACTAAAGTTTTTGGCAAGTGACCAGAAAAATTTGCTGCCGTTGGGACAGTAAAGCACTTTACCTTTTATGCATGCGGTTGTTAAAAGCATTTTTTTACTCTTAAGATAGATTGGTTGTATTGATTTTTTGCCTCGGTGAAAATTTGACGATTTTCGGATGTAAGATTTTAAAGGTACTTTTTGTGAGCTAGGACTTTTTTGAGCCGGGCTTTATCACAGGCCTTGGACAACCATGACTTTTGATGGTGGAGTTTAGGTTTCTAGCGGGTTTGTGGAATTAAACCTTCAATACCTGCTTGAATGATATCTGTAATACGAAAGCAAATTTCCGAGGGATCGGGAGTGGGAAAACAGACGGGGGGCGGAGAAGAAGTTTCAAAGACCATCCCAGTCGGCAGAATTGTAGTGCCAGATCGTGCGTTCCGGCATGATTTCAATCAACTCTGGATGTACGGGACAAGAGACTGTAATGAGGTCACGATCTGAATTGTCAAGTTGACTTGATTGGCGACCACGTAGGTGGTTGCAAATTTATGTTATTATAAAATGATCTATTTCTAATGTTTTCGCAATATTGTCGGAAGTAAAAAAAATGTAAAATGTTATTATTGTCAGTTTGACTTGATTCCCGACCACGTAGGTAGTTGCAAATTTATGTTATTATAAAATGACCTATTTCTATTGTTCTATCAAATTTGCAAAACTTTCGCAATTTTTTCGGAAGTAAGAAAATTGCAAAATTTTATTATTATCAATTTGACTTGATTCCCGACCACGTAGGTGGTTTCAAATTTATGGTAATATAAAATGACATATTTCTAACGTTCCACCAAATTTGCAAAACTTTCGCAATTTTTTCAGAAGTAAAAAAATTGCAAAATTTTATTTTTGTCAATATGACTTGATTCCCGACCACGTAGGTGGTTGCAAATTTATGTTATTATAAAATGACCAATTTCTAATGTTCTATCAAATTTGCAAAACTTTCGCATTTTATCGGAAGTAAGAAAATTGCAAAATTTTATTATTGTCAATTTGACTTGATTCCCGACCACGTAGGTGGTTGCAAATTTATGGTAATATAAAATGACCTATTTCTAACGTTCCATCAAATTTGCAAAACTTTCGCAATTTTTTCAGAAGTAAAAAAATTGCAAAATTTTATTATTGTCAATTTGATTTGTTCCCGACCACGTAGGGGATTGCAAATTTATGTTAATATAAAATCACTTATTTATATCGTTCTAAGAAATTTGCAAAACTTTCGCAATTTTTTCGGAGGCAAAAAAATTGCGAAATTTTATTATTGTCAATTTGACTTGATTCCCGACCACGTAGGGGGTTGCAAATTTAATACAAGATGAAATATACTCTAATTAACATTTGCAACCCTTTTTGAAAACTTTCGGAACTTTGTTGGCCAAGTTAGAGCAAAAAAAAACGTCGTCATCAAATAAAGTAAACTTCCCGGCAACACAAATGGTTGCAAATTTATACAACTTTTGGAAACACTAGGTTGAATTTAAGTACCAATTTGCAAAACTTTCCATATTTTGTCCGCCGCGTTATAAACAAAAACGTAAATTGTTATAAAAAAAACATGTTCCCGACCTTCCAATTGGTTGCAAATCTAATAGACGGTGCAAAAGCAGTTAATGAACGTTCTTTGAAAGTTGCAAAACTTTCGGAATTTTGTCCGCCAAATTATAAAAATTAATATGTTTTCCACGATTTGACCATGTTCCCGACCTTGAAGATGGTTGCAAAATGAGCTTGAGCATTTTTAGTACTCCTTCAATCATACACCCAAATTTGAAGACTTTCGGAATTATTATAATTTCATCGGCTTTAATGACTGGCCTAGTCTAGCAACGTTCTCGGGTGTGTATGGTCTCCGGCTTAACAATATCTATCTTTTTTTTATCGTGAAGCGCCATTTATGAATATTTTTATTCAATCTGAATTCATATCAGGATTTACCGGTTTAAGTATATGCAGCGAATTTCATAACACCCTGTATATATATATATATATATATATATATATATATATATATATATATATATATATATATATATATATATATATATATATATATATATATATATATATATATATATATATATATATATATATATATATATATATATATATATATATATATATATATATATATATATATAGGTATATAGGTATATAGGATTAGCAACGCTCTTTTGTAACTATCTTTGATACATACAATTCAAAAACTGTGATTGTTGAAAGTGCTAGCTCATTCTAAGGAGAATATATGAATATTCTCGTAATACCATTACGTATGGAGGTTTGAAGATGACGACACGAAAAATTTTAAGTTAATTTATAATCAGTATACATGTTAAACCTTTAAAAATATCGCTCCGCGAGAAATCATAAATACTGTATAGATTCTAAACCATGTATGTTTTACTTCGAAAATAATTTGATGAAAGAGAAGCAAGAAAAAAATTGGAAACGTAGCGACAAGGTGTTTTTTCTTGAAGAACAGTTTTCTTCATTTAAATTAGTCTACAATGACAGAAGCCGCACCCTGTATGTGACCGACTTTTATTTATGAAAGTTATCAGTCATGTAATGAACCTCCGCTTCTGCCTCAGTAAATGCGGAAGTTTAACACAACTTTTTAAATTCAAGCGCGTATTATTGCCAGTAAGCAACTATTTAGCGGAGCAGCCTTAACATATGACGAGAAACAAAAATAAAACTTTGAATATATGGATCCAAAAACTACTTATTCAATCATCGCTAGAATTCTAGAACTAAACATACAGTTCGGTTTGTTTTGTATACCTTAGAAATTGCAGTTAATTGAATTTGATTGTAATAAAATAAATAAGCAAGTCAATAAAACTAAATCATTTTTAAAGGCATTGCAAAGATTATTTGGAAAACAGGATATTAAAAAAAAATTAAATATATTTATTTATTAGATTTACAGAGATTTGGACATAACATCAGCAAAAGCAACAAAGGAAGAACTGTCGATGGCCCCTCATCATATGATTAATATCTTGGAACCTTATGAAACCTTTAGCGTTTTGGAGTATAGAAATAAAGTATTACCTATCATAGAAAGCCTGTTAGAATGGAATAAGCTCCCAGTTGTCGTTGGGGGAACAAATTATTATATTGAGTCACTACTGTGGAAAATTCTAGTCCAGGATCCAGGGGAGGAAGTTAGTGACTGTGGAGTTTTGCCTCATAATGAACATAAATTATCGAGTCAAGAATTACATAAGAAATTGAAAACACTGGACCCTGTGATGGCCAATAGATTGCATCCAAACAATAAGAGAAAAATTTTAAGGTAAATTTTTTATTAACTTCACCTGTTAGTTTGTTTGTTTATATATATATATATATATATATATATATATATATATATATATATATATATATATATATATATATATATATATATATATATATATATATATATATGCATGTATGCTGTGTGTTTAGGCCAAATATTGAAATCAAAATTTTGACTTTATTGCATTAGTAGAACATAATATTAGCATGAAAAACTATTATAATTATTAATAATATAAATCAAAAAGAAAACTAAAACTAGAAAAAAGAAAAAGATATCGACATAATTTTTACCTAAATATCCCATATTTCGTCAAGACCAGAATCCTCCTTAAGGGTACCCATCACTGACGCCGCGTTTCCTCGCTGGATAGCCAGGCTTATTCTTTGGGTGAGAAAACCTCGAAATTGTTCAGGAAAAATTCTTAAATTTATTTCAGAAACAAGTCTCTTAGCTTCCTCACCCCAAGGGCCCATTGTCTCAACAGCAAATGGAACGAAATAAAATCTGTCTTTCAGATCTTTATATTTGACGTGTTTTTTGTTTTCCGAAATAAGAGCAGCAGAACCAAAAGATTTTGATGTTTTATCCAAATATGATTTTGCTAGAGTATGGCTGCAGGTGGCGTCCCATAAAAGTTGTTTACCTCTTTTCCATGGAATTAATGTCATTCCGTCTACTCGTTTACCATCATTCCTATATATTCCAGCAGGTTCAAGTTTAGCAGGAACTAGAGCACGCTTAAGAATGTCATTAATTTGTCTGTGTCTCGATGCACGTCCTGCACTTCTTTTGCAGCTTAGCCCATGGGAGCCAATTTTTTATTTGTACTTTTACATAATTTATTTCAATATATGTAGATAAATAGATCTTTATGTCTTCAGTAATCCACAAAATGGGTAGAACACAAAAATTTCAATTTTTTTTTCTGGGACAGTCCACTTGACTTCAAACATAATTACTAGGTACTGTGGGTGTCTGAAGAGAACGGAAATGTAATCTATTGATACGGGATCTAAAGGATTGGATATTAAAAGGGGAAGTGAAAAACCTCTGCAGGCAATTTGTTCCATAATCTGGAGAGCCTAGGTATGAATCTTCTTATTTTTTGTAGCAATATAGTAAAGGGATGCATATGTCACGCGCTTCTTGTTCTGTTAGGAACAGTCAAGTGGGGAATGATATCGGTTACTTCTTCTTAGCAAAATCCGAGGAAATATCTGACAATAATACAATTTAAAAGCAGGTACTTAGTTACTATATATTACTTAATTATAGATAGAAAACTGAGTTTTACAGATCATTAGTTACGAACTCTTGAATATAATAAAATGCCTTTCTAATAAGAATTACTTTTACTTTTCTTTTAATTGAGTGCTTGGGAGACTCCTTATATTATCAGGAATCTTATGTTCTTTTATGTCGTTCTTGTGTTGTATTGATGTTTTAGTAAATTATGTTCAAATAAATTTGGGTTTTTTTCACTAAACATCACACACTCCAAAATATAAATGTAGTTAATATTTTATACGTTACTAGCTGGTATCCGCGACTTCGCTCGCGTTATTTTAGTACCTCTTTATAAACAACGTTTGCGGTTATACTTTCTGGCAGTAGAATAGCCAAGCTACTACGCGAACTTCTCTGCTATCCAATGCAACAATGGAGATAGCGCTGTAACTAGAGTTGATACAAAATACTAGGAACGCGTATTTTGTAACAGGTATGACCGCATAACGGGTAGGTACAGGTAGAAGTTATCGATTTTACCAAAAATACTAGGGGCGTATTTAAATACTCATGTACGCGAATGCGATATTTGGCCTCGATGGAGTATCGGGTCGGAGTCACGCGTCGGCCGTTCAGTAGAGGAAATACGTGTAAAGTATTATTTACGTAAAATACTCTTGGTTAAGCAGCCGAGCAGCGAGCGCCGCCGGTCCCGATATCTGCCGCGGTGTTTGGAGTATTTTCAGTATTTTGATATTTGGTATAAAATAATAGGTACGATTATTTATACGTATTTCTCTGTCACGCTGTTCAGCTGTTATTTTCTAATTCTGATATTTTCCCCGAAAGGGCGATCTGTGAGGGCGATTCTGCACACAAGATATCAAGTACAGAATAAATTATTTTAATACTTATATTAGTATATATAGCCGGCAAAGAGCATGAAATAAATTAATTTGATTATTCAAGAGCAGTAAATAAGTTATTTGGTTACTTAATAATCTTTTTAGTTGCATAATATGTGCAATAAAATTTTCTGTTGTAATCAAATTCATGTCTTTTGAAATAAACATATTTTTAATTTAAACGACAAAAAGGATGGTAACGTAATAACTAGTTTTATTTAGGTAGTACAAGCCAAAGTTGATCGTTTTTTATTTTTATGTGGGAAACGTGGACTTTGTTTTGATATTTCTATAATATTTAAATTGTTTGTTATACGTAACAACATATGGACGCACCCGGAATTTTGTCTCGGGGGGGGGGGGGGGGGTGCTGAATAATGCAATTTGGTGGATTTCTTCAATTAGTAGTGCACTTTTTAAATTTTTGTGTGTCTAGGATGCTGGTCTGGGGGTGCTGCAGCCCTCCAGCCCCTCCCCTGGGTGCGCCAGCTTGTAAAGAGCCTATGGACAAATAAATAAAACTAAACTAAACTATTAAGCAGTGGCGCACCCAGGGGCGGGGCTGGAGGGCTGCAGCACCCCCAGACCAACATCCTAGACACACAAAAATTTAAAAAGTGCACTACTAATTGAAGAAATCCACCAAATTGCATTATTCAGCCCCAACCGAGACAAAATTCCGGGTGCGTCCATATGTTGTTACGTATAACAAGCAATTTAAATATTATAAAAATATCAAAACAAAGTCAACGTTTCCCACATAAAAATAAAAATCGATCAACTTTGGCTTGTACTACCTAAATAAAACTTTGAAATTAAAAACTAGAACAAAACAAAATGAACAAAATCCTATAGCTATATAGGATTTTGTTCATGTAACTTAATACTTAAAAATATTTAATTACTGTGAAAATTTCACACCTGTCATTCTAAGCCAATCTCACACTTTCATTTCGACAGTTACCAATGACAACCTTCAAATTTTTCGGAAATTTTTCTCCTCCGGCCAAGCTAGGCGAACAAAATTAATAAGTGGAAATTTTTTCTTGACAGCTATCATATGATCCGAAAATCAGTAGGTATTCAGGATCAAATTTTGGTATTTAATGTTTTTATTCATTTTATAATACTAAATAAATACAAATGTTTATTTACCAAATATTTCTTTAATTAAGGCTAAATATTTTTGGAATTCTGGTTGGAACTGTTCTCTTTGTAATGGAGAATCACAAGGATAATGGTTATCTTCCCTTTCCACTTCTATCAGATGTCTATGTTTAATATAATAGATGTAATATTTGGATGCAATTTTGTTCTGCTGAATTCTGGTTTTTCTTAAAAAGGATGGGATATCTTCCTCCAAAATCTTCTGGATAGCTGAGAAAAGGTTTTCTTAATGGGGATTTAATTCAGTTTTTTCCATTAAACATTGCAAATACTTTAAATTTTTATGAGACATATTAAGGTCCCCTATTTCAGAGCAAGATTTACAAACACCGTAGGGCTTAAAATTAGTTTCTTGATTGTTTACTGCCATGATTTAATTATTGTGAACTAAAGAGGCACGTTTAAGAAATAACTGTCGACGTGACGTATAGCAGAGACGATTTTGACATCACAAGCCTAAGCCTACTTGACTGTGGTATCTACTATCTACCTAGATTTTAAAAATTGTTTTATCTGGCATAACTAGCCTAAACTAGACTATACTATGCTTTCCCTTTGTTTTAGGAAATGAAATGTAGTAAAAATAAATAAAAAGGATAATTTTCACTTATATTTTTTGCATTTCGTTTAACTAAACGGTGAGGAAACTTTTTTTTGAAAGTTTAAGTATTCCCATAATTATGGATAAGAAAAGTGCTTGAATAATGACAACCTTTGATTAATTAATTAGTTTTATTCATAAATGGAATTAACAAAATATAAAAATTGAATGAACATACGTTTAATGATTTATTATAACTATCTATAATCTATAGCTACCTACCTATTCAACGAGCCACTATTATATTACCTACTAAAAATTCAAAAAAGCATTACCTAATAAATAATCTATCCTACTTGATTACAACACTAGATTTCCAATATTTTAGCTAATAATTATTTGTAACATTAAAAACACAATTGTTATAAACAATACTCGCTTGGCTGTTAGAGTTGTTGTTGTTTGAAATTTGTTTGTGGAATTCTGGTTCCAGTCCAATGCAGGATGCCGAAGCCGCACTCTGGTTACCTTTTTCCACTGACTTATTTTCGCCCCTCATAGCGTTAATAATATCGTGGTGATGTTCTTTATCCATCTGCAGGTAAGGTTTAATGGATTGACTGTTACTGTGTCCCGTTATTTTAATTAGTTGTTGCTCGCTTACTCCCTTTTTGGCCAGATTGGATACAGCTGTAGCCCTTGCGGAATGGTTCGTGATCTTCACTTTCTTGGTGTCAATGCCTACTTTGGAGGCTCCCTCCTTAAACCAGATTGACATTGTGTTTTTTCCAACAGGGCAGTTTTTGAACCAGTTAGATGAATTCCATTTAGGGTTCGGTGTTAGGAACAATCTATCAATCATAATTGAATTACCCCGTTTCTCCATTAATTTATGAAACAGTCTAACCGGACATAGGATTTTGTCTATTTTCAATTAATTGTCTTCGTAAAAATGGGGTTGTACTCTATCCGGCCTGTGAATTCGTTTTTGTTGTTGAACTCTTTCGCAAAATATTCGACTTTCGCAGCAGCTCCCTCTCCACCCCTCCAAGCCAATTCGTGTGAAGCGATGTAAAAGAATTTTTTTTGTAAGCCATTCGGTGTATCTTCGTCCCATATCTTTATCATTTGTTCATAATCTTGGCTTGTTAACGCTGCTGCACTTCTCTTTCTTTTTTCTGGATCACTTTGCAGCTGCCTTCTTTTCGCATCGCGAGCTGCTCGAGCACCTTCGAATTCCACGTCGTTAAATGGATCAAATTTAATCTGATAATTTTGAAAAAAAAAATGTTGAAGCTGCTTTGCGGTGGAGTTCCACATAACCTGAAACAAAAAAGAAATTTTCAACAATTTTGCATGTTTTTTTTAAATCAAAGAATCTGAAAATACTTAACCTACCTTAACAACAGATTCCTTATAATCTTCTGAATTTTTCTTTTTCATGTTGAAGGCATAATCTTCTAAGATTGATGCCAAAGTCGTTATAGATGAGGCTGGATCTTCAACATTGTAAAATCTTTCATTGCAAAAATCCAGAAACTGCCTCCATACGCTCAATTTTGACCTCTTTGTATTTTGAGGAGTTACATTTGCCACTTCTATCTTTATGTTTTCAGAATTTTCACTACCAAAACGAACCATATTTTTGATTGAAAAGAAAAACACGTCAATTCATAAAATTATGTCACGTTTAACAAAAACATGCGTCACCGCATAAACGTCAAAATGTAAGAACCAGCCAACTTCATTGTTGCAAAAGTAAGTTTCAAAATGAAACATGTCAGATTTTTTAATTTTTTTTCAAATAAATTTTAGGTGTGAAATTTTCTTACCGAATCCCCCGCGTCCTTGAATTAATATCCGGAAATTCTTCCTCAGTCACGCATTTTTCTAGAAAATTTTCCCTCGTCTGCGACTCGGGAAAATTTTCAAAAAATGCGTTCCTTCGGAAAAATTTCCGGAAATAATTCGAGCACTAGGGAGATTATAAGTGAAAATTTTATTTTTCTGTACGTACTTTGGTTAGCCTTAGCTCATTATAAAATAATAATTTTAAAATAAATTAATTTAACTTTTGTCAAAAATTTGGCCTCATATTAATATATCGCACCGCACCGTATTAGCGCTTGCCATCGTGAAACTTCGACCTGGCTGCAGCTCCTTTGATTTTAATAAGGAAAAAGAGATTATTTTATTTTTCAAGAGAGAATTTTTATTTCTAAATTAAATCCGTGAATAAAATGTGAACTTTACATTTAACATAACTTATCTTATTTTACTACTTGATGTTGCGATGTTGCCAGTTATCGTAAAAATTCCCTTACGATTTTGAACGCAGAACCAGAACGCCGCACAGTTGGCCCGATTTAAGAAAACGCGATCGAAAATCATTTTTTTATCTTAACCAATTTAGTTAGAATTGCATGAATATCTAGTAATACCTGTAAATTACTTATTTTACTAGTATTTAACATCAGCATATGCATTCCAACTTCATGCTTTACGCGCGAAGTGCGAACAAATTAAGAACTTGTAATAATACACAAATTGAAGCAAGTATATGTCTCTTTTCTTTTACTTTATATTCATAAACTCGCTGTTGGTGTATAAATTACCTTATAAAGCATTCTTTGGGCTACAAAATGCATATTTACTTTTTGTTCCTTTTTGTATATACAGTTATAAAATACGTCCTCGTAGAAAATCCTACAGATTACAATACATGTAAAAGAGAATCCGGCCTTGCAATACAAATGATCCACCAGGATTTTATCAATTGCTTATGGTCATCTCGTTTGGTGTCTAAGGAAGACAATTATACCAAGAACTGCTGCAGACACGTGCAGACTTGTACAATACCAGCCCGCGCGGCGGCGCCGGTTGGGGTGGCAAGTAAACGGTAAATTGCGTTGTCCCGCATTTTATTTCATTAGTCGAGCCCCAAGGGGTGTCATATTTGTTCATAATTTTCCCCTTTATTACTTTAATGCCATAAAAGCTCACTACCAAAAATCAGGCTGTGTTTATATTTTCCACCCCCTAACCGCACCCCTAGGGGGTGCCAATTTTGTATGACAATTTTTTCGTGAGTATTTTAATACCATAAGCAAAGATAAGAAGTTTCAGAATTTCGATCGACAAAATCCAATTTGGGCCCACTGTGCGCCGTCTGTATAAATCACAGATCAAATTTGTACTTTGTAAAGTACTAGGTAAAAAATAACAGGTATTTGGAACAGGTATGAACTTGGAACTGGAACGTAACGTACCTGTTACCTAAAAATACTGGTTTGTATCAACTCTAGCTGTAACACGGTATCTTTATATACTTTAGCAGCGTCCCATACCCCGTGGACACAGTCGACTACCACGCACAATCCTGCTTGACCCAGCGGCAGCGAGCGACTGTGGGCGCGGAGAGTTTTCCCAATGCACGTCTAATATTCGTCACATATTTAAAAGTAGTTTTCACTCGTTTGCATTACATTCTCAAACAGAAATAATTGGATACCATGTAAAAAATAAAATAAAATTGACGTATTTTACAGTTTCATTAAGTAGTAAATACTTTTTGAGATAAAAATTATTTTAATTTTTAAGGGGCTGTTTCATACCCCTTGGAATTTGAGTTTTGACAAATCCCTTCTTATCGAACCCCTACACTCTAAAATAAACCTATATGCCAAAGTTTAACTTTCTGTGTCAAGTGGTTTGAGCTGAATCGTGATGAATGAGTGAATGAGTGAGCTACTTAAGGATTTTAGTATATTAGTATAGATAAAAATAGGTTTACAACCCTCTCGTGGTCCAGTTTCAAAGATATACCTAAAACATCTCTTCTGGAGGAGAAATACCCACCAGCATCAATCGATCCACCCCAAAAGATAATTCCATAAGATATTGTTGACTGCATGATATGCTATCAAAGCCGTTTCACGATCCCCACTCATCAACAGCACCTCAAAACAAGAATATATTTTGAAAGGCCTAATGAATGTTTTGCAACATTCTCTTTCTAGTCAAGCCTACCATCAGGTTCCATTCGCAGAAATGAAACATGTTTTTTGTTGTCAGCTCTTCAGCCCATCCAGATGGAGAAATTTTCCCCTTATAGTTATTGGATTATATTCACGCACAACAGCATTCATGCATAAAATACACGAATAATGGGAAACAATTTGCAATTTCAATTTGACACAATACCTGTTTTTGTTGACTAACTACTAAATATACAAAGTTACATCAAAAATACATATGATCTTAACAAAATCAAATGACCAACACTCCCCCTGTTTTATTAGGGTCCGCAATGTTCAGTCTGACACAAATCACATCATGTCTGTCTCTTGGTAATGGCTTTGTAAGAAAATCCGCCAGCTGAAACTTTGCGTTCACAAATTCCAGTGTTATTTCTTGCTTGTCAGTAACGTCACCAACAAAATAATATTTTACATCAATGTGCTTGGACCTTTTGTGAAATTCTTGGTTATTTGCGAGCTTAATAGCACTTTGGTTATCACCATTTATAATAGTTGGTTTGTCGCTATTCAAAACTTCGAGTTCTGTTAGAAATCTACGTAACCATGAAGCTTTTTTACTTCCATTCGACAATGCTATATATTCTGCCTCCATAGTGGACAAAGCAACAACATTTTGTTTCTGTGATGCCCATGTACTGGTGAATTATTTACACTAAAAATGTAACCACTTCTGGATTTTCTCGTACTTATATCTACGGCATAATCAGCATCTGTATAACCAAGCAAATGCTACAACTTCTGCTCTGAATTTTCATTTTTTCCAGTTTTCTTGGAACCATTTGAATATCTCAAAATTTTTCTTAATAGCAAACTAGTGTTCATAACAAAATTTGTTTACAGACTGACTTAACTAACAGCAAACACTATATCGGGCCAAGTATTCATTGCAATAAACACTAAAATACCCACTGCTTCTCCATAGGGTACATTATAGTGTACATTTTTGTTATCATCTATTTGATTTTTATACAATTCTTTCAACTGTAAACCTAAATCTACAGGAAAAGCTGATGGATAACACTCTGTCATGTTAAATTTCTTAAAGTCTCAGCTATAAAACTTTCTTGTGAAATAAAAATGTTTTTATTTTGCCTATGTCGTCGAATTTCTATTCCTACAAAAAATTTTGCATCACCAACAGATATTTCGAAATTCGTTTTCAAATATGTCAAAAGTTTGTTGACATTGTCCCTTGACTTTGCCAAAATCAATCAATCATCAACATACAGTGCTTCTAATCATTCACTTTTTCTAAAAATACACAAGGGTCTGCAGAAATTTGTTGCAACTGTGTCAAATGTTTGTAAAAACAAAGAAAAATTTTTATTCCAACTTGGTGATCGTTTTAAACCATATAATTTTTTTTAATTTGCACACCATATTATCGTTCTTCTCAAAACCTTTTGACTGATTCATAAAAATACTTTCTTGTAAATCACCATAAAGAAATGCCGTTTTCACATCAAACTGGGCAATATCAAGATTTTCTTCAGCGGCGATAGCAAGGAGTATTCTTATAGATTCATACCTTAAGACCGGAGCAAAGGTTTCATGGTAATGAATTCCTTCTGTCTGGGTAAATCGTCTTTTAACTAACCTAGCTTTGTATTTTTCTTTTCCATTTATATCTTTTTTCTTTTTAAACACCCATTTACTCATTTACAATCGATTACATTAGAATTGTTCGGTTTTTCTTGCAAATTATAGGTTTTGTTGTTTTTTAAGGATTCAATTTATTCATTCAGTGCTAAAATCCACTCCTCTGCTTCTGAAGAATTTATTGCTTTCTCATAGGAGGATGGAATATCAATTTCTGCTAGTATAGCTGACAGCTGAACTGGCGGATTTATTTTACTTCTGTTTCTGAAATTGTATCTTATTATATTTTCTTCATTGTCTCTCTCTTTGCTTGTACTCTGTCCGCATTCTTCACTTTCATCACTAAAATGGTCTTCAGTGGCTGAAGTATTTCAATCATTTCCAAAATATATCTTCAGATATGCATAATTATCTTCATCCTCTGGATACATTTAATCTTCATTAAAAGTTACATTTGCACTTACATAAAAACATTTTTTTACATCACATAGACGATAGTTTGGCGACTCTTTCTCATAACCAACTAAAACCATTTTTCGACTTCTTTGTTCCCATTTATTTCTTAATTCTTTGGAATTATGCATATATGCACATTCGGATGTGCTGTATATTGGGTTTTCTTCCAAACCATTTTTCGTAGGAACTCTTTTCATTTGTTTGTTTTCAGATAGTTCTGTTAAGAATATACGCAGCAGTATTCACAGATTCAGTCCTATGTGTCTATGTCAAAGGAACATCTTTAGCATATAGCATAGAACGAGCACTTTCGGTTATTGTTCTGATCTCTCTTTCTGCACGTCCGTTCTGTTCATGAGAGTATAGTGCAGAAGTTTCAAAAAGCATTCCATTTTCTCTGAACAACTCCAACATAGTAGTGTTTATAAAGTCTTTATCATTATCGCATTTAAATATTTTAA
The DNA here is from genome assembly GCA_963971165.1 of Philopedon plagiatum. Classification (NCBI taxonomy): domain Eukaryota; kingdom Metazoa; phylum Arthropoda; class Insecta; order Coleoptera; family Curculionidae; genus Philopedon; species Philopedon plagiatum. The sequence goes on from OZ020194.1 coordinate 32,330,833, forward strand.
TAGAATTTCCTGTTTGTCTTTTCATTGAAGCAATAAATTACAGAAATTTTATGTATACTTCGGATTTCTTAGACATAAAATACAAAATTCTATATCCAGTAAAGTCATCTTTAAGTAGCAAAAAATATCTTAATCCGCTTGGAGGGGCAATACTCCAAACACATCTGCATGAATATCTTCACACCAGGCCTTCTAGTTTTTATGAACCTTTGCACTAAAACTTCGATTTTACTTTCCAAATTGGCATCCTTTGGTTTTTCCTAAAAATACTATGTCCATAAACTTTGAGAAATGGTGCGTCAGTGCTAAGTGCGCGTAAAAATGGATTATTGTCATCAGGAACTGTCTTTTCACAGGTTTGCTTGGTGTGATACAGACGGCCCGGAAAGTCATTACAATAGCGTGCGGAGACGGAGTTATAGCTGACGTTCTTTGTCCTACACACACAATATATGATACAAACAAAAGGCTCGTTATGAGTGAATGGCTGCATCTCCTCTTGTTAAAGGTCAATGGCGTTTATACAAAGGGATAAACTTCACTTGTTAGATTTTGACATAAGACGTTAAAAGTTATTGTCATATATGAATGTCCCAATTGTCACATTGACACTCTACTATAAAACTGTTTGAATGTTGTACTATAAACGAAGTTCTTTTCTATTCAGTTCAACTTTCAGTATACTTCAGTCTAAGTACTTCGTGTCAAAAGCTAAATTTCGATTTCCCTTAATTTTAAATCTTATATGTATTAGAAGTAAATAAATAAGGAAAAGTGCAGCTTTTGTGAGTGTTTTTGCAATAAGCCTTCGGCAATTCTTATAATATTGTGTGACATCCCGAAGGTAAATATAAAAAACCTAAAATACACTTGTGCTATAAAATGCCATAGTGGAATTTATCAACACTGTTATTTGTTATTTATACATTGACAAAGTGACATCATCAAACGTTCTAAGTTTAAACATACCCAGCCCATTTCGAATTGTTTCATTTTTTCCATGGCAAACACATCGCGGCTTGAGAGCCAAAAATAGTATTTTCCTAAAAATATTAAAGTTGTAAATTTTTGATCCCTTAAAATACCTGTTTGAGATCATTTTTGTTTGTATTTTAATATAATATTCATAACTGCGGGTTACCTAGCCTATATATTTTACTTCCTATTTAGAATTAGTGACTTCTGTAACTAATAAATATGGTTCTTCTATTCAGATTTCATTAGATCAAAGATTATTGAGAAATAACAGACAAAGGCAGAAACTGCCGTAATTAGGATCCCGTCAAGATGCAAACCCTATCAGCGGGTTTTGTTCGTCTGTCTGTCCTAAACATATATCACAAGCAAAGTAGTAATCAGTTCTAATAACTGATCCAGAATATGACACGTCCAAACTAAAGATATTTCGCGTAGAACAACCTAAAGCCAACAAAGACAGACCCATAGAATTTATAGTGGCTTCCCCGACTGCATATTGGCATTGTTTACTACAGTGCAACGCATACATGGCGTTGGAACGCAGTAGAGAATGACCAAATGCTCGCCTCATATATCCAGGCAAAGCTTACTACGGTTCAGCACTGGTGCGTGTTCAGGCGTAGTAAGTATTGTCTTATGGATATCGCGCATCCTCAAGGCATTGTTTACCGCGTTGCAACTCAACATCGCCCGCTTTTGATCTCTAAGCGCCACGCCGCTGTGGCCGTACCAACACGTGCCAGTTTCTTTTGGACGCCGCACTTCAATTGTTGCTTTTAGTTAATTAAAGGTTATGTTTTTTTAATGGTTTGCAGAAAAAATGTCCGTAGAGAGTAGTATTTTGCTTTTACTGCAAAGATTAAGTGGAGACGTTGCTGTTAACAACTACAGGTTTAAAACTGAAAATAGTTTTACTGCTACTGTTAGGGCAAAGAGTGGCTATTCCGATGATAAGGATAAAACGTTTTATAATGAATGGTGTTTAAATTGGATACAAACATTCAGCCAGGAGACATTCACAAACAGGATTGTACGATATACATATCCAAATATACAAAAATGTCATTTCAAAAAAGTTTTCAAGTGTCAGCACAATAACTTTGACAAAGTTAAGAAAAGGATACGTGATGATACCAGGTAACGGAATAAAGACTTCGATGCGTTTATTACAAAAATATTTAAAAAAATTAACAGCCATGCTATTAGGAACGACCCTTTATTAAGACAAGAACTAGATGTACATATACAAGTATGACCACAATATTAAATCATAAACGAATCAGTATTTGCACGCGTGGGAATTTTAAACTAAAATTTGTCCTAAATCTTATAGTTGAAAAATTTTAAATGAAATAGGTATTTGCGAAAATAACATTATTGTGCGAAATTAAAAATTTAATCTTGTATGTCATTCGTGCAATCGGTCGCGGCTGGTGAAATTTCAAAGTTGTATATCTCTGAGCCTACTTACAGGACCCGTACCAAATTTATGGGTTTTAATAGTGAGCCCACTAGGCAGCGGCGTATCCAGAAATTGCCTCTGGAAGGGGTTTATACTATACCGATATTTAAGAGATTGCGTTGTCCGTTCCTTCGCTGGGAAAGCGTCAATGTTGCCATGTCTTAAGATTTTTATGGCAAATGAAGATGATACAAAATTACTACATACGACTTTAGTTGATAATAATTAGGAAGTGACTCCGCTGCCGGCGCCGGTTCCCAAAATATTGATGCATGGATACCGGCGCCGGCACCCGAATACAAAATTTCTCGGGTGCCGGCAGTTCTAACCTAAAATAAAAATAGTTACGCCTTTTAAATGATATGTAAACGTTGTGTTGTTTTAATTTTGCGTAAAAACTATAAAACATGAAAGTAAGTGATCAATTTTCTTCATATGAAAATTTTAATTGCGTTTTGATGGACTATAAGAAAGCCACAAACAATTAGTTTTGGTTGCGTAATAGCAGAACAATTGACAATCAAAGACAATAAAATCCTAATACTGTTTTGGATATTAATCCGGCTCTGAAATACTATTATCTGCGGTTAGCCTGTGTTAAAGGTGGAGACCATTCAAGACAAAAAATGAAAAGTCAACAAGGAAGTGTTCCACGTATAAGCAAGGCTGCCAGGCTAGCATTTTCTTGAAAGTAAGTGAATACACAATTTCTATGCATCATGGAGCTTGAACAAAATCACGACCATACTTCATCCAAAGCTTATTTCAATTTTCTAGCAAAACAAAGACTAAATTTGCCAGAAAATATCAAACTTTACTACTCAAGAAGCCTTAAAGACTGGGGCAAATAAAAAAATCATTTTAGATAATTTTACTAGAGAAACAGGTTGTAAAATTACATTGAAGGACCTCACTAATCTTGGAAATCGTAGCAAGACTGAGGCAAAGAATTTTGAAGAATGCATGCATATTTTAAGAAATTCATACCATTGCATTGTATTGATATTGAGATTTTAGTTGATTAAAATGGGCTTTTCAAGGGTTTATTTTTCTAAGATGACGGAATGAAAAAATAAATGGAATGTTTTTCAAAGATTATTTTTGTTGATGGTACTATCTTTTATGGTCTCTGATGGTACCTATTGCCTGGTAAATCTAAGGTTTGCGACTTACATAATAATGGTAGAAGGTGGAAGCGGCCTGAGTGAGATTATAGCTATTTGCTTGTTGGCGAACGAGGACGAAGGTTATTATATTATTCGCAGAATAATAATTGTTATATTTTTGAAGCAAGATTTAAGTTTCGTTAAAGTTTACACATGATAAATTATTGTTTTTTGATTGAATTAAGGTATTTTGACAAATTTTCTAATTACGATCGGCTGCAGGCGCCGGCATCCATGATGGCTGCCGGCGCCGGCAGCGAAGTCACTTCCCCGGCACCCAGCTCGGCTGCCGGCGTCGGCATCTATGATGACTGCCGGCGCCGGCATCTATGATGGCTGCCGGCGCCGGCAGCGGAGTCACTTCCTATTTCTTATACAACTTCTAGAAAATGTCAGAAAAAATATTTTTCGAAGTAAAAATCTTTTTCTTCAGGCAGCTGGAGGGGGTTTTAACCGCCAAACACCACCCCCCTGAATACGCCACTGCTACTAGGAATGTTTTGGTAAAAAAAAAAACATTTTGTACCTAATTTGTGAAAAAAAGTAGAATTTTTGTTGAGCCACCTCTGAAAAAAAGGAACGTATTTAGGTATTTAATTTATTATTTTTTCTAAACAAATTTTACATCATTTTGTCGAGAAATTTTCAATTTTAAGAGAAAAAATGTGTTAGTAGAAAGTTATAGCCGTTTGAATTTTTTTAAATTGTATTTTTAGGTTTAAAAAATTCAAATGACTATAACTTTCTACTAACACATTTTTTTCTTTTAAAATTTAAAATTTTTCGACAAAATGATGTGAAATTTGTTTAGATAAAATTATGAATAAAATACCTAAACGCGTTAATGTTTTCCTCAGGGGAGCCTATATGCTGAAATGGGTATTAAACTAGGTATTCATAAAAATCCGCTAATTATTGTATTAACGCCAATTATGATGAGAGCTCATACCCATGTATGTAGCCATGAGTTATTTTTTGTAAACTCCAGTGGCTCATGCGACCAAACAAATTCCTGTGTTACATTTTTTTTGCCGCTACTAAAGTTGGTGCAATACCTCTGGCCTGCATCCTTCGTATTGCACAATCGGAAGAGAACTACTCTGCAGGGTTTCAATTATCACGCGAGTCCTTGCCCAAGTAAAGCTTTGGAGGTTGTGGCTTCCCGAAAATATTTATGACCCCAGTGTAGAAATAAATGCCTTACAGAATATTTTTCCTCAATCCCGTAGACTGCTATGTATTTTTCATGTGTGCCAAGCTATGTGGCGATGGTTATGGGATAATCACCACGGTATTTTAAAAGATGATAGAAGATACCTAATGTCATTATTTAGAAAGGTCCTGTATGCAAATACTGTTGAAGAAATTCGGGAAAATTATGACTATATTTTAGACGATGCCATTTTTAAAAAATATGAGAATATTCAGGCACATTTTACTAATTATTGGGAGCGGAGGGAAGATTAACACGACACCATTAATGCAAACAATTATGTAGAAGCGTCCATACGTATTTTTAAAGATATTGTTCTTCAAAGATGTAAAACGTTCAATGCTTGTGCCTTAGTTGATTTCATCGCCAAAGTTTTCGAATCCTATCAAAAACGACATTTGCTATCATTTGCAAATTATCGAAACTCAAAAAACGAAATACTATTTAGAAAAATGTCACGTTCTGTCAAAGTGTCTGTTCAAAAGGTCGACGAAATCATTTTTCTGGTTTCTTCGGAGAACGATGATCACATGTTCTACGTTTTACGATGATATGTCAAGTGATGTGGAAACAAGAAACGATTTTTCAATTAATACAGAATAATTATCAAAGTGGGACACCAAAATAATAATTTTACTGCCGAAATTAAAAATACTGTCGCTGATGGTACTGAGACAAATCTAAATACAGAACATTCTGTAGCAATAACTAAGCTATCGAAACATCTTGAACGCATTAGTAAAATATCATCCAATAGCAAAACGGTTGATATGACTAATGCCACTAAGAAATAATAATAAAACTCTAAGTAATATTACAACGCCCTCTGACTTACTCAATTTTATTCATACATCAATATTGCACAATATTGCATTAAAAAAATATTTCTGTTCAGCCAACATCGATTAGCCGTAGAACAATTAATGTGGCTTAACATCTGGAGCAAAACGCATTCAAGCTGGTAGGCCATCGAAGCAAAAGAAACAAACTAATTGTAAAAGACAAAGATCCTTAAACAAAAATATTATAGCAATGCAAAATCGCATGGAAATGTACACTAGGATAATATTTTCACAAACCGTCTTATAACAGGATTTCCTAAAATAAAAATTATTGTTTAATGATCAGACACTTAAGTAAAGTTTGTATTTTGGCATGCATCTTCAATAAACTAGTTTTTATGTTAAATTTGTTTTTATGATCTGTTCTAACAGAAATCACAAAGCAGTCAGACCAATCTTGGTTGACGGAAATCAATTCGCAGCCGTTTTGTCGACTTTTCCAATTTCCAACCAGCTAAAATCGATCTGATCTGACTGCGGTTTGTGAAAAAAAAGTGTCACGCGACTGGCAACTCTCATCAGGCAAAGTGTATAGTTTGTATATCGAAGGTACAATGTTACTTAATAATCTTGCATCTCTATTATAATTATGACACACGTTAAGGGGATTCATCACCAACAATTTTTGTATTTCCAATTTTTTGTCGTTAATATGCATTATATCAAAAAATGTTTATATACTAATGTCACAGAGAATTATTTTAACTATTACGTTATAAGGCCAAAAACTCAAATATATATATGTATATATATATATATATATATATATATATATATATATATATATATATATATATATATTTTAGAGTTTTATTTTTTGGAATAAAAGATACTTTAAAATATAGACGCAATACAGCCCTCGTGGTTATTAATTTAGACATGCTGGTAAAAAAATAAAACTAAATATTAAATAGTTTGTCCATAATCCTGGAAATACGATTTTGCAAAAAAAAGCCCTGGTGCAATACGCCCTCTTTCGGCGCCAGATCAGCTATTTGTACTTTTGCCAAAGACTAGCAACGACGCAACGGGCGGCCGGCGCTTGGTAAAACAGAAGATGGTTAGTTCTAGGAATTATAAATAGAGCGGTCGAAAATGTTCCGCGCGACATAGGCGTACGCGTCATAGTAAGTAAAATATAACAGAAAAAGAACATATAGGAAATAAATCATTGATAATTTTGAAACATGTGTGAAGCACTTACCCTCTTCAGTAGCGTTATCACTAGAGACCGGATTCAAATATTACATTTCAGGAACGGACCCCGTTGGAAAGACAATATACACAGAAAATAGTTGAGGTTGATTTAGTAAAAACTGCAAAACACTTGTTTAAACATTTGTTTTTTAGAGTACTTCTATATGAAGTTTCGACTTACTAGGACAATCTAATATTCTTTTTCCATACAAGGTTTAAAATCTTATTTTACTTCCTTAGGGGTTCAATTTTGAAAAACCCTACCTTGGTGCCTCCGTTATATAAGAAACCTCTGTGCAAAATTTCAAGTTCATAAACATAATTTAGTTAGTAACCCACACTTTGATTACCTTAAAGAAAATGTGTAGGTAACTGGTAATTTCCTCATTTAAAAGGCCAATATAGTAGCAAAAAGCTTTAAAAAAACGGATGTTATATTAAATTAGATTGTTTTATTAGTAGCCCTTACTTTTTTCAAAAATACCATGACTAATTTACCAACAACATCGACTACGACCGACCAGAACGGCAAACAAGTCAATGAAAAATTAAACATAAGTGAATACCGAAAGAACAAAAAATAAGCCAAAATGCAAGAAGCGATAATATAAGATTTGGTAACTATACGTGACAATTATACATTGTATTTAACATCATCGGAAATTTTCAAAATCCTGCCCTACGGCTAGGGGAATATTTTGATATTGTGGACTATTTAAATTTACATTTACAGACATTAACAGATACCCCAGGCATATCGTCGAGATAAAAGGGCGTTTCCGAAAACCCGAATTTCGTGTTATGGCCACCTCCCAAGGTCATATTTATAAAAATACCAACTGGCGTATCTCTCTCTCTCTCTCTCTCCCTCTCTCGATCTCTCTCTCTCTCTCTCTTATGGTTATCGTGATATTATAAATTGTATAGGCGTAAGTCAGCCATGTATGAAAATTTTCAAAAAAGTTAATAGACAAAAAGGTATCTCTCCTTTAAAAATTCGATAACTCCATAAATACATCTTTCTTTGCAAGAAGCATAAACTACTTAGTCTACTAAACAACTTACATAAGTGTACTGTAAATTATAACAGAAGAAGAAGGTTCAGTAACAAAGGCAATACATACTGACTTAATTTTCAATCGCTTCTCCTGAAAAATATGTTAAATGGAGTTACGCTCCTTTGTCTTTCCAGCGACGATATGTACTACACAAAAGTTAAACGAAGTTTCACGGAAAAATCCGAATTATACACAGTTACGTGCCGTTGTGTGTGTTTGCGTGACGGACGAGCAAGTGCTTATGAGCAACAATACGCATATGCCAATATAACATCCTTAGATGCAGAACGTTCTTTTTCAAAATTCACCTCATTGTTTACTGCAAAAAGACGAAGGTCATCTGCCGATACCATGGAATGTTTATTGATGATGCAGTTGTACGCGGAAACAACGCAGCAGCCAGTTATCACTAATAATCAAACTACACCACAATAGGTAAGTACCTACCTGTACCTATTTTTGTATTTAGTTTTTCCCATGTGCTGCAGCCCCTCATTACGACTTTTTATTTGGCACATAATTTTTTACATATAAGTACATGTGTATTTTTTGTGAAATAGGTATATCTAATCTTTAAAACCGTGGTATCACGTCCGTGAATTTAATGTTCGTATTGCAATGGTTGTGAAAATTGTTGCGTATACAACAAAATGGCTGCTGGCGGCCGCCGTATTTGCTATTGTTTATACGGAGTACAGATCTTTCACCAAGACCTTTAATGTGGCATCCCCAGTGAAATGTTTGGAAAGTTGGTTTTAGATACAACTTAACGACATAGCCGCCATTTTTGTTTTTTTTTCTGGAAAACGTATAGATATATCTTTAAAATTTACAATGCCTTCATCACCACCTTTCCTTTGGAAGGTATCCATATTGCAATGTGAGGAAAAACTTTTCTTTTGGTCGCCGCGTCATGATAGTTGCGGCGATGCCGGTGCAAAAATATAATTTACCGGGGGACAGGCTTAGACAGAGACAGAAGTGTTGCTGGCCTATGTTAGATCGGTATGCCGCCGGAATTTCTTTTCACTGATGATTCGCCTTAATGATGGTAAATCGAGATGGAAGCTATGATGTAACATTAAACCTTCGATATAAAACAATATTTGATGGTGGCATATTTATATTTAAAATACAAACAATAAAAACAGTATTTGGGGGTGACAAATTTATATTTAAAAAGGCGATCCTTCAACCCGATAGCGTGTCGTAACGCAGTAAACAATGCCGTGAGGATGCGCGATATCCCTAAGACAAAACTTACTACGTCTGAACACGCGCCAGTGCTGAACCCTTAGATTATCAGCTGAACCGTAGTAAGCTTTGCCTGGATATATGCGGCGAGCGTTTAGTCATTCTTTACTGCGTTCCAACGCCGTGTATGCGTTGTACCATAGTAAACATTGCCAATATGCTACCCGAGTAATACAAATTCTAATGTTTTATTTCCATAGACATTTACAATGTATTAGAATTGTCAATAAATAAATAAATGAGCATTACCAAGGTATGCATTTATGCATACTACACATATATATCAGAATATAAATACAATATGTACAATAACAAACCTACCATACTTCGAGGAAGTACTCTCTTATTGAATAAAAAGGCTTTTCTTTTAGTATCATTTTTAGTTTGTGTTTGAAAACTTGCAAATAAGTTATTTCTTTAAGTGAATGAAACAAAGCTTTGTATTAAGTGCAAAAATTTTTAATTTATTAGCAGAGCGCTTTCGACCTTATAGGTCATCATCAGTGCTTCTTGTCAGGATGCCAGTCAGAAATCCATTTGAACGAACAACAGTAAAACATATTAAAATATTTTTACATCACAATTAAAATCAAACAATCATTTTACAAAACAATTTCAAATCCAGCTTAAACAGTCTCATTTTTGATGGTGTAAGATCTGATAAAATCAGATCCTAAAGAAGATATCCAAATTGACTGCTAGTCAGTATTTTAAATATATCAAGATACTCCACAAGGCGTTTTTTAAAGGCCTTCTCGAAATGCTTAGAGATTGCTGATAACAACGCAATGGGTCTGTAGTTGTCCAATAGGATCACCCTTTTTATAAATGGGTACTACCAGAGACTATAAAGAATATAGACAAATCCTCGAATACACCGAAATGGGACCGAAAGCGGGCATCCTTTGAAACATTTATGTGAATTTACTGGTTTATGGTTTAGGAATCTGTTTGTTCACCATTATATATCTATATAGTCCATATAAACGCATGGATATATGATTGTGGACAAACAAATTTCTAAGCCATAAACCAGTAAACCGTCAAAATGTCTCAATGGATGCCCGCTTTTTGGTCCATTTTTGTTACACGCCAGTGTTCGTCTATGTATTATTTAGTCTATGGTACTACAGACGCCCTTCTCAAAATGATCTGATTTAAAATATAAATTAATTAACAGGGTAGGAGGCCCAGCACCAGCAAGCCTTTGTGCACACTCTTTTAACAAATTACAGGGGACATTGTCAGGGCCACTTGATTTTTTTCCCGAAATGGAGTATCAGCAATATCTTGGGGGGAAAGTAAACTCTACGTTATTAATGACAATTCTTGCATGTACGGACCTGGCTTTATGTTTATTAATATATTTGTTGATACGTTTTATTTTTATTTAAACAGTTTGAGATTTGTTGGTTATTGAATTATTTTCTTGCTACTGATATGTTTATTTTATGTAGGCGTTTGCGATTTTTATATTCAGTCAATAGCTGAGGATCATTGTTGACTTTTAATTCCCTAAACATTCTCCGCAATAAAATACCTTCTCTCACTATAGGGACTTACAAACAGAGCTTTTTGTTTTAGATTGAACACTTCGCACACGAAATGCGATATCAAATAGTGCGCATACGTTGGAAAATAAATCATTAAATATATCTTCATGATCTTTATCACTGTTGTAAGTAAAATCATGGCTCTCCAATGACAGCAGATTAAAATAATTAATATTCTCTTGTGAGAAGCAACGCTTCTTTACCATTACCGGCATATCCTTCGACTGTACATTTGACTGCATAGAAGCAATCTGGGCTCGGTGATCCGAGAATTTTATGTCATATGTACTAGTATTGAGGTCCTCAACATTTGAAAACACATTAGGGTTCTTGAGTCTCCCTGTATCCTAGAACACTCCGTGAAGGCCGGGTGCAGCCCATAAGACTTGAACAAATCCCACATGCCTTGAGTAGTTCTATTTTTAATCATAAAATCAAAATTAAAGTCCCCGCACACAAACACCCAACCCAACCCAACCTGAAACTACCCTGTAAAAGCCCCTCCAAGGAATTGTAGAAACTATGTACATCAGCCCCAGGTGATCGATAGACTGCACACACGTTGAGTCAAAACTTACTCTGGCAGTTACTGCCTCGGAGCATTTGTCAACAATAATATTCGGGTCAACATTTAATACTTTAAATTTTTATGTACAAGAATAGCAACGCCACCTCCCCTACAATCTTTAGGTGCGTGAAATGTGACAGTGCTATAATTTTCAAGACGGAAACATTCAGCTTCCTCGTCAGACAACCACATTTCTGTTAAACAAATAATTTGTGGGTAACCCACTGTGTGGAGGGAAACTTCCAATTCGTCTTTCTTAGTTCTTACACTTCTTATATTGAGATTCGTAATTTTAATTTCTGTTGTTCCATCGTTGGCGTCCTTGTTGGTTGAATCGGAAGAGGCCATATTGTTGATTCTTATTTATTTGATGAAAGATTCCTGGCATGGTTCGTGGTCTTGGTTTTTGTTCTTGTGTTTTTGGAAAAATATATTTGGAAACCTCAATGCCAGCTGGCCAGTTTCTGGGCTCTAAGATGGTGCTTTTGAAGTCGATATCAACAGCCACACGGAAAGAATTGAAAGTTCCCCATCTGTTATCCATCTGCACGCAAGTGAAGTCTCTTTCGGGATATTTTTATTTAGGTACTGATTAAGATCATCAGAACTGTAGGAAGTTCTGTATTTAGAGACAAAAATCCGGGTTTTGTCATTGGCTACAACAGTAGGTTCATTTTTGTCGACTCCCGCGATCTTTTGTTGTTTTGGCTTAGTTGGTTCAAGATGTATTATTTCGTTTAACCTGGATTTTGCCTGTGCATCTAAAATATTTGCCCTTATATCACCAATTTCTGTTGTTTGTAGTCTTGTTCCTGAGGCTAGCGTTTGCGGCAGAAGTTTGGCAACGTCGCTAAATGTCGATTTATTAAATTGTTTATTAATTATTGGCTGTTCTTTATTATTTAGAAGTTGAATTATTGATTCAAGGCTTTTTATATTATTCCTGAGCTCCGTATTTACCTGATTTAAACATTGTAGCTGAGTTTGGGCACATTTTAAGTCACAGGTTAGTGCAATAATCCTAACCTTACTTTCACTACTTTCCGATGTTTTCTCACTAAAGCTCAAAAAATTGTCTTGTACTATTCGTCTAGTTACATCACTGATAGTTACATTTTCCGGTACTTGTTAATGATTATTTCAATTAGTTCACTTTTTGGTAGTTTTTCAAGCTCCTTCTTAGCTTGCGCTGCTCCCACCGCCATTTTTCAACGAACTAATGTTCATACCCACCTGATTTTAAAACCAAAGAAATAAAAAACAAACCCAAATTTGCCAAAATTTCTTTAAATTACGATAGAACTCCACTAAAAATACAGGAATACAAAAGCCTGATTCAGTCAATTAGTAAACGAGGCTCTAAACTCTAAACTCCAAATGAACAGTATATATACCGACTATTTTAAGGCCTTTGATAGGCCAGACAGAGGTCGGCAAATAATTTCTAGTGGGGTCCGGATACTTTTGAAAAATTTTATTCAGGTCCAGAAAAAAAAAAGAAAAATTTCGAATGGGCCGCAGGTAATTTTTGTTTCTAAAAAAGGAACGTGGCTTATAAAGACTCGTTATTAGATTTTAATTTTTAATTTTACACGTGAAAGTAATATTTTGGCGGTCCAGTTTTCTACCTTCCGCGGTCCGGATACGGACCGCGGTCCGCCAGTTGCCGACCAATGGGCTAGACCATGTTATACTTCTAACCATGGATTTATTAAGAAAGGATTCGATGTCCGTATACTGTGAGCGTATCGAACGTGAAGCCTTATATTTGTTGTTTGTTATGAAAACATTTCTCCTGGGGGAAGAGTTTACGAAGTACGAATCACTACGTAATTGAATCAAGAATGGTAGTAGAAAGAGACAAAATAGCATTGGAGTGTTTGAGCTCAGAAGTGTTGCTGTCTGCTGGTTGCTTAGGAAAAACGCCTGCGAACGCTCGGTTACACGTACGTCTTTGTCTAATGAACTAGAAAAGAAAAAGTGCGACTTATAGATTTATAAATGACTCGGAGCGACTTTAAATAAACACCTTTAGAAATAACATAACCTATAAATAATAAAACCTTTTTAACTTAAATTTATTATTATTTAGCAGAAAATAAGGTGTTTTAGGGGGACTTTTATTACTTTTAGTAAATCTTGTGATGCTTCTAACTTATTTTTTGTACAAAAAGACAAGGTAAAATAAGATGTGGCCAATGTTTACAAATTGTATTTACAGTGTCGTTTAGAATGGTTTGTTTTGGCTTCAAAGAATGTTAAATCATCCCGTATCCATTCTTAATAAATCCATGCTTCTAACTAAATTAGGAAATCTTGGCTTTGGTCATTCCCTCTGTCCCAACTAAATCATCTCTTCCTGCTTGTCAGAACTTCATATGTATGTTGAACTTAAGGACCACAAATCCTCTCATTTTGTTCCCACGAGTGGAGCTCTTAAGCCGCGTACAGACCAAGTCCCAATCCAAACCAACGCCAACTCCAACGAATGTGCCAGTTTGCGTTGGGATTGGAAACGATTGGAAAGCATTTTACGATGTCGTCCACACCGCGTTTGTAGTTTCGAATTGGATACCGTTGGATACGGTTCGGTCATTTTCTACGGAAAGAGGTATTTTAATATGTCATCTAGTGATGATGAGTGATGAGTCATTATGTAAAAGTGCCGCATTTTTAATTATAAATTCTTTACTTCACAATAAGAAAAAGAAACGTCGACCAAGACGCTGGTGGATGACAACACCATATAAAAACAGAAAAGTATTAATAACACAAGTAAGTTGCTGGAGGAATTTCGGAGTGATCACATCACATTTCAGAACCTTCTCTCTATTTTTTTTGCTTTATTTCAGCAACCTTGTACATAAATTCAGTAGCAATGATTTGCCAAATATCTGTCTCCTTTTTGGAGAGTATAATTTATATTGCTAGGATCCCATAATATAGGGTTATCCCGGTATAGTTCAATTAGTTTAAGGCTAAATCATCTGTCCATTTCATATCAAAAGGCGAAATAAACAAAATATTTGTCAAATCTCGTCCACACCAAATCAAACATCTCTTTGAAGTACCGCTCAACGACCGAACGCAAGCCAACGCCAACGGTCGCCTTGGAACCCGTTGGAATGCGTTGGGATATGTTCGCCAACGCCGTACACACCAATTTACATGCTTCCGAATTTCTAGTCACATGTGCCTTGGTGTGCGTTGGAACTTCGGTCTGTACGCGGCTTTAATGGCAGTAATCTGGCACTACTATTGTTTACTTTGTTCATTAATGACTTACCTTTAGTAATCGACAGCCAATTACTCCTTTTTACCAATGACATTAAAATCATGTTATTCACTTCCCTGAGGAGTGTGTATTACTGTGTAGAACGATCTAAATTCTAAACAAACTGATTGAGTAGTGTGCCAGTAACAAATTGCCCTTGAACATCGACAAATGCAAGTTATGACAGCATACAATCACTTAAAATGCTCTTGCCATGTGTACTATGTACATGTACTATCTATATGTACGATCAAAACTAGAGTAGGGTTCACTAATATGGACTCCCTACTATAATGAATACGTAAACGCCATTGCAGAGAAAGTTTTTGAAATATATTTCCTTTCTACCAGACGGTTTTTATTCTCCACGAGGAACTGATCTGTTGGCATTGTTACACAGATTCCAGTTTCCATCACTTTCTCACGGAAGATCATACCTAAGCTTGATATTTTTATTTAAATATGTAACAGTATGATAGAATGTTCAAAATTGGTAATCTGTTAGACATTAACGCTTATATAAGTATTATAAATAAAAGGGAAAATAAAAAAAAAACGAGGAAAAAGTGTTATATCATATCGGTGCATGTTTTGGTATGTGGCCCCGATTTAACATCATATCTTTGAATTGTATTTCACTACTGCTTTATTTTTTTCTCATATTTTGTAAAATAAAGTTACTTTATTCTTATTTCTACTGTTTTGCTATTCCCGTCGTTTCCTTAAAAAGATCTATTTTATTTTCAAACCATTATCTTCAACATTATATTTATAAGGTATTATGTATATATAAAATATTTTTTAGAGCTTTAGAAGTACTACATCAAAAGGGAAAAAAATTTAGTGAAATTTTGGCTGAGAATCAAAAGGGAGGATCTACGTCGGGTGGAGGACTTAGATATGATAATGTTGTAGTGCTATGGTTGGAATGTAACCAGGTTTGTAAGTGCTTTTATTTTTATTTCCAACAGGACACGAAAAAATTGTTTTTTAGTAAACTTCGATATAAAAACATTTTATTTTTGAATTTCTATCAATAAAGTCAGTTTTAAGGGGAACACACCACGTCTTGTTACAAGGAAAAAGTGTAACAAAGCCAAATGTCGTCTAAACTGGCAACTAATAAAAATGTATTCCATATTTTAAAAATATATATATTATATTTTTTGTTTTTATACAGCTTTAGAAACAGCAAATAGCAACCTTTGTCCCCATATTAAACATTTTTTTTTATTTAATTTGACAATAGGCGGTATAACAGATGAAACTGTCATAATATATAATAAGATTTATACAATTTAAATACAATAATAATCTAGGAACTATGATGTATAAGATTTCTAGTGATTTTATCCAATTCTTTATTCATTCTGTTTTTAAAAGATTGTACTGATGAAGCACAAACTGTGGTCTCCTGAAGGTCATTCCGTGTATAGACTATGCGATTACTTAAAAAGTTTATTCTTAATAATTTGGAACACATTTCCTTGTGTATTTTCTTACTGTTGCCTGAGTTTCACTTGTCCTAAATATTTCGATTTTAACAGAATAATAACTATTAAACTTCATTTAAAACGATGGTGCGCTTTCTTAACGAAACTCATCGCCCTGACCAGTAGTACACCCAAATAGAAAAAGATTGCTAGTAAAAATATATGCCTTTCTTGTTTTTTTTACTCGTGTGAAGCTTTAGAAATAACAAAAACAACTTTTTTTTTCCTGTATCAAACAGCAGTCCTTTAGTGATTTAAGTAACAATACTTAAAACGATAGACACATATATTTTATTATTTCTCAGAGTTTTCCCTTTAAAGTGAGCTTTTGCTTGTCTCAAAACCAATTTTCAATATATCAGATTTATTTTTACTTATACAGGGTACCTCAAAAATAAGGTAATATAACTTGTAAAAATTAAAGATATATTTATTTTAAATTTTTGAGATATTCAAAATAAAGTGCTCTATACCCAAAGAAAAAAAGTTAAGTCTCATTTCATTCCAGTTTATACAGGTGCGAATATACAATGAACAATTAGTTAAAATATCTTGAAATCCATTTTCTTGTATTTTTTGACGTTAATTATATTCTCACCTGTATAACCTGGAGTAAAATGAGACTTAACTTTTTTTCTTTGCGGATATATCACTTTATTTTGTATATCTCAAAAATTAAAAAATTTTACATTTTGAATTTTTACAAGTTACGTTACTATAATTTTGAGGTACCCTGCATAAGTAAAAATAAATTTGATATATCGAAAATTGGTTTGGAGACAAACAAAGGCTAACCTTAACAGGAAAACTCTGAGAAATACATAATATAAAAAATTCCATTTGTTAAGAAATTTCGGGAACACGCTGCATGTATAATAAAATTAAATTACCGAAATAAATAGCGTGTAATTTTGTTGTATCGCCTTCGAAAAGTACACACGGAAAGCAACAAAGGGCATTTTTGTTGCGTCCACAAATCGAATCATTTCGCGAATAAATATCTGTTAAAGCGACGCGTGTAAGGTTTTCCTCTGCTAACACCACCGGCTGTCTCAATATTAGTATCTGGTAATGGCCTACCTCTATTTTTTAGCTCAAGTTTTAAGTGTACTTAAAAAATCTTTTAACGTTCTTTCAATTATATTCCATATTTCAAAGTCTACAGTCTACAAAACTAACAACCGACAGCTAACAATAATGACAACAACGATATTTGTCTCTCCTGGTATAAAACGCGCGCGAATTTACCAGTAAGGACCGTTACGAATGCAACAACATAACTAGGAGAATTCCCCGTATTAAATTGTATCAACAGTCCATCGGTGGAGCCGATTTCTGCCATATATTCATTAGGTTGAAAAGTGCTATGCAGGAATAAAATCAGTTCAGCTCGGCACTCGCGTAATGTCGGGAAAAAATTATATTAACTTTACTTGATCAAGTGTACGTCGGTGCCGGGCGGTGCCTTATGTTGGCGAGCGCTGGTCTATTATCCCATTTTCGGCCGAAAATTCTGTTTCAAGTTTACTAACTTTTATTTTAAGGAATCTTTAATTATTTACTGAAAAGTATGAAAAAATTAGTCAAATGGCTTAAAACTGTTGTTAGTTCTGCAGCTCTGCACCTCTTATGTACCAGCCGCCCCTGTATATGTATTAATATTCTTGATGCGTTCCTTGATGAAGAATTTTTTTCGAAAAACGCTTTTTAAAAAACATCTTTTTTAAAAGTGCACACATTTTTTCGAAAATTCAAAAAACACTTTATCTCAGCAAACTTAACTAAACCCAAAAAGAAAGACGAATATGGGGAGGTTTGCTCAGGTTTGTTTACATTTATTCAGGTCTTTTTCTGTCCTTTTTTTATTAACATTTTCGAAATTATTAGAGTTCATAATTACTTTTGAAAAGATTGCGTTTTCAACAGAAATATTTCCATAAAAATATTTTTGCAACACTGTTTTTCTAAACTTTTTCATAGATTACTTGTTGTTAGTCCCTTTAAGATCCAAAAGTTTTGTGGAATGTGTTGAGATAGTTTTATTTTTTTTTATTTCTTTCACGTTTTTTTGTTTTACTAGGAAATCCTGGACAAGAGGCTCGATGACAGAGTTGACAAAATGATTGAACAAGGGCTACTTGACGAATTGATAAACTTTCACAAGTTATATAATGAAGAAAGAACCAAGGACAACAGGTAGGAAAAAAAGGCACTTAAGAACACCAAAAGAAAATCATTTGCTAAGGACACATGCCTCTAAAAAGAAGCAGAATACCGACTAGGCTTCAAAAATGGCACCCGCATGTACGGAAGGCCATATGGAGTATTTAATGTTGATTGTGTTTTGGTAGCAGCCGCTAACTTCGTGGAAGTTGATGGGCGATAATTTTAAAAACAAAAGGCTAAAATATGAATATTAATATTTTATAATGTAAAATAACTCCAAATGTTTGGCTACTTAAGGTTATTGTTTTAGAGATATTTTGCAATCCAATTACTTAATATAAACCGAAAAAAAATTTGGGTAAACAGCAGTGCACAAATCTGAAAGCACCCACGAGATAATCAACTCAGTCATATTATTTGTTATTGACGTATTTCAAGTAACAAAGCTACCAACGTGCCAATATCTAAACTGTAATCCCCCAGATAACCGACCTTTGCATATGTGTGCCATTTTATTAACAACGGGTTTTATGGGAAGTAGGTAATATATTTCTTTTAATAGAGCTGTCTGTGCCTAAGAATCAGTAGCTGTAAGGACCAGGCACCGTTTAAATGTAAAGCTGAATAGTAGTATTTTTAAAAATGTTGGTTCCGAAAAACGCATTCAAAAACAGACCATCTACACAACGGGGCATTAATGTTGACTGATCAAAAAATACATTATGCATCATTCTGAATACAAAAATTTCACTAATATTTATTGACAAAATCTATACAAAAGATGTAAAATATTATATACCTTTTTCAAAGTTAATACTTACCTTTATCTGACCTTATATTAACGCCACTAGGGATAGTGGTTAGTATAGACATAAATGAAGTCAAAAAACCTTATATTTAGTGCCCTACGGGGAACCTACTATCAATCAATATACAGGGTGATTGATGGTGAGTGGCCTATTAGAAGTTCTGGCGAACTAGTCAACGGATCACTTTGAAAATTTGGTAGTTTACATAAGTGGACATGACCTTTCTTTTAAAATTATTTTTGGCCTTGCGGTGTTGCCGCTTCTACTGAAAAGTATTAGCACCTATGATAATTTAAATGGAACACCCGGTA
Organism: Philopedon plagiatum; assembly: GCA_963971165.1. NCBI lineage: Eukaryota > Metazoa > Arthropoda > Insecta > Coleoptera > Curculionidae > Philopedon > Philopedon plagiatum. The sequence continues at coordinate 32,350,177 of OZ020194.1, forward strand.
TATTATATTTTTTTTAGAATCCCTGTTGGTTTGTTAATAAGTTTCGTTAACATATTCCTATGTCTATCTAGTATCGTTGTCGAGATAATAATTATTTTCTTCTTTTTTTCTCGGAAAACATGGTAGTCAATAAGGGCTGATATTTTTGAACTCATGACAGATAGGACACTAGAATTTGGTGGAGAGCTAGGTAATACCACGAGGCTATTCACTCGGTGTCCAAATCGTAGTTATATTTGTACAGGGTGTTTCAAAAATAAACATATTTTGATGGTTTGGAAAAATGATTAAAAGTACATTTTTTTAAATGGAACACCCTGTATTTTAACCGCGGTCCTAAAAGCTCTGTAAATTTCCTATCTTTCAATATATCATGTCCCTATACCTATCTCGAATAGTTTTTGACTTATTAGCATTTATTTGGACAATTTAACTATTACAGATAACATTCACGAGTTTTTAGGAAAATTTGAAAAGTAGCCTTTGGAAACTGTTGTTTTTAAATGGATGACACTTTTCTATTATTTATTCCGTTTCGTTGTCAGTTGGTTGCCGTACTTGAAAATTCTAATTTAAGGTTTTAAGAGAAATGGAAGAAAACAATAATTATTCAAATACAGTACTTATGAATTTATTTGTTTTACATGGTCAGTGTGATAAGATCATTAGTCGTACTTGTAGAAAATTCAATGAAATGTATCCAAATTTGCCATCAATGAACAATAAGAAATTTAGACAAATTTTAAACAATTAGTAAATTCTTAAATGCTTAAAATTACTTAATCATATTTAAGTTGTAGTGTACATAATAATATTTTTTTGACTTCTAACAAAATTACCAAGAAAAAAGTAAAAAACATTTAATTAGTTTTTAATAAATGTTCAAAACGTTGGCCGTTGACATCTAAGCATTTTAAAATTCGCTTGTTTACACCATGTCCAGTAGCAAGTCTAAGTTCACCAGCATCCAAATTTTGAAATGCCCGATTCACCCGATCTTCTAACTCTTCCCTTGAATTTACCGGTGTCTTGTAAATAATATTCTTGAGAGTGCCCCAAAGGTAAAAATCCAGAGGTGTTAAATCTGGGGACCTTGCAGGCCAATTCCAAGGTCCCAAACGCCTGAACCAACGATCTTCAAACATTCTCTGTATTTCCGCACTAACTTCGTCAGTGCAGTGAGCGGGAGCCCCGTCCAATTGGTACCAGCAGCTGCGATACTGGGCGAGAGGAAGGTTGTCCACGAAATTTTCGACAAATGTAGTTAAAATTTCTAAGTATTTTCTGGAAGTTAAATTTTCATCATATATCAAATATTGAATTTTGTTGTCCATCATTACACAAAAAACATTAAATCGAAAATTTTCTTGAAATCCAGTATCTCTCGTTACATGAGGATTTTCCTTCGCCCAATAATGAATATTTTTCCTATTAAAAATTCCTTCGCGAGAAAATTTTGATTCATCAGTCCAAATGATTTTCCTTAAAAATTGTGGATCTTCCTGAATATGAACTAACAAGTTTTCGCAAAATAAAACTCTTTGTGGACAGTCCTCAGGCTTAAGACATTGAACTTTGGTATACTTATAATCATGCATATTATGTTTAGCCAATATTTTTTGCACGCAGAAATAGGTTAAGCCCAAATCTTCTTTGGCACATCTTATTGAAGCCTGCGGATAGGCATGAAAATAAGCCAAAACGTTAATTTCGTTGTCCTCACTAGATGTTACAGGTCTGGGTAAATTTCTGGGAACTTTCAAGGAAGAACCAAAATTTTTGAAATTGCTTTGAATTCGTCTAAATTTCTTATTGTTCATTGATGGCAAATTTGGATACATTTCATTGAATTTTCTACAAGTACGACTAATGATCTTATCACACTGACCATGTAAAACAAATAAATTCATAAGTACTGTATTTGAATAATTATTGTTTTCTTCCATTTCTCTTAAAACCTTAAATTAGAATTTTCAAGTACGGCAACCAACTGACAACGAAACGGAATAAATAATAGAAAAGTGTCATCCATTTAAAAACAACAGTTTCCAAAGGCTACTTTTCAAATTTTCCTAAAAACTCGTGAATGTTATCTGTAATAGTTAAATTGTCCAAATAAATGCTAATAAGTCAAAAACTATTCGAGATAGGTATAGGGACATGATATATTGAAAGATAGGAAATTTACAGAGCTTTTAGGACCGCGGTTAAAATACAGGGTGTTCCATTTAAAAAAATGTACTTTTAATCATTTTTCCAAACCATCAAAATATGTTTATTTTTGAAACACCCTGTACAAATATAACTACGATTTGGACACCGAGTGAATAGCCTCGTGGTATTACCTAGCTCTCCACCAAATTCTAGTGTCCTATCTGTCATGAGTTCAAAAATATCAGCCCTTATTGACTACCATGTTTTCCGAGAAAAAAAGAAGAAAATAATTATTATCTCGACAACGATACTAGATAGACATAGGAATATGTTAACGAAACTTATTAACAAACCAACAGGGATTCTAAAAAAAATATAATATACCGGGTGTTCCATTTAAATTATCATAGGTGCTAATACTTTTCAGTAGAAGCGGCAACACCGCAAGGCCAAAAATAATTTTAAAAGAAAGGTCATGTCCACTTATGTAAACTACCAAATTTTCAAAGTGATCCGTTGACTAGTTCGCCAGAACTTCTAATAGGCCACTCACCATCAATCACCCTGTATGTTAGTTCAAAAAAAAAAGATAAACCAAAAAGGTTAGAAAAGTCATATATATATATATATATATATATATATATATATATATATATATATATATATATATATATATATATATATATATATATGTTTTTTCAAAAAATGCTTTTTTGCCCTTGACATTTCCAAGGCCTTCAACCAAGTACGACATGCTGCTGCACTCCTCAACAAACTACTTTCTTGCGGTCTTCCTCCCAAACTAGGTACCTGGATATAGCTTAACTGTCTTGGTGGATGGATAGTACTCTTCACTCCAATATTCGTTTTCCCAAACAAGTCTCGAATCTAGAGCTGGATAATAGACGATGATCTATGCACGTATCCCTTTCGCAAGGTCTGCAGTTAATCTTAGACCGGGGTGCCAAAAAACTTAGTCCGTTCAACGCCTCCAAGAACCAGTCTTGCTCCCTGTCACGAAAAACACCTAGCAATACTTATTCCACCCACATGAATGAACAATCCCTATAGAACAAAAAAAAGTTCTATCTTGTTGCCATCTCTTTTGAACATGATCTCAGCTGGCACAAACACATTACTTCAATAGCCACATCAGCTGCTAAAAAGTTGGGTTTTTTCTTCCGAGCCAGAAGATCTTCGAACTGATACACTCTCTCCCAAATAAGATCCAATCTGTACTGTTTCCACATCTGGGGAGCGGCATCATCTTCGACACTCAACATCCTTGATTCTATCCAAAAGAGAACCATCCGACTCATAAATGCCTGAATCCTCACGAGAAAATTCCCGGGTCTCGTTCATCTCCGCTCTGCTGGTGATCTGTCTCTTTGCTACAGATATTTTCAGGGATTTTGCTTGAGAACTAGCCGCTATCATTTCCTCCTTGACCGTTCCTAACCAAACAACAAGAAGCGTCTCATAAGGCCGCTCCTGTACTGCTATAAAACCCTAGAACATCCCACTTCTCTATCTCACTCATACTTATGGTCTCCAGATTATGGAACAATCGTTCCCCACTTGACTGTTCCTAACAGAACAATAAAAAGCGCGTCACATATGCATCCCATTACTATTCTGCTACAGAAATCTAGAAAATCCCACTTCTCTCGCTCATTCATACCTAGGCTCTCCAGATTATGGAAAAAATTGCCTGCAGGGGTTATTCCTTCCCCTCCCAATCTCCAATCTTTTGAATCACGTGTGGATAGATTACATTTCCCTTTTAGTATGAAATAATATTTTTACATATTTATTTTAGAGCTGAATGAATGGTAAACTTAAGTGTGTTTAAATAATTTCATTAACTTTTACACCAAAGTTCTAAACTTTGATGTCGCGCAATTCCCAATTAATTATATATGCATTATCATAACTAATAAGGAATATGCACATATTTTTTTTATTGCATAAATCGTTTAAGGAAGTCATTACAAACCCAAAGAAAAATATTTTGCAGAAAATTACTAGGATAATTAAGCAACAAAAATGTTTACTTTTCTGCATAATTTATTACAATTTAAAAAGCAGCCACATTTGTCCTTGAAAAGTGACGTCAAGAGATCAGCAAAAATCTACATGTTAACGTAAAGCTTAACCTAAAGTCGAACAGGTTTGGTTTTCTCGAAAACAGTCAGAGGGAGAAAAATCGAATTTTTTGGGTTGATAGAGGAATAGTTCAACTAGCTTCGGTAAAAAATTCAGTTATATAGGATGTTTCGTTTCGGAACTATTAAACGTCAAAGTCGAAATTTCCTCGATTTCCGTTGAAATCGGGTACAGGTCGCAAATGTGAATTAAATCGATGTAGTTCGGAGGTTGTAGGGGGACCCGGAGCTTCAGAACTCCACTGAAACTGGTGAGGATCAGAAAATGGCAAGTAATTCTTTTGAATTTTTTTAGGTCGAAAAATGCCATTTCCAGACCCCTCTCTGGTACCTAATAACTCGAAAACAAATCGTCAGATCGAAAAACGGATCTACAAGGGAAACCGTAAAATCTCAAATACTATTTTTGCAATACACTTACCTAAACCTAAAATCACTGGAAAATGGAAATATTTGGAAAAACTGGAAATTTAGATTTTTGACCCAAATATTTCGCGGTTTTTAATTTTTTGTGGGGTCAAAATGGTTCAAATTAAAATCCCATATACGTCATCGGAAAGAGCTCGTCAAAGTATGTGTTATCCGTATTTGTTAATTTCTTCATTCTCTATAGGAAGGGAGCAATCGCCGATTAAATTTCGATTTTTTTACTTTTTGTGCCCTAGACATTGGTACATTTGAATTACTCTGTATTTTTTCCTATCTATTTTTCCACAATTTTTCAACACTATCTTATAAAGGGATAATCACACTGTAAAATGAATACCGAATGGGTCATCCAGGAGCCTATTTAAGGGGTAAAAATAGAATTTTTTTGATTTTTTCCGACATCCTATTTTTAACCGACATTATTCCACACTATTTACCCTATTTAGTGATTCTTTTTGGGTTTATTTTATCCATTAATTATCTAAGAATACCTCCCACTAATTTAAATCGCTTATTATATATATATATATATATATATATATATATATATATATATATATATATATATATATATATATATATATATATATATACAGGGTCCTGCAATAGTGCGTCAGGCTTCCATAGTTCCTACACGAATTAAGTTAGGAATTTCATCCATAAGGTGACTTATACTGCATTACAGGCTGCATTTTAGGAAAATATTTTCGCATATACAGGGCGGACCAAGAAAGTGTGATAACATAAAGTTGTATTTTTTTTAATGGGACACCCCGTGTTTTTTTGCATATTTAGGTTTGTATTAGTGTCCTTCATAATTGCCTAAAATTTTATATAATTTGCTTCGGTACTTTAAGAGCAATAAATTAAAAACTAAAAAAAAAAAGTTTTGCAGCACTGGAAAAAAAAGATAAAAAAAACAATCTAAAAGCATTTTTTACCACGGCATTGTGTGAGATTTATAACAAGGGGGCTAGAAACACCATGAATTAAATAGTTTTTACCTATTTCATACAGGGTGTTCACAATAAGATTTTAAAAATGACACATTTTAAACTAATTTTTCTCAAGTTTTTTAAATGGAACACCCTGTATATTATTTTACCATTTGATGAAGAATTTCAAAACAAATATTTTTTGTAATTGCAATTTATTTCAAATTCCAAACCGTTTTCAAAATATTTATCAAAAATCATAAATGTCGCTATTCGTAATAAAGTTTTATGAACAAAATAGCTAGGCGGCCATGGAAAAACAAGAATGTTTAGCAATTAAATACTTTTTGACATTATTTGACAGAAATTAGTAGGTGTACTTAAACGAATAATATTTTGTTCAAAAAATTAATTTTTCAAGGGAAGAGCTCATTGATATGGTTTTTGTATTGGGTGAGAGTGAGAAAAACTGTTTCCTCGCTAGTAGAAATTATGCAGCTCGGTTTCCGGAAAGGCGACACCCAGAAGCGTTAAGTTTTAGCAGACAAGTCTCGAATCAAGAGATAGATAATAGACGCAGATCTATGCACCCATCCTTTTCTCAAGATCTTCAATTAATCTTAGACTGGGGTCAGGGTTGCAAAAAATCAAGATTTTTTTGAAAAAATCAAAAAATCTGATTTTTTCGATTAAATCGTGATTTTTTTAATTTTTATCAATTTATACTGATTTTTTCCTTAAATATGGCAATAATGAACTTTAAAATCACTTATTTTCATTATTTTTCTCTACTCGCCCAAAAATATTTGTTGTCAAGATTTACAGTTAGAAAATCTCCTCGGCGACATAAAAAAAAAGCTTGTGTTGACATGAAAATTTTTGGCAGCGTGCCGCGACTTTCAGTCGGAACAAGAAAATTCGTTCGTCCTTATAATATGCGGTTGACGCGAGACGGATCATTTCTTAACTTATAGTCGGCCCATACGTTCATAAGTAAATTGGCTCCTCCTAATCCTTTCTTGTTTAAATCGTAGTGTGTTTTCAAAAGATAGCTGAAATGTCCCGAAGTGGTGGTAGAAAAAAATACCCTATTTGGCAATATTTTATTGAAAAATCGAAAAACGGGAAGCAGAGATACCTGTAAAAAATGCAAATTTGAATTAGAAGGAATTGTTGAACGGATGAAAAGACACTGGGAGGTATGTCAGAGAACGGAAGCAGTTCAAGCAGTTATATTAGATACTGACAATAATGATAGTGCCAGTACCAGTACTGCCAGTACTTGTTCAGGCCTAGATTTAAATGTAAGTACAGTTTACCTATTATTTGATTTATCATATTGTCATGGGCGTCCTGTTTAGTTTCTATGTTTCTATAACTAATTGAATTTCATATAAATATGTTGGACCAAGGTAAATATATGTCCTTCAACAGGAGGGTAGCAACTGCGGCCCTGGGCGCCCTGCGGGCTCACATGCAGATTATGTAAAAGAGCGAAAAATTATTTTTTTTGTTTTTCTAGTTTTATTACTTTTTAAATGCGATAAGTAAATAACGAAAGCGTTTGAAGAACAAACATATTTTGTTCATATACATTTATAAAGTATTCATATTGACTGGGAACTATATTATGGTATGCTATTGCAGGTACAACAGCCTACTATGAGTAGCAGCTCTACCTCACATCTGAACTTGCTACAAGACTCGCAAGAAGATAGTACTTCACAATCGCTCTTATCTCCGAGGCCAGTCAGTAAAAAAGGAACTCGACTGCTGGATCTTCATCTCTTCATAAATAGATAAACAGATCGCTAGAGCTCTTTATGCTACGAATAGTAGTTTCACATGTATTGAACAACTAGAAGTTAAAAACGCAATTGCGCTTTTTACGTCCTGGATATGTGCCTCCTTCTCGACATGATGTGTCCAACCGACTGCTTACTGAAGTATATAATGCAGAAAAAAGTAAATGTATTACCAGGTAGTTCAGTTTGTTTGTCATTGGATGGTTGGTCAAATGTGCATAACTAATCAATAATCTATGCTACAGTAACTACAGAAAATGAAAATGGAAAATCTTTATTGATAGACACAATAGACACGTCTGGAAAGCCTCATACATCTGTGTATTTGACAGCCCTTGCCATAAATTTGATAAAATCACTGAAGACGGACAATAACTGTGTAGTGAGTAGCATTGTTACCGATAACGCAGCCAATATGAACGCAATGAGAAATAAAATACAAGAATCCATTGAAATGAGCGTTATTACATATGGTTGCGCTGCTCATATTTTAAATTTACTTTGTAAAGATTTGGAGGTTCGGGATATCAAGGAACATGTTGTGTTTGTCGTAAAGTATTTCCGAAATAACCACTTTGCTTCTGCGACATACGCAAAAGAAGGAGGAAAAAAATTGGTTCTACCTAATGACGTGAGACGGAATTCACTGGCTGACTGCTTACAAGTTTTCATTGAATCGTGGCCAAGACTTCTGAACATTAGCGAGGAACATAAGAATGAAACCGATGCCATAGTGAGAGAAAAAATTTCAAATATCTATTTAAAAAGATCTGCCGAAGACTATTTAGCGATTCTGAAGCCTATTTCGGTTGCCATTGATAGGCTTCAAAGAACTGATGCAACCCTTTCTGATGTCGTACAAGAATTCAAAAATCTCGAATCGGCGTTTGAGGAGACAAATTTTACTTTAAGTCAAATACAAAAATTTAGACACCGATACGAACACTGCATCACTACATATCATCTGTTAGCATACCTTCTAGATCCGACAAAACCACAACATCCATTAGCTCTAACAGCAGACGAAAAGAGTTGTGCTTTGAAAGCCGCAAAAGAACTACTTCCCAGTGGGTTCTTGCCACTAATAATTCAATTCCTGGCAAAATCAGATCCTTGTACCGACATAATGTTTGATGAAGAAATACTCAAAACTTCAAAAGCTTTATATTGGTGGAAATCCCAACAGAATGTCGATGCTGTTCAGAAAGTACTGCCCACCAGTTAAACAATTGTTATCTGTTACAGCTTCTTCAGCATCTGTCGAAAGAGTGTTTTTGACATTTGGTTTGGTACATTCTAAACTTCGAAATCGCTTGGGAACCGAAAAAGCCGCTAAATTAGTTTTTCTGTATAAGTATTACAACTGACTTCCTATACACATATTTTGTGTTTAGTTTATGTTTTTTGTAGGTTAGCCTGAGTAACGTTTTTGTTGACTGTACATATAATACCATTTATGTATTCGTTAATAATTTGTATTTGTTCTTATTTATTCATGTAGGTAATATAAACTATAAACTGTTTTTGTTGTTGTAAACTGTTTGTGTTTTCTTAAGTTTAATTTATGAATATTTACGTTGGACTGATGACGATTAGTTATGTTTTTACACTTACATAATGTATGTAAACACTTACGTTCAGATTCACTAAGAAGGTTTAAGAGTTAGTACTGGTTTAAATTAAGATCTTATAGTTGATCAGTTATGTTTTGACAAGTTTTTGTCTTGTCATTGTTAATAAGTCGTCGTTAAAAACTTATGAATTAATCGGATATTTTAGAGAATTGCTTTGTTTCCAAATGACTTTCATCTTGGAACGAGTTGGTGTAATTAATGTAGTTCTATTATTGTCGAAAGTACGTACTAAAATTGCCCCTTTCTTTATAAATTTGCGAAAAAGATCAGAAATAAATTCATAGTATAAAGCTTAGTTGTCTTATTCTTACACCTGTCAGTTTAAAACTTTTGGTTGTCAAATTAGACCGGACTAGCGTTGGAGAATCTGGCTGTTAGTTTTAAATAAACCATCTTCCTTTTTTTGAATTTCCTGATGAGTCATTTGCTTCGGCGACTTGTTTTTACAGCAATTTATAATTTGATTTAAATCACGATTAAAATTGAAAAAATCTGTTGATTTAAATCATGATTTAACTCATTTGATTTAAATCGTCGCAACCCTGAATTTACGTCGAAATTTTTATACACGATGGACAATTTACAAAAAAAAAATCTGTTTTTACATAGAGAATAAGTTGGGTTACATATTGTGATCGTACCTAAATATACTACAATTTGACTTGTTAGCACTGACTAGTTAATGTGACTTACGTGTTCCTGTTGAAAAACGACGAAATGGTGTGCATTTTTATTATAGTTAATTTCATTTCGCGAAGAAAGTTTCGTGCAAAGATTTTTGCAGATTTTTAGTTCTTTATTTTTGGAGTTAAATTAAAAGCACTTACTTACAGCATTATTTTAAACTCTACGAAACGGCGGTATTAGAATTAAAATGCGATGTTTCATTTTTAACATCATCAGGTCTAATTTTTCTTTTATTTTTTAAAAACTCTAAGTTCTGAATAGAACCAATTACCACACTTAATATGTTATTAATAGAGTTAGGATTTTGCTTTTTTCCACTCACTTAATTGTGTGTAATACCACCAATAAAAATAACAAGCATCAATAAGAAATGCCTTGCTATTTCGTATTTAGTTTTAATGTTTTTATTCTAGGATCACGTTTCTTGCACCAATAAAAGTGTAAGCAACTATTTTTTTCTATTCCTATTCCATTAGCTTAATAAACCAAAAATTGACTTAAACTTCATATATATTTAGAAACATTTAATTTATGTAGTTGTACTGTTACTGGAGTTCATATTTGCCGTAATTAAGAATAATTACCTACATAAATACAGTGCTTTAGTGCAACTAACTCTATCTGCAAGTGCAGTGCGAAAACTGTCCAAGCTCTAATTCCAACACAACCCGGGATCATGCGCGTTGCATAGGGACAAGATATATTTTTGCATAAAATAACTTTTTATATGCAAATACTGCGTAATTAATAATTAATTATCTGACAATTAAAATAAATTGTAGTAAACATGTGAACCCATAAACGTCACGTGGTAGCAGGTAAATGATTATTTATTATATCGGAGAAAATTGGTTACGGTTGCGGCGTTTGTAGTGATAAAAAATTCTACTTCTAAAGTAACTCGTTTGACTGGCCTTGCAACTTTTTAGCTAAGCGTATACATTAAATTTGGATCACTTAACACACAAATATTAGTAAATTTACAAAAATGCAGGTAATAGTAGATTAAACAATAAAATAGTACATAGTAAATACGAAATAAAAATTGGAAAAGGAATTTAACGTCTGTCGTCCAAGTACATCAATTCAAGCCACGTCGTCGGCGGCGTTTGATCTAACGGTGCAAATACTGAAAAAAGACCGTAGCGGGTTTAAAAGTATCACGCAATTGTTAAATTCGTTTGGTGTGTTGTGAGGTAAAGATCTCCTGCAGGATGCCGTTAAGCTTGTGTGTAGACTGACTTTAGTGTTTGTTTAAATTTTTAAAAAAGTAAAGAAAGTATTAAAATGAGTGCGAAAAAAGCTGAAGTTAGAATGGTTAATACCTCATTCTGATGATTTATTTCAAAGTGATGCTGAGTAAAGAATGGAATTTTGATTTTTTCACTAGCAAATAACTTTAAGTAAACATCTAGACCAAGATTCGGCAACTAATTTCTAGTAGGGTTCGGATACTTTGAAAAATTGTATCGAGGTCTGGGAAAAAAAAGAAAAACTTTAAATGGACCGCAGGTTGTTTCTCAAAAAGGAACGTAGATCATAAAAAGTCATATTATTTGTTTAAAACTTTTAATTTTACTCGTAAAAATAATTTAAGATAGATAAGTTCTTATAAATTACTTAAGTTTTTTTGGCGGTCCAGTTTTATACCTTCCGTGGTCCGAATCCGGACCGCGGCCCGCCAGTTGCCGACCCCTGATCTAGACCCATATTCGTCCCACGTAGTTGGAAAATTAGTTGTTAGTGTTACATTGTAGGAAAAAGTATTTTGCGGTTATTTGCATACAGATGGCAGTTCTATCCCCTACATGCCCTCGGGGCATACCAACTATGTTTTGTGTGGAGATCTTTTTACTGACAAATTTTTTTTTAACTTTTTTTTTGTTTTACACAATATCGACACAAGTTAATTGTTATGTTTTGAATGTTGTTCTGATACACCCACCTTGACAGGTGTACATAAATTATCAACATTTGTATGTTGACAGAATATATGACAATGTGTAATCAGTCCCCTCCGAAAATTTCTTTGTCGAGGTTATCCTCATTCGGCTAGAATGTTTGCACGGAGATTAAATAATTTTTCGAACATACCTATGATTAACTAGGTATAAGTAAAGGTAGGCCATTATGGTATTTGAAATGAAAATATACTTAACACGGCACAACCACAGTTCTCTGCAAATTAGGTCACTATACCTGTTGGTAATCTCTTAATTATATAGTATCTACTTGTGGGCTCAAAAGGCTGATCCTATACAATAGCTAAGGAAAAAAGAGGTGTGTTTTGCACAGGTACAAGGTTGCCTACAAATTTTGGCATGAGGGTCAATAAATAATAAATGCCTGATTGACATTCCCATACAATTATTCTTTCTTACTCTGAAGTGGAGTTTATTGCTTGTAAATTTAATTAGTTTTTGAGATATAAAGTAGAGATATCACTTATTTTTGTGTTCAGTTTCAGTGTAAACAAGTTAGTGGTGTGCTGAAATTATTTTGTTCCATATTATCTGTGATCATTTACAATAGCCGCAATGACTACAAGTCAAAAACTTAAGTTGGAGTGGCTGCTTCCATATTCCACTATCTTATTTGAAGGGGAACAAGATGTTTATTGTACAGTGTGTAACTCTGAATTTATTTGTACACAACGAAATCACATCGAGCGTCATGTCAAAGGTCCAAAGCAGTTAGAGAAGATGCAATCTCATCCGGGGCCATCCGCATCTAGAGTACCTGATGTAATACACGCAGAATTTTGCATGGATTTGTGTGAAGCCATTGTTGCAGCTGACATTCCTCTCCATAAAATAAATAATCTATCTATGAAGAAATTATTGCAAAAATATTGCCACCACAGAGTACCAGAGGAATCTACTCTTCGTAAAAGTTATTTGGATAAGGTATATTCAAAAACTATTGACAAAATACGTGACAATATTGAAGGAAAAAAGTTATGGTTTAGCATCGGTGAAACCACCGACATCAAGGGCCGATACGTTGCTAATATTATAGTTGGGCCTTTAAATCCTATAGAAGCGGAAAGCTCATATGTAGTCAACAGTAAATTTCTGGCTAAAACCAATAGTGAGACAATAACTCAAGTTGCAGTAGAAAGTATCAGGTCGCTCTTTCCAGATACGAATATTACTGAAAACGTTGTTTTCTTGCTTTCGGATAGTGCGGCATATATGCTAAAAGCAGGAAGACAAAAGAACATTTTCCAAATTTGATTCACTTTACATGTCAAGCTCATGCCTTGCATAGAATATAATGTGAACTGATGTTTGACTTCTATCCCGTTATTGATACTTTGGTTAGTGAGGTAAAAAAAGTTTTTCTTAAATCACCAGCGCGAATAAACAGATTTAAAGAAATGTGTCCTAATGTCCCATTGCCTCCACAACCTGTTATTACAAGATGGGGAACATGGTTATCAGCCGTTGCATATTACCATACAAATTACGACTTAGTTAAAAATGTTATTGACAGTCTAAATGATGATGCTTTGAGTGTGCCAAGAAGTAAAGAAGTTATAAGTGCACTGACGCTTAAAAACGATTTAAAGTTTATTTCTGAAAATTTCGGCTATGTTCCAGGTGTATATATGACTTGTATAATCATTTCCGTTTCGCTCCTGTTACAAGTTGTGATGTCGAAAGAAGCTTTTCTAGACTTAAAGGGTTACATACAGTTAGAATTTTCAAAAAATTGATTTTTTTTTAATTTCATTTTCGTAATGTACATATATCCCAGTACACACACAGAAAATTTCAAGGCAATCCGGCGATTATTTTCGTGTCAAAGCGATTGCACACTATGTAACGTGCTTTTGAAACTTTAAACGCGTTTTTCTCAAAACTGTGTTTTAATCGAAGGTTTTTTCTCACCGATAAATATTTTTTTTATATAAACACTTTAAGGCCAAAATTTTGGCCAAAAATCGATTTTTTTGTCTAAGAAGCCGCCATTTTGTAAAAAAAAAATATTTTGCTTATTCCTTCGATTAATTAGAAGATTATACATTACTTTAACGAAATCCGTTTGGTTTTTTCATTTTCGATGATCCAGTCCAGAGATATCGTGGTCACCGCAAGATGCCTTTTTTGAGAGGACCTCCTGGAAATCAGCTATAGCAGCTTTCAAAATTATTATTTTTACAAATACAAAAATCTTAAAATACAGTTAAAAGTTACCATAATATGTGTACAAATTTTCACATTAATAAATGTAAACGTCTTCTCAGGAAAAATTCTTGAAAAATCGCTTTTTTTAGGCCTCCTAACTGTATATAACCCCTTAAGAGATATTCTTAATTCTAAACGAACGCGTTTTACTGAAGCGAACTTTGAAAAAACGTTAATTATATCATGTAATGCCAATAAATTGTAATAGTCTAGCTTTGTTTTCATTTTACATTTATTACACAAAAATATTTTCACGCCACCCATGACCCTCATACGAGCTCGTATGATTTTTCCTTTAATTATTAGGGAAAAAATAATTTTCCATAAGCTAATTTACCCCAAAGGGACTCGCCACTATCTTTAAATGTCCTCCTCCGCCCGGGAGATAAGCTATCAACCCCCAATTGAATTTCCATAATAAACTCCTATACAGTGTTCCCAGTCGAGTTCAGTGCGTGTCGTGTCGTGAGACCGACCGTCAAAAATCGTGATAGATCCTGTTATCAATATTATGCAACTGTTTGTGTATAATATTTGAAAAGGCGATCAAAACTGAAAAATGATTGATTTATTAATCGCTTTTATTAATAAACTTCTCCGTTAAGTAACTATTAATTCTTCACGTTAACACTAATCAACTGAAATATTTCTTATTAAAAATATTTTTTGTAACTTTTAATAAAAGTTTAGCGTTCATTGTCACGACTTTATACAAACAACATGCTTTTTTCTATTAACTATGAAAGCAACTACAAAATATTAACTTTGCACTCTAGCCTAGACTGTAAAGTACTTAAAAACGATTTAATAACTATAATAACATAATATTAAAATTTTGCCTTTTAGGATAGGATTATATTTGAAACTTTTTTTTGCTTTTTGGATATTAGGTATTTGAATTCTGATGACTCTGAATCGGAGTACCTAACTGGTTTTATGTTTTTGGTAGGTAGGTATACGTATTTTCAAATTTATCTGTTGCTGCCAAAAACTGCTTCCTAAAGAATCTTTTTTTATTTCAAGGTCTACAGTTCTTATGGGAGAAATGACATTGCTAAATTCAGACTCAAGCAACAAACTTTATTTTAGATTATTGCAGAATACTTGAATATACATAATACACCGCGCCATCTCTCGGAGATATCATATTATGTATGGGTTGCTATTCGCGATTCGCGAACGGTAATTTCTGCACCGAAATCAATATTTGGGGTGGTGTTTATGTTCATAAATGTTAAAAATCGTGAGATTTCATGCAAAATCGTGAGACTACAGGCGTGAACTATATATTGTGAAATCTCACGATAAATCGTGATAACTGGGACCACTGCTCCTATAATATGGCAAATGCGGTGGCCGCCACAAAGGTTTATTTTTAGCGACCCATAAAACATACTGTCACGCATGTGTCGTCCAGCCTTGGGTATGGAATATCACGTTGTTGATCTCTTCGGTTTCCGTCTTGGTTAAGTCATGTGCCCTGTATTTAGGGTTGCCCCCTTTTTCGATCTTGAAGCAAGGGCAGTGACTACGAGGGGGGGGGGATAGTAACGAGAAAAATTCTGAGTGAAATAAAAAAAAAATATTCACGGTTTAAATTTAAACCCATAATTTTCGACTTTGCGGCAATTAAAAGACCTTTGTCATTTTTAGCATATTCATAAAACTGTTGACAGCTTTCCTTAAAAATAAAATATATTAACAATTATTCCTAAACGAATCAGATCGACGGAGCAGTGGTTTCTTTCGTCCCTCCATTTTACAGTCATTACAGAGAAACATCTTTTAGAGAATGCTGAGCTGGCTGGTATACTAAAGAGTAGGGGTGTCAATCCCGACTGGTTTTCTTAATCCCGGGATTAGTCCCGAAAAAAATTTAAAGGGATTCAAATATTAAAATGTTTATTTATTAAGTTTAAACATACAAATATACTAAAAAGCACCTTAACGATTCTAAATACAAAAAAATATATGTTTAAATTTATACTTATATAAAAAAAAAATACCGCAAAAATATTAGGGCGTCCAATGTCTTTCAGGCTAAACGTATTTTGTTGCAGAAAACTCCTGCGAAAGAGAAACATCTCTCGGGTTCTATGCTTGTGGGCTGAATGGTTAGTAGTATGGATTGAAATGTTTTTTGAAGATTACGTCCGCGACTACCATCATTTGCAAGTAAATCAATTTGTTGAGAAAGGATTGCGGACATCCGGGTCTTATTACTGATTTGCTTTTGTAATGCTTTTTGCACTTTGACGTTGACTGGTTCATTCTCTTCTGCTCTTGGAATTTCTGCAATGGGAATGTCATCTTCGGCGCTGATTTATGTTTCACTTTCATTGTCTGTGTCTAGCGTGATTAAAAGTGTTTCCAATTTAGATTTAATGAGGGAAATATTTGATGTTTTGAAGCAGTCACCTTGTTCAGACATTAGAATGTCGGGATTTTTGAGATAACAGAGAATGTCAATAAATGGTTCTGCGTTGCTTATTCCTTGTTCTCAATGACTCGTGTAGTTCCGTACTGAGTGATGTTTTAATTCTGGATAATTCTTTCAACATGAAATTTAAAGCCGGATCTGCTTTACATAATAAATCCATATCGTGACGGCATAGGGTTTCAACTGAAATTTTTTTTTGGTTGGAGAACTTTTACAACACCTTTAAGAACCTCACTTTCTGAATCCAAAATTGTTGTTATCTTTAGATCAATAAGATATTTTTTTATGAAATTTTCTAATAGTGTAAAACGCTCGAGAATGTCAAATAGGCTGTTCCATCTCGTTTTGCAATTTAATATAACTTTTAGCTCTTAAATCATTTTTGATATACTTTTGTAGTATATTATTTTTAGTTGGCGATTTTCTAAATGTTCGAACTATTTGTCTAAGTCACCACCAATACACAGAGATTATGATTATTGGTAATGATTACTTCCAAAAAGTCATTTTTTCTAAAACTTTCACCTTATTCCATATCTTCAGTATCTTCTATATCGCTGTCGGTGCCGCTAAATAACATTTCGAGACTAATCCCGAAAATATTAATCGATCCCGGGATTTTTGAGACCGGTTTATGCTCCGGGATCCCGGGATTGACACCCCTACTAAGGAGTGATATAATGGAAAATATATTGTTTTAATTCTCAATTCCGACTTTATTAAATATATATTTCCATTTATTACCAGTAGTGAGTTTTAATAAATCTGTCCCTTGAACTAAAATAATGTAATTTTCCGAAATTAGGGAAACTTCATCAAACAGAAATGTTGTTTAAATTTTAAAGCTATACCAAATATCAATTTTCGCTTACTTTGGACAGAAAATAGGATTTAATCGTTTTTTGTGAATTACCCTATTGAAATACTATTTTCTGTAGACTTTATTAGAGATAACCGTAAATTTTAGGTCAGAGTAGTCAGTTTAAAAAATATTATGGCGATTAAAAATAAAAACAAAAATTTGAAATATTTTTGTTTTTTGGGGAACTAAAAGAATTTCATCTAACTGAAATTTTGTGATGCGTTTTAACTTAAACTATCTTCCAAACGGTATATACGTACGTACTTTATTTGCAACAAAAAATTAAGCTAAACATAATGTTGTACACTTTAAATCCAAACAAAATTTGAACCGCATATTTTTTTCCTTTAAAATATATATGAATCGATCTTTATACCCGAATTTCATCAAATATTTTGGGGTTTTCAGTTTTTTCTTGTGAGGACCACGATTACAACCTAAATAACGAAAAAACTTTGTAGTTTTAGGAATAAATTTACCATTTGGAAGATAGCCTAAATTAAAGTGTATCACAAAATTTCAATTAGATGAAATTCTTTTGATTCCCCAAAAAATAAAAAAATACGGTGTGCAGCAAAAATATTTAAAATTTTTCGTTCAGATTCACTAAGAAAGTTTAAGATTTAGTACTGGTTTAAATTAAGATCTTCTAGTTGATCAGTTATGTTTTGACAGGGTTTTGTCGTGTCATTGTTAATAAGTCGTCATTAAAAACTTATGAATTATTGTGATATTTCAGCGATTTACTTGGTTTCTAAATGATTTTCATCTTGGACCGAGTTGCTGTAATGAATTTAGTTCTATTATTGTTGAAAGTACGTACTAAAATTGTCCTTTTCATGATAAATTTGCGAAAAAGCTCAGAAATAAGGTCATAGTATAAAACTTAGTTGTTTGTCACTTGTCAGTTTAAAACTTTTGGTTGTCAAATTAGACCGGACTAGCGTTGGAGAATCTGGCTGTTTATGTTTTTATTTTTAATGGCCACACTATTTTTGAAACTGACTACCCTGACATAACATTTAAGGTTATCTCTAATAAAGTCTACAGAAAATATAATTTGCGTACTGTATCACTGCGATCTACTTTTTATACAGGGTAATTCACAAAGAACGATTAGATCCTATTTTTTGTCCAAGGTAAGCGAAAATTAATATTTAGGTATAACTTTGAAATTAAAACAACATTTCTTAATAAAAAAAAATCGTAAAGTAAAAAATGGGGGTACCTTACTATTAACGCAATTTGGAATTTTTGACTCTTCCTCGTATACCATCAGACTTTCACCGGAATTGTTGGGTATTATTTTGTTTTGAAGGTATGCAGAACTTTTTCGAAAACAATAAATTTGTTAAATTCAAAGATAAAAATTTTTCCCATATGCTGCGCACTTTCTGGCAGTCACTGTATGTATAAATTTGGATTATTATTTTTTAGAAAAACTTCTTCAAAATCGTCTTATGAGGAAGCCACAGTTTTTAAATTTAGCTATGAAATCTGAGCAAGAATTTTCTTCAGAAAAATCAAAATGCCTTTCTAGGTATTCTAGCGAAGTTTAACAAAAAATATTGAATTCAACTTGCAATCTAGTTTGTGACTCGACAGTGTCAGTTGTTTTAATTTTATTTTTATTTCCTATTATTATTGTTTGTGTACCATATTAATTTACGATATCGAATGCAGATGTAAGGACATTTTCGGTTCAAGTAAGGACGGAAGGACACAAAGCACTGCCCTTGCCAAATAAGGCAACTCAGTCCTCACAAGAAAACTCCCTTATTTCGCTCATCGCCGCGCTGTTGGAGATTTGTCCCTTTTCTAAGGATATTTCCACGGATTTTGCTCTGAAGAACAAGCCGCAATAATTTCCCCCTAACTTTTCCTTACAGAACAAGAGGCGCGTCACGTATGCGTCCCTTTACTGTCCAGCTACAAATGCCTAGAACATCCCACTTATCTCGCTCATTCATGTTTACTGTCTCCAGATTATGGAACAAATTGCCTGCATATGTTCTCCCTTCCCCTCCAGATCGCCAATCCTTTAAATCTCGTGTCAGTAGATTACATTTTCCTTCTCTTTAGACGTCCACGGTACGTTAGTACTTAGGCTTGAAGTCTACGTGGGCTATCTTAGATAAAAAAAAATAGTGCTTTTTGAAGTCGGATTGTTGATTTTTTTTTAATTAAATTTAAACTTAAATTGAGGTCGTCAGGGCAAAAGTGGCCTAACCCCAGTAATCTTATGAAAATAATGTTCATTAAATTAAAATCGTTAGTGCAAATAGTCATTTTTAGCTCCATCTCTTCGAGCTGCAAAAAATTACGCCTATGTCACTATATATTTGACGTAGGACTTGTGGAAACTTTAGATTTATTTATTTTTAGTAATGATTGATGAAATTTTGGACATAACAAAGAATTGTTTTCAAATTAAGTTAAATGGTAGATTATTTTTCATCAAAAAAATTAGACCGCGTCAATCGTGTCTCTGTGACACTGAATAATTACGAGTTTTTACCATTCAATGTTTTCATCTCACAGATTTAAGGAACATTTCTGAAGATACCTCGTGTAATTAAAGGAGACATAAGTCAGACAGTTATTTAACTTTGACACAGTCTAATCCCAAGAACTAGTATGATTTTCCAAATGACTCAAACCGTAGAAGGTTCCAGTCCAAAACTTTAATTTCTTTAATAAATCATATGCATTCGTATGTGTCTTTGTAGTAAATAACTGAGCAATAACAATGTTAAACAAGTAATATTGTAATGGGCACTAAATACCTACTCTCAAACAGCACTATGATTACTACAAATACATACATTTGGCAACGCTGCCTTATTTCGCCGTCTTTTCTGCCGTTGTTCGTTCTGTCGAAGTTCATTTCGGTTATAGTTATGTTCTGCAAATATTACGTTAGTAGTTGTTATGTTTCGCTAATGTGCGTTCCAGGCGCGGCCCGTGAAATTTTAAAGTTGTATATCTCTGTTGCTGCTTATGGGACCCATGCCAAATGTAGGTTTTTTAATAGTGAGCCCACTAGGAATGTTTTGGTAAAGAAAAAAAATTTTTGTGATTTGCGAAAAAAAGTTGAATTTTTGAATTGACCCACCTGGGTAAAAAATTAACACGCTTAGGTATTTTATTTATTACTTTTTCTAAATAAATTTTACATCATTTTGTCGACAATTCTTAAATTTTAAGAGAAAAAAACGTGTTAGTAGAAAGTTATAGTCATTTTAATTTTTTCAACCGAAAAATAATTTAAATTTTCGGTTGCAAAAAATTCAAATGACTATAACTTTCTACTAACACATTTTTTTTTTTAAAATTTAAAACTTGTCGACAAAATGATCTAAAATTCATTTAGAAAAAATAATAAATAACATAACTAAGCGTGTTAATTTTTTACCCAGGTGGGTCAATTCAAAAATTCAACTTTTTTTCGCAAATCACAAAAAATTTTTTTTCTTTACCAAAACATTCCTAGTGGGCTCACTATTAAAAAACCTAAATTTGGCATGGGTCCCATAAGCAGCAACAGAGATATACAACTTTAAAATTTCACGGGCCGCGCCTGGTGCGTTCTAGAAATGATATTTCTGCTGTTGTTATTTCGGGATATTGATTTTTCGGTTTATATTTTACTTCTAGCTTTGTTAGGTTCTGCATTGGTTGAGTTCTGATAAAGTTAGATTTTGTCACTCTTCTCTAGGATGAATTTTAATTCTGATTTTTGTCAATGTACCTATATGCACTCTGAAACTTAACTGTAAATTTTTAAAAATTCTCGTATATTATATATTTTTCAACACGCTTTCCCATCCTCGTCCTTGCTTGGGATGGGTGACATGGTGTACTTTAGCCGGGCTAAAAAAAAATACCCACAGGAACTCCTTAGAGGGCTGTGGCGTCCTCCCATCTTGACAGGGGATGACGGCACCACCCTCCAAAAAACAACTTCCAAAAATGGTGTGTTGTGTTGTCCATGTGACAGATGGGTGGTGCGAGGGACGGACCCACGCCACCTAACATGTAAACGTACTACTAATCAGTAATCAACCAGGCAAATACGTATCGTTGGAGGAAAATTGATCAACTCCACCTAGCGGGTTCGTTATGCCGTTGGCGGATGAATGCTGTAACATGCTGCCGCATTCTGCAGTGCACTTCTCCCATCCGACGCGACAGACCCGCCAAAATCATAATTAATTTAAAATCACATTAATTTAGTCGAAGCTAAACCATGTTGTGTTCGAAAATTTTGTAAAAATGTAATAGTTTAGTTTGCCTAATTATAAACCGTGAGTGAGTGTGTTCGTCCTTTGTGCCTGATGCTCAGGAAGGTCTAGCTAACTTACTTTGCACTCTCTAGGTAATGGCCCAAAATATTATAAATTAATTAAGAATCTAAGTATACTCCGTTTTGTAGCCTTGATGAAGAAAATAAAAATTTTCGAGAGCTTGGCGTAGGTAATAAGAGTTTTACTTCCACTGCCCGAATTGACTGTTGCCTCAATAATTACTTAAACTTGTTGTTCAACTAGTTAGTTAAGGGTAGTCTTGACTTAAGTAAGTTTAGAAATTTTCTGGTTTTTTGAAATAGAACATCCAAGTATTTTTTACTGCGTGTTGTTTTGTAGTGATTAGTTGTAATTATAATTTTTGCTCGTTGGATGTTCCTTTCTTGTTCAGAAAAGTGATAAATAATATTTTTAATTCAGTTGAAATACTGACATGGTGTACTTTAACCGGACTAAGAAAAATAGGCGCAGGAACTCCTGAGAGGGCCGTGGCGTCCTACCATCGTGACAGGAGATGCCGGCACCACCCTCCAAAAAACAACTTCCAAAAATGACGCGTGTTGGGTTGCCCAATCCATTTGACAGGTGGATGGAGCGAGGGGCGGACAAACGCCATCTAACATGTCAGGCGCGGCCCGTGAAATTTCAAAGTTGCATATCTCTGTTGCTACTTATGGGACCCATACCAAATTCAGGTTTTTTAATAGTGAGCCTACTAGGAATGTTTTGGTAAAGAAAAAAAATATTTTGCAATTTGCGAAAAAAAGTTGATTTTTTGAATTGACCCACCTGGGTAAAAAATTAACACGCTTAGATATTTTATTTATTATTTTTTCTAAACAAATTTTACATCATTTAGTCGACAATTATTAAATTTTAAGAGAAAAAATGTGTTAGTAGAAAGTTATAGTCATTTGAATTTTTTGCAACCGAAAATTTAAATTATTTTTCGGTTGAAAAAATTCAAATGACTATAACTTTCTACTAACACATTTTTTTCTCTTAAATTTTAAGAATTGTCGACAAAATGATGTAAAATTTGTTTAGAAAAAATAATAAATAAAATATCTAAGCGTGTTAATTTTTTACCCTGGTGGGTCAATTCAAAAAATCAACTTTTTTTCGCAAATTGCAAAATATTTTTTTTCTTTACCAAAACATACCTAGTAGGCTCACTATTAAAAAACCTGAATTTGGTATGGGTCCCATAAGTAGCAACAGAGATATGCAACTTTGAAATTTCACGGGCCGCGCCTGTAACATGTAAACGTACTACCAGTCAGTAGTCAACCAGGCAAATAGATATCGTTGGAGGAAAGTTGGTCAACTCCACTTAGCGGGTTCGTTATGCTGTTGGCGGATGAATGCTGTAACATGCTGCCGCATTCGGCAGTGCTCTTCCATCCGACGACCCGCCAAAATCATAATCATAACCTCGCATTAATTTAATCGAAGCTAAACCATGTGGTGTTCGAAAATTAAGAAAATTTGGTAAAAATGTAATAGTTTAGTGTAGTAGTGCCTAATTATAAACCGTGAGTGAGTGTGTTGGTCCTTTTTGCCTGATGCTCAGGAAGGTCTATTTAACTCACTTTGCACCCTAGGCAATGGCCCAAAACATTATAAATTAATTAAGAGTCCAACTGTATTCTGTTTTGTAGCCTTCATGAAGAAAAACAAATTTTCAAAAGCTTGGCGTAGTAAATAAGAGTTTTACTTCCACTGTGTCTCAATAGTTCCTTAAACTTGTTCTTCAACTAGTCAGTCAAGACTACCCTACCAATTCATCCAGACAAAGTAAAGTTTGAAGTTAGTAACAATGACGAATGAGTGTTGACGAGATAAATAATAACGTGAATTTTTGCTTTCTGTTTATTCATTAGTGAAAGAAAATAGTTTAGCCCTTTATTAGTGCTGTTAGTATTAACAAAATATCGTACGCGCTTAGTGTTCTGTTAAGTTAAGTTAGAGACATTTCTGGGTGTTTATAGTTTGGTGTTAGTTCTGGTTTGAACAGCTGTTTTCTGGATTGTTTTATTTGTGTTATAGTATTTTAAGATTTTGAAATTGAGAATTGTGGAAGAGTTAGTAGGATTTCTTTCTTTAAAGGTAAAAGTATTATTTATTTAAACTTGTTGCATAAAATTATTGTTAAGAGACTTGGCAACACAACACTCTAGCTCACTTTTTTTATATGACCGTGTGTTTATAACCAGCGCAGCGGTGCACAGTGGTTATTTTTTTAGGGCGATATCTAGCTTATCGCGAAGCGCCATTTATGGATAATTTTCCCCCATCTGAATTCATACCAGGATTTACCGGTTTCAATATATGCAGTTAATTTCATAACACACTAAATAATCCATTATTAGTAAATACTATTACGCAAAATTGAGTTCACTTATTCTGATTCCCCACCCCTTATCTCATGGTCATTAATTTGTTAATATTTACTTGAT
Organism: Philopedon plagiatum; assembly: GCA_963971165.1. Taxonomy (NCBI): domain Eukaryota; kingdom Metazoa; phylum Arthropoda; class Insecta; order Coleoptera; family Curculionidae; genus Philopedon; species Philopedon plagiatum. The sequence continues at coordinate 32,374,244 of OZ020194.1, forward strand.
ATTAATTTCTTCAACCTGAATATTACTAAAAAAAACATATCGTACAGATTTACAAAAAAGAGATTGTTCCTCAACACATTTTACCCGAAAAAAGAGTAATTTTTTGGTTGTTGACAAATTTTACTTGTGAAGTGTCGTGATAACGCCCTACTGATTTTTGATGATTATAAATAATTTTTGCAGAAATCAAAATGAGTTTACATTCAAATTTTCTTGTTTTTATTACAGAAAACCTGATTATACAAAAGGTATATTTCAGTCAATAGGATTTAAAGAATTTTACCCTTACCTGATGCTAAGTGCAGAAGAAAGGAAAACTAGAGCAGGAATTAAAACATTCCAAGAATCTATAGAAAGACTGAAAATTGCTACCAGAAGATATGCCAGAAAACAAACTAAATGGACTGTAAATAGGTTTTTAGGAAGAAAAGACAGACAGGTATATAAATTTAAAGGCTGCTTTATAGCCCAGTCCCGCTGGCGTATTCCTTAACTGCACCCATTATAGACCGTTCGGAAAGCCGAGCGTTAGCGTTAAATTGGGGCCAAGCGAATCGGAGGGCACCCTAAGGTCGGAACAGGGTTAGCACCTGGTTAGGGGCCCTGACAAGTCTCTTTCCTCGCAGGCGAAGAGACTTGTCTGGGCCCCTAACCAGGTGCTAACCCTGTTCCGACCGCATTTTCCGTCGTCATTTTCATAAATGTCAGCATACCAATGTGACAGAATCAGTTAAGTGCAGACGATATAGTTGCGAAGTTTATCTATATCGTCTGCAGTTAACAAGGCAACGCTCGGCTTTCCGAACGGTCTATAATGGGTGCAGTTAACGAATATGCGTCCCGCTGTCGAAAAGCATGTTTACTGTTCTAGGTTGTAGGGGGGCGTGTCTGAGGATATCTGCTATCCCAGTAACAGCTCAAATTGCTGCTATGATTTTTAATTATTTTTTGAATATGCTAAAAGTAGTTTTTCGTCCGTAGCTCTTTTCCTTTGCACTGTAGGTAAAAGTGGCTTGGGTTTGCTTGTGATGATTATGTTATTTTGTGTTTTACACATTTATACGATTCATTTGTCAGTTCAGTAGGTATAATATTATGAATCTTAGGAGCAGTAAGGTAAATGGTTCTCTGAATAGCAGTGAAAGATGTAACCGGAACCTTTGCACGGCTTTTGTTATTGATCTTGTTGTAATTTCATGAGAAACAACATTTATTCGTATCACTGATTTTATATAGTACTCTTTCAGCTCCCGTACCCTGGTTTCACTGAACAGTAGCTCTGTGCAGAATCTTAATACCTAGTTTTATTAATATTATTTTTAAAACTCTTTTTTGAGCAGTTACCAGCTTTGACACAATTGGTTCACAAACCGAACCCCACACAACCAAGCCATAGATGTTTATCAAACTTTTCTTAAGTAACCGCTGTATAATTCGGTAGAATTTATAGTACATTTTTCTAATTTTTGCTGTTTAATACTCGACATGGAAATCCCACATATGTGGATCAAAATACACTCCCAAGTATGTAATTCTTTTACTAATACGGATCCCTTCTTGAGAATTGCAATCTATTTGATCTACGCACGATTGATGTTTTATGAATTTTTAGTTTACAGGATAGTTTCTATTGTTAGGTATGTAGCGCATAAATTTAGACTTCTCCACATTGAGAGTCAATAAGTTACAATCTAGCCAACGTTTTACCCTTTGTAATGCTAGTTCCGCCTTTTTATATGTTAAAGTCCAAGTTTCATCCTGAAACATTAAATCCGGGTCATCAGCGTAACAGGCCACACTCCCAGCTGCCATCCTATCAACAAGATCATTAATATAAACTTGAAAAACGAATAAGGAATATGCATGTAATTCAAAAAAACCTGAAATAGTTTTTCTTGTATTCTCTACATAAATTAAATATGTATGGCTGTTGCTGTTTTCCATTTATTTTGGGTTTTATTAGCAAAAAAAAGATTTTATTTTGCAAATTTTCCTACAAATATAAAATCTTGTAAAATGCGATACTATTGGTTGTGACGTAACATTTCAAATAAGCAAAAATTTTAGCGGAATGCACATTCCAGTGTAAATCCATTTTCTTGATTGTTTGGTTCATTAAACAGGCTCTTTATAAATGACCAAAACGGGATTGGTAAAGAGAAAATCGGATAATTTGTTGAAAGTTTATGCTGTTGAATGACTGTTTATTTGCCTTCAGAATTTCGTTACAAACACTTATTATTTATTATACTATAGAAATAAATGTACACTCACATATGCTTAATTGAATTTGGCGATACTGACCTTTATAGATACTTCTTTATGTAAAATTTTTGATTAATTTTGCACTACGTACTTTCTTCTGACATCGGCGATTTTGGGCATGTGAAAATGAGGGTTTTCAGGCCATTTGGTGGGGAATTTTTGCATACTGGCACAATATAATGTTTATGGGGTAGTTTTTTAACAGATCTAATTGTTTAACAAACATAACTATTGTTTTACCTTTACCTAATTTTACAAGCTCTTTACATAAAAATGAAAATATATTGAATTTTTGGAAACTATAAATATTAAGTGATACAGGAACATGAAGCTGAGAATTTTTTAAACAATCAAAATTGGAGAGAGTAAGAAGCAAATAGAATATACTAAAAAATAACTAAATTTTTGAAATTATATTTGTGACAAATTTTTATTGAAGTTGACAAGCAGTCAAATTCCAGAAAAAGTATCAATGCCAAAAAAGGAAGAACGAATGAAATCTTTAGAAAATGATTCTTTTGTGCGAAATGATTATTATTTACCATTAAAATATCCAGAAACCAGCCAAAAAACCAAAGAAAAAATTATGAAGTTCGACGTTTGTACCCAAGATCGAAAACAAGCAGGACCTTCGGATATATATTATTGTGGAGAATGTAACCTTAAACTTAAATCAAATCAAGCTGCAATACAATGTAAAATAAGTTGTAAAAACTGGTATCACTATAAGTGTTCTAAACTGGATAATACTAAACTTGATTTTTTCTCAAAATAATTAAAAAAGCCACGAGGCAAAAGATGAAGTTGTTATAAGTGTAAGAAAGTTTCAGAAGAAGAAAACAAACAAAAAAAAAAGGAAATGAAAATGAAGACAGTATGTTTGAAATTGTTAATGAATTAACAATTTCAAACATATTCTGTTATTTTTATGTCCGAAAAGTTTGATAAAATGGAAATGGAAAATAAAGCAATCTTTGCAATATTTAAAAATATGAAGAAAGAAAAGGACATACTTAAAAAACGATTTATTAAAAGAAGAAATAATTAAATTTAAAAAAGAAGTCAATACTTTAGCAGAAAAAGTAGATATAAATGAACAAGAAAAAATTATGAACAATATCGAAATAAAAGGGTTTCCAAAACAAGAAAAAATCGTTGATGGGGATTTTACAGAAAATTTTTTTAACAAAAATTGGTGTAAAAATTAAAAAAGAAAACATAATTAAAATAGAACGAGTAGATTTAAAGAAAAAAGAAAACTGCAGCAATAATTCTATAATCAAGGTCAATTTTAAAAATCACGAAATAAAAGAAGAAGTTCTAAAAAAAGACAAAAAATTACTTTAAGAAAAACGGAAAAATTACAAGTGCAGATTTTAATATATCAGGACCTATGTCAGAAATTTATATTAATGAACATTTAACTTATAGAAACAAATATTTATTGGGAAAAGCCAAAGAATTAAGAAAATATAATTACAAATTTATTTGGTGCAAAAATGGAAAAATCTTTGTAGGGAAAAATGAACAAGAACAAATTATTCATATAACAAACGAAGAACAAATACAATTTCTTAATTACTGGGGGTACATCTTATAGCTTCTTACTTTTTTCTTCTTTACTTTTTGGAAATTTAAATTATTTTTTATAATACATTTTTATTTCAATATAACTTGTAACTGATGGTTTAAATCTTAAAATAGACAAATACGTTAAGAATTTTAAAATAACAAATATTAAAACGCAGCTTGTGAATGATAAGAATGAGTTTAATAATTTTATGACAAGATCACCAAATAATGTTTCAGTATACCATAATAATATTAGAAGTATTGCCAAGAATTTTGATGAAACTAAATAATTTTTAAATCATCTTGACCATGATTTTGACGTTATTATATTAACAGAAACTTGGAAGATATTTAATACTGATTTATTTCAATTAAATAATTACGAGTTGATTTACAATAATGGAAGTTTCAATAAAAGTGACGGTGTTTTGGTGTATGTTAAAAATAAGCATAATTATTTTTTTGATATTATATCTTTGGGAGAAATCAAAATAGTTTTTTTGAAAATATGTCTTAACCATGAAAAAATTAATATTATAAGTATATATAAACCTCCACCTCCACCTGTCAATGTTGAATTTACTTTAAATTTAAAGAATTTCTTTGAAGATATTAAAAATAATTGTAAAAATGAAACAGTCATTGTAGTGGGCGACATTAATATCGATATTTATTCAAAATCTAGAGAAAGTAATGAATATTTAAATTTATTGAGTGAATATGGATTTATATCATTAATAAATAAAACCACAAGACCACAATTCTTGTATTGATCATATATTGTAAAAACTTACTAAAAACAGGGGAAAACCTAGGGAATTTTAAATCTTAATTTTTAAATATCAAATCACTGATCATTACCCAATAATTTTACAAAAAAATCTTATTAATAATAATAATAATATGGAATCTATTTCAGATTATAAAAATTACATTAATTATTCAAGACTTAAAAAAATATGACAAAAATCGATTGGTCAAACTACTACTCTTATTCAGAAACGGAGGATTTATCTAATAATTTAATTAAAGAAATTCAAAATAATGTAGAAATATGTACAACTAAAATCAAAGTAAAAATTAAAAACCAAGCTAAAAAGCTTGGTTTTCCCTTTCGAGCCAGAAAATACTTCTCTTCCAACTTATACACTCTCTATGTTTCCCAAATAAGAAATAACCTAGAGTACTACTCCCGCATCTGGGGAGCGGCATCACCTTCGACACTTAAGATCCTTGATTCTATCCAAAAGAGAGCCATTCGACTTATCAATGACCCAGCCCTCACGAGAAAACTCCATTCTACCGCTACTTCCACGGATTTTGCTCCGAAGAACTAGCCGGTATTATTCCCCCCCTGAATGTCCCTAACAGAACAATAAGAGGCGCGTTACGTATGCATCCCTTTACTGTCCAGCTACAAAAGCCTAGAACAGACCACTTCTCTCGCTCATTCATACCTAGGGTCTCCAGATTATGGAACAAATTGCCTGCAGATGTTTTTCCTTCCCGTCCCAACCTCCAATCCTTCAAATCCCGTGTCAATACACTACATTTCCCTGGGGGTGATAGGAATCTTCACTGACGAAGCTGAAAGTAGACTTACTAACGTTACACGTCATACATGATAATACCAGATCAAGAATGCTATTATTGTAATTAGCTATCATATATTACTGTTTACAATCAAAGAAATTCAAAAAATTGAGTAGATTCTCTACGTGGCTATCTATAAAGTTACCATCTATGTAATATGCATTACGATGTGTAATATTAAAATCACCCAATATAATATATTTACATTCATACAATACTACCAAACTTTCCAAATATTCAAATAAGTTTTCTTTGACTGACTTAGAACAATTAGGAGGACTATAAATCACAATTATATAGCCATAGTCAAAGTCACTAGTAAAAACCGTTACACATACAATGTCAATTTGAGGTAAGTTAAAGTCCAAATGAATTTCACAGCACTTAAAGGTATTTTTCACTGCCAAAAGTACCCCGCCACCACGACCTGAATCTTCTTAGATTCTTTTCCTAAATACTATAAAATTGTTCGGAAAAACCTCTCCATCATAACCACTTGAAAGTCACGTTTCTGTTATCGCAACGATGTCATATTCATTGTCTGTATGGCATACTTCATTATAAAAAGGTGAGTTTTTGTGTTTAATCCTCTAACATTTTCATAAACAATAGTTAAAATCTGGCTTCTATTAGTTATTTGTAGTCATATATCAGAAGTTTTCCACACAACTCGATTGTAGAGTTTGACATTCTTCCTAAGTTTTTGATAAAAAAAATCGTCTCCGCTATTGTAGTTTGTGTTTTAAGTCTTAGTATCTGTATTCTTTTTTGGTAATCAGGACAGGCTGAATCTCTCGCAGTATGATTTCTGTTTGTTGAACCAAGCTTCTTACAGTTAGGACAATCTAAGTTACTATCTTTACACTGTCTTTCATCATGGACTCCACTACACCTGTGGCAACATACAGAAGGAATAGCAAAGGCCCCAAGATAGAGTCCTGTGGAACTCCTCTTTTAATTGGTTCACGTCCAGAAAAATGTGTTTGCCCATGATGCACAATGCACACTGCCTGGCTTCTGTTTTCCCGGTATGAAGCGATCAGCTTAGAGCACACGCCTCTTACGCCATGCATATACAAATTTTGCAGTAAAAGTGAAATCCCATGGTCAATGGCGTCGAAAGGTCAAAATACAGTCCAGCCACTTTCGCCATTGTCAAGTTTCTCAAAATACCAGCGACCGCATGAAAAATGGCCATTTCTGTTGATTTCTCTTGGTATAAAACCATACTGACTACTTTTGAGCATTTTGCAGTCAATAACGAATCATCTAGTATATATGACCCTTTCAAAGACTTTCGATACCGATGGGATACAGGTCTGTCGTTGGATGGATTGTGGGTATCGCCCTTCTTGTAAATGGGCACAATTTTAGTAATTTTTAATTGATCTGGAAAGATTCCAAGAACCAAGCATTTATTAATAATGGATGTTAATGGTATGCAAATCCTGTCACTAATGTGTATTAAAAGAAAAACGGGAATTTCATCTACTCCAGCAGAGTACTTATTTAGTAGGTTCATAATAATTTTATGAATTTCAGTATGATCGACAGGAGTGAGAAATAAAATTCTAATGTTAAGTGTAATTTTACTGAGATTAGGATTTTGATTATTATATTAGGGTAGACTAAATTGTTTTTGAAATATATTTAAATCTTTCTCAGGGCTTTCAATTATGTTGTTAGCGTCATCTTTGAGTGCAAAATTTTGCTCTTTGCTTTTTTTGTTACATTCTCTATGGAAAATGTTCCACATTGTTTTATTTTTGTTTTTGAAGTTTACCATTTTATTATCATTTAAAGAAATCTTAACGTCGGACAAAAATTGCCGATATGCTTTTTCCTCACTTCCTCAGTTTGATATTGATTGAAAATAATTTGGTTATTGGTTTGCTTATAAAGAATATAAAAGTCCTTAACTCGATTTGCAAAATCTTTAATTTCTGAATTTATCCAACAAGGGCTTGCGCTGATTCGGCTGCTATCAATACGGGAACGGATAAATCAAGATCGTAGTACAAAATATTTTTAAAGCAGTTATACTGCTCATTCAAATCAGTCAAGTGATAAATGTCAACCCAGCTCTCATTATGCAAGCTATTTTAAAAATTAACTATATTAGAGTGAGTAAAGAACCTCTTTTTTATTGCGACTGGCCTGACATTGCTCAGCTCAGACTGAATGCTAATCTGGCCGAAATGGTCTGAAATATCTGTAAAAATGGTATTAAAAATTAAGTTAGAGATTGGAATGTTACTGAAAATATTGTCAATTTGTGAATTGAGATGTGTGCCCATTCTATATATTAAAGCATTTTTTAAATCCTTGTGTAATTGGCCTTACTAAACGTGAACAAAACTTCACTCTCAAGATCATATTATAACATACATAGTCTCTTTTTAAATATATTTGTTTGGTTTTGCTTGGAAAAGATATGAAAACTTTTTCTTTTTTATTAATTACAGGTGCCACCAATGTACGGACTGGACACCTCGGATGTATCTAAATGGAATGAAAATGTTACCACTCCATCATATTCGATAGTGCACAGTTACATTTCTAAAACTAAGTGCGATATTCAACCGTTGCCTATGCGCGATGTGAACTCGGTGGCGAACGCGTTAGATGAAACGTATAATTGTGAAGTGTGTAACAGAGTTTTTGTGGGAAAATTACAGTGGGAAATTCATAAAATATCACGAAAACATAAAAAAGTGTCTCAGAAAGTGAAGAAAAGTAATGATAAAAGTGTAGTAACCAGTGGCTAAATAAGTTAATTTAAAAGCTTCTTAATAAATCACACAGCAACCTAAAAAAACAAATAAGAAAAGTATGAAATGTAGAATGAATTTATATATATATATATATATATATATATATATATATATATATATATATATATATATATATATATATATGTATATATATGTATATATATACAGTGTGTCCACGGATTGACTCCGGAAGAGGAAAAACTTTTTTGTTTGAGGATTTACGAAAGAAAGTCATTCTACAAAAAAAGTTTTGCTTGTCCTAAAACGCCCAAAGAAGATGTTAGCTTTCAAAAGTTTTATACAGGGTACGTAAAAATTACAAAAATGTAAAAATGCTGAAGTATAAATTGCCTCAATTGTTATAGTTACATGGAATATTCATTAAGAAAGATTGGTTAGAATTGGATTTTATGTCTAGAGGTGGTTTCATTGCTTGCTAGTTAAATAAAAACTGAGTTTTTTTCTTGTGGCATTATTTTTTTATTTTTTATTTTCATGACGTCCTAGGCCATGTAGAGATCGCTTTAGGAGCTATATTGCCTCAGATGTTAGCTTTCAAAAGTTTTATACAGGGTGCGTAAAAATTACAAAAATGTAAAAATGCTGAAGTATAAATTGCCTCAATTGTTATAGTTACATGAAATATTCATTAAGAAAGATTGGTTAGAATTGGATTTTATGTCTAAAGGTGGTGTCATTGCTTGCTAGTTAAATAAAAACTGAGTTTTTTTTTGTGGCATTATTTTTTTATTTTTTATTTTCATGACGTCCTAGGCCATGTAGAGATCGCTTTAGGAGCTATATTGCCTCAATTGTTGTAGTTGCATGAAATGTTAATTAAGAAAGCTTGGTTAGAATTAAATTTTATGTCTAAAGGTGATGTCATGGCTTGCTACTCAAATAAATACTGAGTTTTTTGAGGCATGTGTTCAAAATTATTATTTTTTTTATGACGCCCTAGGAACTGTAGGGATCGCTTTGGGAGCTATATTTTATCGGAAGCTAGTTATTTAGTTCATCAGTCTTAAAAATGCATTTCGTATTATTGTAAACATAAGAATAATTTATTTTCAACGTAAAAAGAACAATAAATTACTAATTATTCAAACGTTGCCCCACCAACTTCTACACACTTTTCAGCCTTCTTGATAAAAGCTTTATAGCTGTTCTGAATTTCGTTAAGAGGAATATCTCGAATCGTTTCTCGAATTCGGTTTTTTAGGAGATCTAAATCATTATTTAGAGGATCTGCATAAACTTTTTGCCATAAATATCCCCAGAAATAAAAATCCATTATTGTGATATCGGGACTTCGAGGTGGTCAAGGGTTAGGACCGTATCGTCCTATCCAGCGTCCAGGAAAATAAGTATTTAACCATTCCCTTACAATTGCAGTAGAGTGTGCCGGGTGACCGTCCTGTTGAAAAAACGCTGCTTCTCGAGTATTTATTGGTAAGTTATCTAGGTATTCTAGCATAACAGCGTTTAGCATTTGTAAGTAACTATGCTGGTTCATGTTTCCTTCAAAGAAGTAAGGACCAATTATTCCATTGAAAGATACAGCACACCAAACATTAACTTTTTTAGAGTATTGTCTCCTGCAGTTAATACGAAAATTTGGATTTTCCCTAGACCAAAAACGTACATTCTGTGAGCTTACTACCCCGTTTGTTGAAAAAGTTGATTCGTCTGAAAAAATAATATTTTGGTGGAAACGACGATCTTGAACATACTGCTCACCAATCCACAAACAAAAGTCCAACCTTTTGCCTTCATCGCCGTTCTCCAAAGTATGGTTGAATTTCGGTTTGTATGGTTTTAATTTATTAAAATTATAAATAACTTGTAAATAAGACTTTCCTACGTTGCCAATTTCCAATGCTCTCTTTCGTAAAGATTTTTCAGGGTTAAGACGCACTGAATCTAATGCTATCGCTGCAACAGCATTCTCTTCTTCGCTAAGGTTGGTTTTTTGCTTTTTAATGTTCAATACGCTGCCTCTTTGCATGAATTTCGAAATAATAGATTTCACAGTTTTGTCTGTCAAAGTTTCATTGGGCCATTTTCCTGAAACTTTCTTAATACGCCTAGGTAACAAATATCTTCCCCTAAACCATAACACTGCACTATAAAAACTTTTTGTTCCACGGTTAACATTGTGACATACGAAACTTTAGATGACTTATTGTACTGACATTGATTGACATAATACCTTACAATATTGCCAAGGAGATGTAAAGGTGAAAAATGTTATGAATTTTTTACTGAAAAGTTTTGTAACAAAAAACCTACCTTTGAAAAAAATAGGACACGAAAGCTTTTATTTGAATAGCAAGCAATGACATCACCTTTAGACATAAAATCCAATTCTAAGCAACCTTTCTTAATGAATTTTTCATGCAACTATAACAATTGAGGCAATTTAGACTTCAGCATTTTTACATTTTTGTAATTTTTACGCACCCTGTATAAAACTTTTGAAAGCTAACATCTTCTTTGGACGTTTTAGGACAAGCAAAACTTTTTTTGTATAATGACTGTTTTTCGTAAATCCTCAAACAAAAAAGTTTTTCCTCTTCCGGAGTCAATCCGTGGACACACTGTATATATATATATATATATATATATATATATATATATATATATATATATATATATATATATGTTATATATATTATATATATATATATATATATATATATATATATATATATATATATATATATATATATATATATATATATCTATATATATATATATACAGGGTGGTGCAACCAAGATGGGGTGGACGATTGTGAGTAAACGGTGAGGAATTTGTAAAAATTTTTTTTTGGATATTATCGATAGTCAAACCCGCTATGTTTTAAAATTATAGCCATAATACAGGGCGGTCCGAAAAACTCGTGGCGAACCAAACTTGTGTTTTTTTAAATGGGACACCCTGTATATAATTGTTCCAATTGATTCTCCTGTTCGTTACGTTCATTTTGATATAGGGTTTATTGGGTCTAAAACTTATAGTAAGGGAATGGGACGTGGTTAAAGTTGAAAAAATGCTCACAGTTCGGCCATTTTTTAAAAAAATTTGAAGCAGGTATGGAAAAACCAAATATTCCATAAAACGTTACATATCCTTGAATACATTAATCGCTTGCAATTTGTTTAAAATTATTCACTGTTATACAGGGTGGTCAAGTTTTGCAAATACGCCCTGGACTTATTTTTTTTAAATGGAACACCCTGTATATTTTATTTTCATCTTAAAGATAACATTGCTAGCTTTCAAAAAATACCATACATGATGCCATTCTGGCCAACAGTTTTTTAGTAAACTAGCCGTGAAACCAAGGTTTCTTCATTCTAATACGATTATACTGAATTTACGTTGTTTATTATTAAACATCTAATATTAGAAGGCCATGACACTATCATAAATGAAACAAGATTGACGAACTTGTCAAAGCTACTGCCGCACAATCCATTATTTACAAGTTAAGTGTAGGTGGCCCAATAATTTTGAGGTAAGAACACTGAGACCCGAAACTTTTACATGTTTATTAGAGATATTTCAAAAAAATAGAAAATATTGTTTTTAGGAAATGTAAAGTAATTAATAGACCAGTTATAAACAAATTTTTTGAGAAACGAGTTGCAAGTATTGCTTGAAGATTTACGTTTAATGGTAAGGGGATCCTTATGGTTTCAACATGATGGAGCGCCCCCGCATTGCCATAGGAATATAAGATATTTTGTCGATAATTGGAAGACAGATCGTTGGATTGGGCGAGGTGGACCAGTTAAGTGGTCAGCCAGACCACTCGACTTAACTCCACTAGATTTTTTCTATGGAGGCATGTTAAAGAAGAAGTCTATAAAGAGGTTCCAACCACAGTGAAAGATATGAAGACGAGAATTATAATAATAAACAGTTTTCGCAACGTTCAGAACAGACTTTGAGAAAAGTGAAACTTTCAGTTATGGATAGACTCGAAATGTACCTTCAGCAAAATGGTGGATTAGTTGAACACCTTATATGAGCTTTGTTAATTGTTTATATTAAATTAGGTTTACAAGTAAGTACATGCCTAAGTAATTTTAAAAGATGTTCTGTTTTTGCTTAATTAATTTTTTTAAACTATTAATAATACTGATAACGGATTATCTTTGTTTGTAACTGGTTTATTAATTACTTTACATTTCCTAAAAACAATATTTTCTGTTTTTTGAAATATCTCTAATAAACATGTAAAAGTTTCGGGTCTCAGTCTCCTTACCTCATAATTATTGGGTCACATAGACTTAACTTGTAAATAATGGATTGTGCGGCAGTAGCTTTGACAAGTTCGTCAATCTTGTTTCATTTATGATAGTGTCATGGCCTCCTAATATTAGATATTTAATAATAAACAACGTAAATTCAGTATAATCGTATTAGAATGAAGAAACCTTGGTTTCACGGCTAGTTTACTAAAAAACTGTTGGTCAGAAAGGCATCATGTATGGTATTTTTTGAAAGCTAGCAATGTTATCTTTAAGATGAAAATAAAATATACAGGGTGTTCCATTTAAAAAAAATGAGTCCAGGGCGTATTTGCAAAACTTGACCACCCTGTATAACAGTGAATAATTTTAAACAAATTGCAAGTGATTAATGTATTCAAGGATATGTAACGTTTTATGGAATATTTGGTTTTTCCATACCGGTTTCAAATTTTTTCTAAACATGGCCGAACTGTGAGCATTTTTTCAACTTTAACCACGTCCCATTCCCTTACTATAAGTTTTAGACCCAATAAACCCTATATCAAAATGATCGTAACGAACAGGAGAATCAATTGGAACAATTATATACAGGGTGTTCCATTTAAAAAAACACAAGTTTGGTTCGCCACGAGTTTTTCGGACCACCCTGTATTATGGCTATAATTTTAAAACATAGCGGGCTTGACTATCGATAATATCCAAAAAAAATTTTTTCGAAATTCCTCACCGTTTACTCACAATCGTCCACCCCATCTTGGTTGCACCACCCTGTATATATATATATATATATATATATATATATATATATATATATATATATATATATATATATATATATATATATATATTCGAAACATATATACGTTATTTAAGAAGTAAAAAGTAATAAAAGAAGTTCAGTAAATATATAATATAAAACTTGATTAACATTTAATTACAGACAGAATCTTATGGTATGGCATGTTCAATATTTAATAAAAAGATATCATATACTTTTATTAAGTATTAAGTTTAACATTAAAATCAATATTTAATATAAATATTTATTATATCACTGGGTATGACAAAAATGATTGTTGTGTGAAATAAAAAGGAATGATTAATTTATGTAAAAGTTGTGTCAATCTTTTTGCTGCTGGTTCTTTCACATTCGACTCTTGAAATTTCAAACTGGGATGGAAACTGGTACGTCTAATGAACAAAGCCGTATAAATGTTAAAACTGAAGCTCCTGTAGCAAGTGAGTTACTTATTTAGATTCTACCATACTTATATTAAACTAAGCTAAAGTATATATGAAGGAACTTTGACCACCCAAAGTTCCACTTTGATAATGATTAAGCTAAAAAAATGTCCGCTATAAATCAAATACTTTAAATGAAACAATGTTAGTTTGACTGGTGATCTATTACACCTATACACACACACAAATTTTAACTCGTTTTAAAATGTCGGTATCATCGCACGCTAAATCTGATAATTTTAGATGATGTTTGTACTCAGGTTTTGTTTACCATGCTCAGAAAATACAACATGAAATTGTTTCAAGAATAAAAGGGCATTATCATTTTAACGCAACATTTTAAATAAGGAAGTTGTTTTAAAACTTACTTTTTATGCATAAAATCGAAATCTGCAAGAAAAACTTTAAACCTGGTAAATTAAGACACATTATTTTTTTAAATCCCATTTTAAGTTGTTACTTTTTTACCTGTTTATACCATTTTTATTTTACATTTTTGGATTCAGATTAATTATAAGCTTATAAACAACTTTCTTATTTTTTGAGTTAAAATGATATATAACGCATGTTTATTCTTGACACAATTTTCTGTTTTTGTATTTTTTGAGCATCCTGACAAAAAAAATTAAAATTTTATAGTGGAATTGTGAATATAAGTCTTTTATCACGCAAAAAACTTTGATCAAAAATGACTTTTTTTCGTTTCGTACCTTTGAAAATTTGGTCCATTTGTCCTCTTGTCAATCCCATACGTGTGTTTTTACTGTTTTCTTGAAAACTGTGTAAGCACTTTCTGTCAAATGAAATTCAAATGTTCTATAAAAATTGACCATGAAAGCAACCCCATCAAATACCACCCCCTAAGACCACCCCAACTTAATTTTTCTAAATTGCACTCTCATCATTTTTTAGCATTTTTCAATATTTAGTTAACTTTAGAATAAAACAGCAATCACACATTGTATAAATAAAACAAAAAGGTATCAGAAAAGAATATTTTTTATTATCAATGAATTAATTAGAACCCATTTGAGCAAACCTCATTTGCTCAGGTTTGTTCCGGTACCTGTTAAACCTGTTGTTCTTTAATAAGTGTACTTAAATACGTTCAGATTTAACAGGTACAACAAACCTTTACAAACCTCAGCAGGTTTTAGATTTGTTCAGGTGTTTTTTAATTCGTAAGTAATAAATCTCCTTTTCTAGTACTTTGCTGTTATTTTTATTTGGGTGATTCTAAGTTAAGACGTCCATGTCATGTCCCGAGAATTTTTAAGTGTTAAGAAAACAAATTAATACTTTTATTTTTTAATAGATTTTAAGTAAGTGATTAGTGTTATTGGGGCAGTATTGCAAAGTATGAAAAAAAGTAGTGAAATAAGAAAATTCCGGGATAATATAGTCGAAATATCTCTCCCCTGGCACATCTAATTGTCTCTCCCCTGGACATAAAGGCATTTTTTAATAGGAAATTACTATTTAATATACTATAAATATATCAAAATGTGTTAAACACTAACATTGCTAGTTAATTGGAAACTAATGTATTATTTTATTGATGGTTATCAAGTAAAAAAATGTAATTCAGTCCTGTCCCCAGCCTGTTAAGTCACTCCCCTGGTATCGTATTTTAATAAAAATAATTAACAAAAAAAAAGCTTTTTGTAGATAATCTGAATGATTTTTTATAGCACAAGATGAATTGAGCTGCATAGTAATGTTTATATTTTCTTACTTGAAGATATCGACGACACGTTTTTAAGATAGCCAGGCGTAAAAGGACATCTTAACGTAGAATCACTCTTTTGCAGAATGATTGTTCACTAGAAATGCTGAAAAATGGGGAGAGACAGAACGAAATTAAATCGGGGTTGTCTTCTAGGGCATGGTTTTTGAAAGGGTTGTTTTTTTGGTAATATAGGGCAAAATTCAATTTTCAATTTACATAAAATCGATATCTTCAATAGTTCTCTAGAAAATACCTGTAAAACACCATATATATTATTTTCCTTCATACGTTCATATTTAAGTGGACCCTAAAATAAAGCGCCACAGGTTCTCACGCCTAAAGTATAGTCCAATTCCGCAAGAACTGCATGGATTCTTCCAATTTTTGGATTAGCAATATACACTGACATGCAAAATTAACCGGGCAAACAAAATTTTGTTCAAATTCAATCTTAAATAACTTTTTAACCTTTGCATCAATTTCGATAATTTTTTTGTCAAGTTGTAGGTACTTTCAATATTATCATTCTCGACTGTCGATTTTGCAAAAAGTTTGAAAACATTTGTTGTTATACAGGTTATAACTAAAAGGTGCATTTTGCCCTAAAGTTCTGAACACCCTGTGGAAAAATTTGACTACTGAATGATATGTCTTCGTACGAGATTTTTAAGCCTCATCTTTTCTTAACAGTTCTTTTTTTAATTCATATCAATATCTGTATTCTTAAAAAAACGCATTTTTAAAGAAAGCTATGTGGTTCGTAACCATAAACAATTTAATTAAAAAAATTACAGTGACAACTTTGGTAATTAAAAATTGGTATCAAAATCGAGTATTTCCTCCCCGTGCTCTCATCCTTTCTGGCATAGACTGAATCAAACCAGCAACTGCGTCTTGGGGTATTTGCTCCCACTCGTTTACCAGCACCTGTTCCAACGCTACCACAGTTTGAAATTCTCCATAATTCTGCCTAAGCCTTCTTCCTAATTTGCCTCCACATATACTCTGTGGGGTTGAAATCCGGGCTTCTCGGCGGCCAGTCTAGTACTTGAATACCAACATCGTTGAGGTATTGCCTAGTTATTCTGGCTATGTGCGGCTGAGCATTATCTTGCATTAGGAGAAAATTTTCTCCTATAAAGGGCATATAAGGAACTGCATGTTGTTCCAAACACTCCCTAATATACCTGTCAGCATTAATATTCCCTCCCCGTAGCGTAACAAGATCTGTGCGGGCTTCCAGAGAAATACCACCCCATGCCATCACTCCTCCACCACCAAACATATCTGATCACTATGGTCATATTAGCTGATTCCGATTCCGTATTATCCGGATATCTAAAGAATACGGATATTTACAACACTAGTAGAGAGCCATCAATATTATAAACATGGTCCACAACATACCTTTTTCTGGAAAAAGATTTAACTTTACACTTGGCTGTGTTTAGTGTCATTTTATTATTCTCACACCATGTCAATAACTTTGTTATTTTATCCTGCAACAACACGCAATAACTCGTGTTAGAGATAATAATAATAATAATAAATACATTTATTTGTGCCAAATAAAAATAACAAGTATAATAATAATAAAGAATTGTAATAACAAGTATAATAATATTAAAAAAAACTGTAATAGCTTAAGGAATTAAAAATGACGGAAACATACTAGTTGGCACAAATGGGTAGAGATTTTGATTAAAATTAATCATTCTTCCAATCCTTAGGTCATCGGCGAAAAATAGAAAGAAGCAATGATCAAATATG
This sequence comes from Philopedon plagiatum, assembly GCA_963971165.1. Taxonomy (NCBI): domain Eukaryota; kingdom Metazoa; phylum Arthropoda; class Insecta; order Coleoptera; family Curculionidae; genus Philopedon; species Philopedon plagiatum. Next base: position 32,391,452 of record OZ020194.1, read on the forward strand.
TAGGATAGATCATTCACGAATATCAAGAACGATACAGGACCAAGATGAACCAGGATGTCTTTTGAAAGGTAGTTATTAACTTTGACGTATTGGATTCAATTACGGAGATAACTGTTAATCCAGGAGGGTAATGGATCTCCAACACCGTAATGTTCCAATTTTTGTAGTAGGATATATTGGTCGACTCGGTCAAATGCTTTCTTAAAGTCAAAATAAACTGCGTCAACTTGTAAACCAGCATCAAGGGCATTTGCCAGAAAATTGCTATAAACACATAAATTTGATTGGCATGACCTACCAGAGAAAAATCCATGCTGATTCGTAGTGATTATGTCTCTAAATGACGCGAAAAGGGTGTCTGTCACAAGTGACTCCAAAATCTTAGCCACACATGATAGGCCAGAAACTGGTCGATAGTTGGTTACGTCTGATCGATCGCCACCTTTGAATAGCGGAGCGACAACGGCAGTTTTCCATGTGGAATATGGATTCACGATCTAAATCGATTTTTTGGAAAGATCGATTCCAAATGAAAATTGATTTTTAAGAATCGCTCTTTTACCCTTCGATTCTGCAAGGAGATCGAAGATTTTACACAGAATCGATTCTTCTGGTATTTTCATGTCTGCGAACTTTAAGACTTAATTAATAATTGGAAGTTAATATTGATATGTAAGTAATTCTTTACAAACGATAGAGTCGTGCGCCACGATCAAAACGATCCTAGTAAGAATTAAGAAAGGAGTAAGGAAATGGTTAAACTGCGCCATCTAACATTTTCTAGAAAAAAACTCAAATCTGAAATCGTACAAAATAGCGATGCCGGTCATGTCGATCGGTATCTATGGCTAGTTTGTTATTTTACGGTTCTCATTTTTTCGTTTAATTGTCATTTTTTCGTTCAAATGTTTTCTATTTTATTAGTTTTCAATACATTAGTATGTGAACTAATGTATTGTATAACTTAAAAATAAACATAAAAAAATATATACTTTGAATATTTCTCATTTTTTTTAACCACAACTGTACAACTTATACTTTAAGAGTTTTAAATAGCATTGGTTTCGAATGGACACTGTTTACTCTCCCGGCTCCCCTCTCCTACGCCCAAATTTTTCCAAAGATCGATTTTTTAAAAGATCAATCTCTTAAGGCGATCTAAATAGTGAATCGATCTCCTTGATCACGATCTAAGATCGATGCGAAATATCGATTTTTTAGATTTGGTGAATCCTAATGCAGAAGGAAACTGCCCAGAACTCAAGGATGTTCTGTAAATGTAACTTAGTGGTAGGGATAAAGTCTGACTACAGTTTTTAAGGAATACTGGTGGAATTTTGTCAAAGCCAGCGCCCTTATGAATATCCAGGGTGACCAATTTGTTACACACCCGATCACTGTCGACAGGAACGTTACACAAATTAATACCACTTATTGGAAGACTTTGTGCGTTGCAGAGAGCTGTTCCATTTCCTATTGAATATACCGATTTAAAGAAATTTGCGGACATATCCGCCAGCTCCCTGGGATCCACCGAACTGACATCTAAATATTTAATTTTTTTGGGAAAACCAGTAACAGTCCGCTTTAGTTTAAGATAGCTCCAAAATTATTTTACGTTTTTTAAAATATTATTTTCTGTGTTTGTTACAAATGACTTATAGTCTCTATTGATAGACTGCTTGGAGTGAGCCCTTAATACCTTGTAATCCTGCTTTAACTCAGGATTCTTGAAATGTTTTAACTTTATGTATATTTTATTTTTCTCTTGAATTAGCTTAACTGTTCTGGGTGAGTAATACGAAGGAAACTTTATAGTACGATTTGGTGACTTAGGTACTTACGCATCCCTATAGCAGTGTATATGATTGTAGAAAAGATCTCAACCACCTCATCCACACTCAGGTCAGTACTGTTAAGTATATTCTAATCAATGCTTTCGAAATAATCATTTAATATATTATAGTCAGCCTTAAAGAAATTAAAGTAATTAAGCTTTCAGTAAGCAAGTTAGGTTCTGAACTATTGTCAAGTTGAAGAGTACTATTTAAAGGTGGATGGTGGCTGTCAATTACATATAATGTAATGTATGTATGTATGTCACTCCTAGATACCAGATATACCAGTATGATTCAAGAAAACCAAATCCAGCATAAAACTGTTGTGATTAAAAATGTTGGTAAGTTGACTACAATCGTAAAGACAAGCAAAATCATACAATATACAACACGCATCGTTTGACACAAAAGCTGTATTAGTATTATTAGTATTGTTAAGAAGACTAAGATAATTCAGAAATTCACCATTAGTATGACTGTCTCCATTCACAGTAATAAATGACCTGACAAAGTTTGGCAGATTATAATCGCCCACAATAACCATCTTGTATTCGGTATATTGTCCATTATGTAACTTACAGATTCAACATGTGCTTCATAAAGGGAAGGTGGTGAGGCAGGAGGTATGTAGGACGCACAAAAACATATTGAGTGTTGCCAAAAATAACACCCACCCATAACTCCTCCACGCTGCTGACCAGCATATCATACACTGTGGACTGGTACATCGACTTGATGGCAAGCAGCACCCCACCACCTCGTTCTTTACTAGTTGCTTCAGAGTTTCTGTCCCTTCTATACACAATATATTCGCTAGGAAGAAGCTCTTCACTTTTAATACCCTCATTAAGCCAAGGTTCTGTAATAATAATGATATCGTAGTCGGAGCTCATGACCTCATTGAAAAAAGAGACGGTTTTGATACGTAAGCCACGAGCATTTTGGTAGAAAACATTTATTAAATTTATCATGTTCGAAGGGTCTTTGAACTCTGACGATGATAGTCGTTTTTTACAGCCTTGTCCTGATGGTGGATCGTCGAAGTCATGATGGGAATGTCGGAAGCGTCTGAAGTGACTGAAGCGACCGCAACGCCTGGGTGTTGAGCAAAGTTATATACGTCACACATGGTCGTATCAAGGATAAGCTCACGAGAGCTCTACGTTCCCTTTATATGAGGGAGAGCCGTAATAAGTTTGTTCATCAGGAGTCATGAAGTTGTCAAAACTTAGAAAGTACGAGTTATTGGAATCATTATGTACCAATTTATGAATAAGTAGATTTTGCTCATAAATATAGGCATTCAAAACCTTTCGATTTCTTGCGAATGGTGATCCCACGATTATCACATTAGTTTTATTAGAAAGATGAAGTAGTCTTTCCACAGTCTCACCAGCGATTGTCCGTCCATTTTAGGCGTTAGCGTTGCCCACAAACACCACAACATAGTCCTTCTTTGAAAAGTTCCTAGAGAGATCCATAGACCTTGGCACAGTTTCCGCCAGTTCGGCGTCCTTTTCATATTGACAGTTTAAATCATATTTGCCTCCACTGAATCTTATAAAGATTTTACTACAGCCGAATAGGCTGTCCTTATCCCCAACTAAAAGTACATGAGGTTTTACTCTCGAAATCTTAAATTGCGTGGATGATTGGGTGCTTGGTGGTATTGGTCGAGGTGACGACCCGCAAACTGTACTTGTGGAGTTAACGTCTACGTTTCGGTCTGTGGATACGGATAATAAAGATTCAGAGCCCAAGTCCAGTCTTTTGGACTGCGGGCTTTTATATTTTACAAAATCGGCTGTTGAGTATTGATACCCCGACTCATATACAACAGCCAGAGTTTGAGTTTCAGAATGTCGACACGATGGGGTATCGAATGTTGTTTGCGTAAAACTACTCTTCATATTTACTGATGTTTGAGCATAGGTTGAACACAAATTTACAGCCGTTCTTGTTTCGGAATCCTTAATGACAGCTTTCCCAAAATTTTCTATCGTTCTCGCTTGTTCTTCATCTTGTTGCCTCAGTGCGTTCAATTTCGCTGTAAGCGCTTCAATCTCCTTGAAATAGTTGGCCTCTGTATCGACAACCTCGTTTTCAAATACAACAGAGGAATTTTTGAGCCTTTTAATATGTTCATTCTTATGAACCACTTCGTCTCTTAAGTCGACAATAATGTTTCTCAGTTCGTCGCACTTACGGTCGCCACTCTCGGCTCGATCACTGCAAATCCTAGACCACCATATTAAATTTTGATCGATAGTTATATAATTTCCCCTTCTTTCTAAGTAACTAGGGTGAAAGGACTTCTTACATACAAGGCAATACCAATTCTTTGTGAGTTTGTCCTTGCAGCAGCCAAAAGAAGCCATTGTCAATAGAACTCCAAATAGGACAGGAAAGGTTGCAAAAATCGGAAGTCCGGCACTGTAGTTTATTAATCAAATTGGAATTCCCATACAAAAACGAGAATAAGAACTATCACAAGGGAATCCTCACAAGAACGAACTCTATCTATCTTTTAAAGTAAGGTTTTTAAAATTCAAATATGACAAGAGCAAAACAGATCTAACTAACCATATGCTTGAGGCGAAACATACCTTCAATTATGAAAATGTAAAAATCCTACGCACTGAAACCCATACAAAGAAACGTGACATTTTAGAAATGATAGAAATCCAAAAAAAATCCAAAAAACATAAACTCAAAATCTGATGCAAAACACTTCAGCAAAATTTATCACAATTTGATAAAGTAATTGAAAAGAAATATATACACATAACTATTAATAACACAGGCCGACAAAATTTTTTTTTTTTTGTGTTTTAGAGACGTGACCCTGTCTATCTTTAGTAAAATTTTCCGCTGAATCCGAAAATGATAAAAAGAAAATTTTCTGACGTGTGGATTACCTCCCATACACCCTCAATTCCCCCCAAAAATTCAAAAATCCAAACTGGCCATCCAACCCCCCTACCTTTAGAAAAATTTTGCGCTGAATCCGAAAGTGATAAAAAAAATTTCTGACGTATGGATTTCCCCCCATACACCCTCAATTTCCCCCAAAAATTCAAAAAATCCAAACTAGCCATCCAACCCACCTACCTTTAGTGAAATTTTCCGCTGAATCCGAAAATGATATAGAAATTTTTTTCTGACGTATGGATTCCCCCCAAACACAATCAATTCCCCCTAAAAATTAAAAAAAAATAAACTGGCCATCCAACCCACCTATCTTTAGTAAAATTTTCCGCTGAATCCAAAAATGATAAACAGAAATTTTTCTGACGTATGGATTCCCCCATATACCCTCAATTGCCCCCAAAAATTCAAAAAATCCAAACTGGTCATCTAACCCACCTATCTTTAGTAAATTTTTTCGCTGAATCCGAAGACGTATGGATTCCCCCCACACACCAAATTGCACCCAAAAAAACAAAATGGGCTTTTTTTATCATTTTCTGATTCATCGGAAAATTTTACTAAAGATAGGTGGGTTGGATGGCCAGTTTGGATTTTTTTAATTTTTGGGGGGAATTGAGGGTGTATGGGGGGAATCCATACGTCAGAATTTTTTTTTATCATTTTCGGATTCAGCGGAAAATTTTACTAAAGATAGGTGGGTTGGATGGCCAGTTTGGATTTTTTGAATTTTTGGGGGGAATTGAGGTTGTATGGGGGGTAATCCACACGTCAGAAAATTTTCCTTTAATCATTTTCGGATTCAGCGGAAAATTTTACTACAGATAGATAGGGTCATGTCTCTAAAACACAAAAGAATTTTTTTTTGTCGGCCTGTGTAATTAATAAAAAAGGCATCCAGAGAAATCCAGTTCCCCCTCTATCGTAATAATTATACCATTATTTTTCAGACAACTTTTAAACAAAAAATAATCCGTTCATCGCCATTTCTATATCTATAAGGATCTCAGTGCTGCAGTAGACACGCAGGCTACCTGTCTGCATATTGTTTTTAAAATTGTCTTCGTTGTTTTAAACTGTTCGTCCACAGTGTGAGTGTCTATATGTCCTTTTTAAATCTTAACTAGGAGAATGCATTCCCTAAAATATTTTCTTTAACAGATATGTTAGTCTTATGTTCATATGACTAATATTACTAATTAGAGCGGTTTTTCAGCACTTTATTCTGAAGACGGTCACAAGAATGACCGAAACGTAAATAAAAACAAAAACAAAATATAAAAAAATTGTAATTATTCCCTGATCTATAAATCCCAAGAACATGTTTTTATAAAAAAAAATATATAAACAAGATCCAAGAAAACAATAATTTCTATAAAATATATATATATATATATATATATATATATATATATATATATATATATATATTACTTTTTCCTTCTTAATTAAAAACTAAGAAGGTTTCTTTAATCTTGGGTTTATTAGTCCTAATGAAATAAAAATGGTGTTTTTTTATACTTTTGACGTTTCGGTCTCGTCTTCGACCTTCTTCAGAATTTTATTTTTTTTTATTTAGAATGTCTTTTTGTTTCTTTACATTGCTTGAAAGAAAATTATCTTGTAGTTATTGGTTTTTGCTCAAATGCTAATTTAAAAACAATAAAACACGTACACATTTTAAAAATAGCTTTTCCGTTTGTCACGGCATATAGGAGAATGCCGTTGTCACGGCATATAGGAGTATTCTCCTATATGCCGTGACAAACGGAAAAGTTATTTTTAAAATGTGTACGTGATTTATTGTTTTTAAATGAGTATTTTAGCAAAAACCAATAACTACAAGATAATTTTCTTTCAAGCAATGTAAAGAAACAAAAAGACATTCTAAATAAAAAAAATCTGAAGAAGGCCGAAGACGAGACCGAAACGTCAAAAGTATAAAAAAAACACGATTTTTATTTCATTAGGACTAATAAACCCAAGATTAAAAAATCCTTCTTAGTTTTTAATTAAGAAGGAAAAAGTAAAAAATATACCAGATAAGTCCAAGAAAACAGAAAAACAAATTCAATATATATATATATATATATATATATATATATATATATATATATATATATATATATATATATATATATATATATACATATAGGTATATATATTGAAACCGCCCGTACCCGGGTTGGTATATCGTCGCCTGAGAACCAGACTATTCTATGTCCATTTTTTTCTTAAATAAAGCTTTTGTCACCAAATTGTTCTATGTCCAAAACCGTTTATACCAATATACTCCAAGTTCGAAAATACCGTGTACTTTTCGGAATACACACTGGTAGTTTTATTCTATGTCCATTTAACTTTGTAAATATTCGGACCAAAATATCCTATGTCCTCTCGCCCAATGAGGTTTCAGGAATTTACATCACGTTGGGACATAGACTAAATTGGCGTAAATATTAGTATTGTTATAGTGTGGTCTTGTGCTGTTGTGTTGCGAGTTTTGAGAACGAATAGTTTGGTTTTAGTGATTTTTACAGAACTAATGTACTATTATAAAAATGAGTGATTCAGAAAATGATTTTCTGAGCCTTTTGAAGACTCCAAAAGTCCAAAAGACACTGTCTAAATTGCCGTTTTAAGTGTCTTGGCTATTTTACTGAAGAGGAGGCAGCGTTAATTCATAGCGATTTTTGGAAAAACACTGATAGTGAAAAAGGGTTTTTCTACGACAAAACTACTGAAAGAATTTTAGTTGAAAGTCAACGATCAAAAAAATTTTCATTAAATATTTTTTCTTTAAAAATGACCAGAAAATACGTGTCTGCAAGGCCTTTTACTTAGGCGTACTAAGTATTAGCCAGATGAGAGTATCATATTTTTATAATCATGGACGTACAGGAATTACTAAAATGCCCAATGCAGATAAGAGAGGATCAAGAACAAACATAAAAATTAAAGAAGCCAGATGAGAGTATCATATTTTTATAATCATGGACGAACAGGAATTACTAAAACTCCCAATTCAGATAAGAGAGGATCAAGAACAAACATAAAAATTAAAGAAGCCAAAAGACAACTAATAAGAGATCACATAAACTATAGACTTATAGTTTTGGAAATGCATCATTAAAAAGTTTTAGACAGTAATTTTGTTTAGACTGTAATTTAAATTTAGGTTGTTTAGATTTGTATTACGTTAAAATTGACAGTTTAAGACTATTATGTAAAATAAGGACATTTGTTTTGTATCGAAATAAACATTATTCTACTAATTTTGTCTTGTTTTCAGTCTTTAAAAATTATAGCGAATGTTCATATATTTTAGCATAGCAACATGCGACGGTATGTTTTAATCTAAATTATTCTATGTCCACAACATAATTACTTTTTTTGAAGTTAACAACCTATAATTATTAATAAAAATATAATTGTACGAAAAAGTATCAACCATTTCGATTCCTACGCTTCCAAACTTTCATATTAAGCCCCTGTAAAATTTATAAAAATGGACATAGAATAGTCTGGTTCTCAGGCGACGATATGTGGGAAATTTTGCAAAATCTCTAAAAGAAAACTGAATATTCTAAACTATAAAATGCTAATATTTTTCTTTTCCTTTCCTCTCCAGACTGTCATTCTTTCTCTTCTCTTTTGTGTTCCTTCTCTCTTCTAACTATCCCCCTCTTCAAAACAAATATGAAAATGATGATGGCGCTCCCAGGGGTAAAAAATTCCAGAGGTAAACTACCCCTCCATTCGGATCTCCGGGTGAGGGGTGCTCATGGGGGCCCACCATCGAAGAATTCCAAGAGCATAATATCCTTTGCCAACATCTGCGGGCTTAATTCCAATTTGGACTCTGTCCACCACTACCTCCAATCATGCAAACCCCACATTCTTTTTCTGACCGAAACCCACATCAACTCCAAATCCTCAACCAATCATCTCCTGTTTCCAGGCTATGAACTTCTGTCATCTTTTCGTCTTCATGGTGGGGTATGTGCCTACGTTCGCAGCAGTCTTTCTTGCACCAGACTCCCGAACCTGGAATCAGGCCAGCCCGATATTCTCTGGCTAAAACTCGCCCTTAAATCTTCTACTAAATTTATCTGTTGCATCTATCGCTCCCCATCAGACAAATCCTACAATGAGTTATTTGACTTTCTGTCGGCAAAAATCGACCATCTCATCTCCGAATTTCCCTCCGCTGAAGTTATCGTCCTAGGCGACTTCAACGTCCATAGCAAGGAATGGTTAGGATCCACAAAAACTGACCCAGAAGGCAGAGCAGCAGAAAACTTCGCAATCAGCAACTCGCTCACCAATTTGATTAGAGAACCAACATACTTTCCCCGCGTTTCTACCTATAATGCAGATCCACTAGATCTTTTTCTTACCACCCATCCTGAGCCTTACTTAACATCTGTATGCGCTCCCCTTGGTCGTTCAGATCATGGCCTCATTACCGTCTCTTGCCCCATACATCCCGAGTTTGCTGAAATCATGCCAGAACGCACGATCTGGCACAACAATTCTGCCGACTGGGATGGTCTTCGAAACGTCTTCTCTGCTTTCCCTTGGAACCCTGTCTGTTTTCCACTCCCGATCCCTCAGAAATTTGCTCTCATATCACGGACATTATTCAAGCAGGTATTGAAGGTTTCATTCCACATACCCGCAAGAATCCTAAACTCCACCATCAAAAGCCATGATTCTCCAAGGGCTGTGACAAAGCCAGGCTCAAAAAAGCCCAAGCTCACAAAAGGTATCTTCAAAATCCTACACCCGAAAATCGGCAAATTTTCACGGAGGCCAGAAATCAATACAACCAAACTATCTTAGAGTCCAAAAATGATTTTAACAACCGCATAAAAGATACAATGCTTTCCTGTTCCAACGGCGGCAAATATTTCTGGTCACTTGCCAAAAACATTAGTCAGAACTTCTGTAGAAGCACTTTTCCTCTCCTGACCTCTGACAACGAAGTTATCTCCACCTCTAAAGGGAAAGCAGAACTATTCGCCAAACAATTCGCTGCCAATTCCACCCTGATCCCTCCCCCCAATTTCGCTCTTCCAATCGCTAAGTCTGTACCCCATAAAATGCGCGATATAATACTTAAGGTCAAACAAGTTAAAAAAATTCTTCTATCCCTTGACACCAAAAAGTCCTCTGGTCTGGATGGCATACCAGCAATTGTTCTAAAAAATTGCGCTCCAGAACTTGCACCCATCTTAACTCGTCTTTTCCAGATCTCTTATGACAGGGGTATCTTCCCAGATAACTGGAAGACTGCTCGTTTGCAGCCTGTCCCGAAGAAAGGTTCCAAGTCCCTTCCATCCAATTATAGACCTATCTCTCTTCTCTCCGTTGTCAGCAAAGTTATGGAGAAAGTAATCAACTTACAAATTCTAAAATATCTAGAAAAACACAAAATCGTCCATGACAGACAGTACGGATTTCGTCACCAAAGATCCACAGCTGATCTCCTTAGCTTTGTCACACATAACTGGAACAAGTCTTTTGAATTTCATGGCGAATCTCAGATTGTTGCTCTCGATATCTCCAAGGCCTTTGACCAAGTATGGCATGCCGCACTCCTCAACAAACTACCTTCTTACGGTCTTCCTACCAAACTATGTACCTGGATCGGCAGCTTCCTCTCTAATCGGCGCATATCTGTTGTGGTTGACGGTCACTCATCTAACTTCCATCCTATCAATGCTGGTGTCCTCCAAGGTTCAGTCCTGGCACCAACCATGTTTCTTCTTCACATTAAGGACCTGCTCTCTTCAACTTCTAATCCCATCCACAGTTATGCTGACGATAGTACTCTTCACTCCAATATTCATTTTTCCAGACAAGTTTCGAATCAGGAGTTGGATAATGGACGCAGATCTATATACCTATCCCTTTCCCAAGATCTTCAATTAATCTTAGACTGGGGTGCCAAGAACCAAGTGCCAAGTTCAGTTCAACGCCTCCAAAACCCAGTCTTGCTCCCTCTCACGCAAAAAATCTGGCAACGCTTACCCCATCCACAAAACAATGAAACATTCGATCTTGTTGGAGTCGCTTTTGAACATGATCTCAGCTGGCACAAACACATTACTTCAGTAGCCACATCGGCAGCTAAAAAGCTTGGTTTTCTCTTTCTAGCCAGAAAATACTTCTCCTCTGCTAACTTATACACTCTCTATGTTTCCCAAATAAGACCTAACCTAGAGTACTGCTCCCACATCTGGGGAGCGGCATTACCTTCGACACTTAAGATCCTTGATTCTATCCAAAGCAGAGCCATTCGACTTATCAATGACCCAGCCCTCACGAGAAAACTCCCTTCTCTCGCTCATCGCCGTGCTGTAGGGGATTTATCCCTTTTCTACCGCTACTTCCACGGGTTTTGCTCTGAAGAACTAGCCGGTATTATTCCCCCCTTGAATGTCCCTAACAGAACAACAAGAGGCGCGTTACGTATGCATCCCTTTACTGTCCAGCTATAAAAGCCTAGAACAGACCACTTCTCTCGCTCGTTCATACCTAGGGTCTCCAGATTATGGAACAAACTGCCTGCAAATGATTTTCTTTCCCGTCCCAACCTCCAATCCTTCAAATCCCGTGTCAATAGACTACATTTCCCTTCTCTTTAGACACCCACGGTATGTTAGTACTTAGGCTTGAAGTCTACATGGGATGTCATAGATATATATAAAAAATGTTTATACATAAAAAACCTCTGTTTTTAAAATAGTCTAAAAATGTCGAAAACGCTAAAAGCAACGAATACTAATACAGGAAGAAGACCAACTAGCGTTGTTATTTGTCGCAGCACGGATCGAGTCGAAGGTCATATGAAATGTCAAACGTCAAATTACAGGGACAATTAGTCTGGACGTTTGGGAACGGTGGTGGGATTGGGAACTAGAGGTGGCGCAGGCGCAATTTAAAACTTCATATTTTTGGCTATTTTAAATATTTTAAAGTAGCAAATAAAACTTAAAAAATTATTTGGAATCAAAACCAAATAGGTTTGATGCCAAATAAATTCATAAGTTTTAAATCCACTTTAAAATATAACGTCTAGAATGAATATGAAAAGGAAAATCAAACTTAATGGAGTTGAGATCTGTAACTTTATTATCAAAAAGAAACACAAATATAAACATTTCATCAATGGCTTAAAACGATGCAACACTTTATAGATACTCACCCATACCTAAATTTTAAAACAACACAATTTATAGAAATCAGAAACAATAATAATATACATTATATTCTGGTCGTCTTTTTTTATAAATACCATAAACCAAGAACACGATTTTCTCAAAATTAATTTAAGGCATACAGAAGAAATAAGACAATGTAAACTGAGCATACCTAAGAAAAAGTCCTTAATCATAATCACAATCCTGTCAAAAAATAGACGTAACTTGTATTGATAATGTCAAACCAAATAAGTTAGTCTTCGCTTGGGTAGTCTGTGCTTTTGGACTCCTCATATGACATGAAAAAGAAAAAAGGATTTCAGGCTTTTATAATACAATACATTACAATATTTGTCACGTTTGCTCAAACAGTCCGATATTCTTCTGTGAAACTGTAATTGGAATTTTTGTCAAAAGAATATTTTCAATAATTTTTTAGAGTTTTGAAACCTGTTAAACCTAGATGTGACGTTAATGCACTAGAACTGAAACACAAACACTTAATACTTAGACACTGTAAAATATACCACTGAGAAATTTATAGATATGAAATAAAGCTACATTACCAGGGTTCGTAGGTCGATTCTTTGTTTTGTTAAAACAAAATCTATAATAGTCCCTGCTGCAATATACTTGTTTGCCTGTTGTGATCCTACCCACAATTCAACAAGAAACCTAAAATTAATGAGTACATGACTATTAACACTTTAAGTACCTAAATTATAACACACAACTTATTTAGGAAAGATACTGGAAGGTTACTTTTACAACAATTTTATCTGTATAATAAAAGAAAAATTCACTAAATACATGATGGCTACTTGGCTACAATTGATCTATTACTACTATTGCCAAGAAAAAAGTTATGTTCATTGCACAGTTTTCGTACAAGGCTGATCAATTGTATATCAACTTTTTTTCACATAATATGAAGGTACAAAAGAAAATTGCTTCCGGAATATACCAACCAAACCTTTTAGTAGCTTACCTTATTTTTGCTTTAAAGAAAACAAGTTATATGCCATCATAATAATACAAGATAGGAATTTTATTTAAATGGCTGATTGATTATTTTATTTAAAAGATTCACTGAAACACTACTTTAAAAATTCTACTGGTAGCCTTGTCGAGCACTCAATGCAACACACGAAATCATTGGTGTAATATTTGAATTGTTTGTTTTTGAAGCTTAAAAGCAAAGAGTAAATAGGTGTCCTATCCATTGTTTGCTTATAAATGAAAAATTTCACCACTTCCTTTCCTTCTAAAGTTTGTATGATTATACATTTCGGAGCATTTCTCTTGAAAAACAATGGTATTGTAATAAAAGTAACCCATACTACAAACAAAATATTTGAATTACTTACCTGGAAGAGAAAAAATAATCCATCTTCTTGTTAGAATGCTGTAATTAAATAAAAAGCTACTGCAAAGCCAAAAATAACCAGCAGCCATTTTTACATCTTTATGGGCGAGTCCACTTTCCAGACGGCCAGACCGGGAAGTAGGGTGGTAAAATAATGAAATTGTTGATTGTTGAATTGGTCGCCTAACGCACCCATCTCTGTCTGTAGTATCGTTGGTTGAACATTTAAAAAGAGACGAAGAAGAATTTGTATGTCCGAACTTTATTCGAAAAAAGTCTGGCCGGTACGTATGTCGTAACTAAGCGTGTTGCGATACTTGCCATAAGAAGTTTCATGGGGCTGGCTAAAAGTTTACATAAAAGGGTCTGCCAGGTCAAAATTCTTGAGATTACCAGATGGCCCAGTCAAGCTGTTGCATCAACAAGCCACGCATATCCCCCGCAGAGGGAGGAAGCGCGACTACTTAATCGCTCGACGCCACCGCAGAGAGGCATTCAGATTCACATTCGACTCGCATTCAAATATCAGATAGGCATTCAAATTTTCCTCTTTTTAAAAAGCTAAGTCGTGACGATGTCAGTGGGTTCTCCTGTTAGTAATTTTTCTGTGTTGAAAAACTGCCAGTAAGTCCTTTGCTCCTTGTCTAAAATACAGTTACGTTAATTAGTGTTGTAATATTAAGCAAGTAGTAAAAGTGGATTTCTTCTTACTTATTAAAGTACGCCGATTTCAGCTGCCGGTGAACACGCCGAGGTTGATCTAATTGGTGGGTCGGTATTTTGGTAAAAATTAAGTCCTTTACTGTAATTTAATGTAATACATTATGCGAATCCAAATACTGGCAGTCGTACATCACAGTTTAATCTTATGAACAATATAAAGTAATCTGTTTAAAAATATTAAACTAAATCTTAAAAATGGGACAACATTTGGGGGAGAATTTAAAATGAAAGTATAAAATAAGATTATCAAATATTATTTTACATAAATTATGACTGGAAGAGAGACCTAATTTCTAACGGTACCAGGTGATGGTGTCAATAAACTTTGCTTTCGAGATTTGGGTCAGTATGGTAGGGCAAGTGCAAACGCACCTTTCTTGTAAATACAGATGGCCAGTTTGTCTTCCGGGGTTTAATTGGCATAACAAAGAAAAACAAAGGTCAGTAAACCGACAGGGTAGATAACAAGTAAAAAAGGGTATTTTGATAAATTAAACGTAATCTGCATTCGTAAAGAGAAATATTAAAAGGGGGTGTTTTATTAAATTAAAGGTAAGCTGCATTAGAAACGAGAAATAATAAACAGGGTTGGGTTGGAGTAAATATGTGTTATCGCGTTTGACCAACGTATTATCAAGATGGCAAGGTAATGATAAAAATAAAGCATGGGTGTAGATATTGACATGATGCTACCTGTAGAACGTTAACAGATAATAGGTATATATAAATCGGTGTGATGGGTTTTCTTGAGAAAGGGTTATAACCGGCGATGGTGCGCTGTCGAGGTTTCCGGTACCTAAGTAACATGAAAACAACATCTGCTCGAGAAGAAAAGTGACACATGCGTATGGGCGGATGGACTCGTAACTCTTATTGCACCTTTATATGTTATACGTTGAGGTGTCCGATATTTTGTTTGGGTATTGTGCTGATTGTAATCGGCTAATTACAGTAAATTAATTTAACAGTGAGGTTCCACTGTTCAGGTTGTCGGCTCCTCACGGCCGCACTGTCCGAAAGTGGGGTTCCGCTGGAGGCTTTCCACCCTACGTAGTAGCATTATGCCAAGCGTGTACGTAATTTGGGGTGATACCGAGTGTTAAAAAGGTATTTAAAGAATAAATGAAAATTATACGTACACGTCAGAGGGGCGATACCAATAATAAAATGTAGGTTATCCGGGTTATATCAGAAAAGGAGTGATATAGAAAAAGGGATGAAGTGATAAAGTGCATGCAGAGGTTCGCTGCAGACGCACAGTAACAGGTATAGGGGTTTGGTAAAACAAATATGTAAAACAACATGTAAAGAACAAGTTCACGATGGTCGCCATCAGTGTCGCAGACACTAGATAGGTGAGCTATGAATGGGAAAAGCGCAGCCAAGATAGATAAAGAAGTAGGTAAAGAAACACTTCACGCGGATCACCATCAATGTCGCAGACATTTAAAGTTTTGCAAACGGGGGTAAATCCAGAGACTAACCTAGTTGGAAATACAATCAGGATTCGATGTGCAAATAAAATACAAATATTTATTTACCCACATTGTGTTATTTGAAAGTGCGAGATAAGAAAATACCATAGAGGGTGTCTGAAAAGTCTTAGCATGGGCAAATATCTTTACTATTAATAAAGATAGAGCCACCAAATTTTAGTTGTATTTTATAGGTTAATAAATCTACTGTTTTATGTAATTTGACTTTTTCAACCCCCTTGGGGGGTTACGCTAGGGAGTTGAGGTCAAAAATTTTGAATGCAAACGTATGCCGGGTGGCCTCTTCTTTGAAAAGTCTTCAAAAAAGAAGCATTTACCGCAGCTCCCGTATTGTAATTCATTTTTAAATTGCAAGCGTATTAAAATTATAAATCGTAAATCATATAATCGGGGGGGCACAAGTCGAGCATTAGTCGACCTCTTGTGCCATACAGTACCAGTCTGCGCTGCTATTTTTTGTTTTGTGGGGCACTTGTTTTCTAACTTTTTTCCAACTTTACTTCTTCATTTGTCGTTTTTATATTTTTTGTTGTTTGACATCTGCGCAGTAGACCAAAATGCTTACCACGCGGAAACCGAGCATGCCAGACATGCGTACGCAATTTCAGGAGATGTACTTGGGTATCTACATTCGAACCCATTCACTTGTAAGAATATATTCCCAATAGTCAAGGTACCACTACGTAGTTAACTTTATAACTTTTTCCCCAAGTTTTTTTCTACTTTATTTTTCGTTATTTGTCATCTGCGCAGTAGACCAAAATGCGTACCTCGCGCAAGCCGAGCGTGCTAGACATGCGTACGCAATTTCAGGAGATGTACTTGGGTGTCTACATTCGAAACCATTTACTTTGAAGAATATATCCCCAATAGTAAAGGTACCACCACGTATTTACCTTTATAACTTTTCCCCCAAGTTTTTTTCGACATTATTTTTCGATATTTGCCATCTGCGCAGTAGACCAAAATGCGTACCTCGCGCAAACCGAGCGTGCTAGACATGCGTACGCAATTTCAGGAGATGTACTTGGGTGTCTACATTCGAACCCATTCACTTGCAAGAATATATCCCCAATAGTAAAACTACAACTACTTATTTAACATATTTTTACGATTTTATGACGTCTTCCTTTTTTTGAACATTCTTAACTATGAGACATTCTGACTAACCGTGCCAGCCTTACTAATCAGTTATATTACGCACTGACTTATTTCCGGCATGGCCGCCTCTTCTTATTTATCCAAGCATTAGCCTTACCATAGTTATTGAGACTTTTGCGTCCTGTGAGAAATTCACAATATTGTACACTGAAAAAATCTTGATCGAATTTGAAAATTAGAGTATTCTTGGAAAATTAGCCTTACATGAAGCGCGCTTGTGTCAAGCGAAAATTCTTATTGCAAGTAAAGGCTAATCTTGAATCTACAAACGTTCTATTCTTGGCATCCAAGACAATAGTAATATTGGTTTAAGGACTGCTACTGTTCAGTCAAGAAGAAGGGCTAGTTTAAGATGAAGAATAGGAGTACAGATATTTTAATTGGTAATTTACATTGTCTCAAAAATAACTAAAGTTATGGCAACCAGTTTATATACATTGACATAAATATTGCTTACTCTTGAACAAAGAGATACACTTTTCTAGAGTTAGTTTTAGAAGTTAGTCTTCGTGGAAATACGTCATCCACTGATATCTTAGCGATCCTTTGGCGAAGGCGCTTTTTTCTTTTGCCAACCCTTGTAAAATACTCCCCTCTACCCTAATCCACTAGTATTTTTAGTGCCCCTTTGACGAAAGTGCAAATAAGCTTTTTGGACACTCACCCTTCTAATCCACTGATATCTTAGCGATCCTGTGGCGAAAACGCTTTTTTCTTTCGCCAACCCTTTTAAAATACTCCCCTCTACCCTACTCCACTAGTATTTTTAGTGCCCCTTTGGCGAAAGCGCAAATATGCCTTTTGGACACTCACCCTTCTAATCCACTGATATCTCAGCGATCCTTTGGCGAAAGCGCTTTTTTCTTTCGCCATCCCTTTTAAAATACTCCCTTCTACCCTAATCCACTAGTATTTTTAGTTCCCCTTTGGCGAACGCGCAAATATGCCTTTTGGACACTCACTCACCCTTATGCAATATAGGGGAAGGAGGCATTGACACTATAGATGACCTTCTTACACCACCTACACAATTCCCCTAATACACACACACCCCATCAGTGCCTTTCTGACACCTTGACCACACTCAATATACGTCACTGATAAATAGTTCTACTTCTCCGTGTGTGTATTCACTTCAACACCGGAGTTAAGTTAAGAAAAAGTTGAAATAAGGATTACTATACTTGGGTTGAGGTTACCTACTTTTACATTACGATCGTATTGCAGTTCGTTTAAGAATTGCTATACTTATTTCAAGTTTATTTGCTCTTCTCTCAAGCTAAGAAAGTGCTTGTTTCAAACATTACAATACTTAGTTTACTCGTATTTAGTATTGAAAGAAGTATAGATGTGCGTATTGTTTTAAGAATAACATGCCTTTTGGAAGGACTATACTTGCTCTTGCGGATATACAAGACTAAGCTATCCTTCACTGAAGATTATTACTCTTGACTCTAGTATAGCTTTTTTTCAGTGTATATCTCACGGAACCCTCTAAGCGCGAGTCGAACTTGCACTCGACCGTTTTTTTATTTCATACAATCACGGCAACGCCCATCAATTAAATTATTTCTGTCAAATACCGTATGTACTTATTTTCGGCATCGACGCCTCTGGTAACAGACCAACAGTGCCTGCCTTACTTATTACGTTACAAGTTGTTTAGAATGGCCACCATGAACTTCTTGGCAGTAATAAAGTCCGTTTTGGAAGTCTGCCAAGAAGTAACATCTGAGAAAAGACCTTTAAAATGAGGTACCACATGGCTTAGGGTTGCATTTAAAATTTTTGACCTCAACTCCCTAGCGTAACCCCCCAAAGGGATTGATAAAGTCAAATTACATAAAAAAGTAGATTTATTAACCAATAAGATACAACTAAAATTTGGTGGCTCTATCTTTATTAATAGTAAAGATATTTGCCCATGCTAAGACTTTTCAGACACCCTGTATGGTATTTTCTTATCTCGCACTTTCAAATAACACAATGCGGGTAAATAAATATTTGTATTTTATTTGCACATCGAATCCTGATGTTATTTCCAACTAGGTTAGAAGCCGTCTCTGGATTTACCCCCGTTTGCAAAACTTTAGACATTAGATGTGTGAGGTATGAGTGGGAAAGGCGCAGCCAAGAAAATCACCGGTAAATGTAGTCAGGAAACCCACCTGTAGTGTCGCAGACATAAACAGGTGACTAAACTGAAAAAGGGTACAAATTACGGAGGACAGACAAAGGCCTATGTTAATAAATTGAATTGTTAAATGTTAAATATTTATTGATATTTTATTGTTATTTGGAATGTGACGTGACATTGATAAATAACTGATGTACAAATAAATAAATGACAAAAACAGGTTGATTCTTTGATTTCTTATATATCTATAATGCGACAGACTAAAAAGGGGAAAATATAATTAAAAACTATCAAAATCTGATATAAAATTTACTGCTGTACTAGTGTTGTAAATATCCGTGGTATTCTTTAGATATCCGGATAATACGGAATCGGAATCAGCTAATATCCGTATCCATTATCCGAATACGAATCCATTTCTTGACCCGCGCGACAGATCATGTATACGTATGCATCCAATACTAAAACATTTTCTATCCGGATACACGGCTAGGTAGGTCGATGCGGTATCGGTATCATTCGAAATTCGAAGTCGAAGGTTAGGGATAGGAAGGCACCGTCGGCGTCGTTCATTCTCGTTTGAATTCGGTTCGGGTGAGGCGGGCCTAGTTTAACCAATGGGTCTCATCCCATATGATATGATACCCGTTACCCCGATAACTATGCTATCTTTTTTTAGGAAAGGTCATTAGAAAGAGAAAGCATAAGATCAAATATGCCACATCGCAGACCGTGTTGTTCGCTTACACTCGATTCCGATTCCGTTTTCTCTTTGCACTTTGCATTAGTATACAGCCGATGCGAATTTATTTTGATTCCGAATCCGTATTCAAGTTCTCGGCCGGTTCCGGATAATCCGGATTCTTTTAATATCCGTATCCAACGGATTTTTGGATACGTATCCTTACATCACTATGCTGTACCAAACTTTAAAAGAACCTGAAATAAACACAACGTAGTAAAATAAGGTAATACCACGGTAGAATTATTAGACGGTATCGACCAGAGAAAAGAGAGGGTAGTTAGAACGCGCTTGGACGAGTGCGCATCCAATTTTATTGGAACGCAACGGAGGCTGCCATTTTGACACAGAACTGTCACTTCCCCTACAAATTTGACGTTTCAAGCTTCCGAATAAATAAAGTTAAATATGAAAATATGTAAACAACTAATTCTAGACTTCTTGTAATTTATATTGAAAATGTTAACAAATCACTAATTCTTATAATTACTGTGATTCTGGTTTAGTGGAAGAAAATCTGATAATGTTACATGCTTAGAATTAAGTATTATAGTGATAGGAGCACACACAGACTTATCGAGCCCATTGTGCCCTGCAGTAATAAGTAATATTAATTATGAATTTTATCTCCAAAGTTTGTGATAGTATGAGTGGGTGGTGCAATTCCAAGAAACTGATACTAAACAAAGAAAAGACGGTGATGGTACACTTTTACAAAAACAAACCTAGGATAGACATCAACAACAGCTCTGCTATGGTAAAGTTTCTGGGGACATACGTGAAACTTAAACAGACAATCCCTCAACATACGTTACTGAGTGCTTACTATTCGCTTGCCTATCACGACCTTGCTTATAATATAATACTCTGGGGTCAAGCAACGAACATCGACAGAGTTGTCATTACACAGAAACAAATAATATGACTGCTGTTTGGGCTCAAGCCCATAGAATTATGTAGACCAATATTTAAACAGTTCAAGATACTATACTGAAATGTGCCATGTATGTTTTCAACAACAGTAGCAGTTTCAAGACGAATCAACACAACCACAGCTACCCAACAAGAAATGCTTCCGCTCTGCTAATCAGACTGCCCACTATGAAGGATCTCCACAATTTGCATGCGTTAAGATCTTTAATAAATTGCCAGACAAAATCAGATCAGTAGATAACATGAAAGCCTTTAAGAAGAGGCTGAAGGAATTACTACAAGACAGGGTGTTTTATAGCTTATCGGAATTTATAAATGTTGCCTCGTAATATAATTTTCTTGATGTGAACTGCCCGTTATATCTATGTGTGCTTGTACTTGACTTTGTATAGTGTTTATCTATTCGCTAATTCTTTGTATGTGAAGTTATGTTATACCATTTTACTCAGATTTGTAGGTACTGACGAAGCTTATATCATAACAATATATTATGTATGATCTTAAAGCAAATAAATAAATGAAATAAAGCAAATTTTTATGTTGTTTTTTAATTTAAAATTACTAGTGTTTAAATTTTTTTTTTAAATTTTTTTTAATTACCTACCACAAAATAAGATTATTATGATTTAAAATCTTAACTCCACCAAAGCCTAATCCTGAACCACTATTGTTGGATATTTTAGCACTACACACCGTTCATATTCACCAAAACAACATATGGTTTCTCAAAATACACTACAATAGTATGTGTGTACTAAAATAATTCCAGTTAGGTACGTACTTTTAGACATTAATTTAGTTTAAGGTACGGTGTGAGCAAAGTTTGAAAAAAAAAACAAGTTTAGTATAAAACGCAGTCCAGTAGGTATTTTTGGGTTTATAAATCGATTTTTGGTTTAATTGGGTTTTTGTATTAAATGACTAAAAATTCACAACGAGAATTTGAAAAACAAATTACAATAATTGTTATTGGCTCGTACCAAAAAAGACGTTTATTGTAGGTTTATATTCAGCCCAGGCATACATATATACCTATTGTTTTTCTTTCTAATAATCAGTTAAACCAGATAAACAGTCGATGTACTACAAAATGATTACAAATGCTGTAGATTTGCACGGTAGAAATACCGTTTTAAATTTGCCGCTTTGCAATTGACATTTGTGTGTAAAAATGACCGCCCAACAAATCTCTCCATCCGCGCAGAGGGGAAGCGATTTCTATATCCCCTCCTATTTTTATGGTATCGACACTCGCTACTTATTCATGTTTTTGCCGACTCTTCGCTAAACTAGTTTTATCCGGTTGCTGGCAACTCGTGGCGTCTTTACGGAGACAGTCAGAAAATTAGTCTGATTGAATACAGTCGAGATCGCGATGGTGTGTTATTGCCACGTAGAAAATTGTATGAATAAAGAAGGTGACGGAGTGTCCTTTTTTAGATGTCCCAAAGACCCTATCAGGTAAGATTGATTTTATATTTGTTCAGTGTTCTGTATATTACATAAGAGTTTTCATTTTCATTTACTTATTATATTTTATATTACTTAAGCTAAGAAGGCGACTTGTCAACTGTAAATGTATTTTTTTTTCTTAGCTGATTGCCCATACCTCGGGATTAAATAAATTTTGGAAATATATACAGATTGATACATAGAATTAAAATTTAAAGTAGGTATTTCAGTCGTGTCTCGTCGATTTTTAGTATATATGAGCATAATGGCAGTATCTTAAAACTATTTGTGCTAAAGAAACGAAATTTAGAGAATGGGATTTATAGAAATAATGTATAAGAATACGTATTTGATATACATATTCTGCTTACAACAAGGCGAAAACGGAGGTATTAAAATAACTGGATACAGATATTTGCTATTTTATTTCTACAACACCTTAAAATAAGCGTCAGTGTGTGTATATATTTATATTTTCATTTTGGTTTAACCAAAATCTGGCAAGATTTTATTTTGATATCCTTGTATGTCCCTGTGTATTTTCCCTCAATAAATAAATAATAATAAATAAAGGATTGTGGTAAAGGGGGCTACACTTATTCAGTCTTTGTACTCTTTAAGTTGATAGGTGTACCTAGCTTTTATATTCAACCATTTTAAATATTATTTTTATTTCATGTAGGCTAGGGGCAGGGGGGTTAAAAAGGGGGTAAATTTACTCGATTATGTTGTAAGTCGTATTTATTTGATATTGTAGATATGTCCGTGTCGAAAAGAGGCAGGGGTGGTTTTTAGTGCAGCTTCCATAATTCAACAGATATTTTAGTTCAAAACATAAAATTTGGTGTACGGACTTGTAATCTAATATATATATTTATTTATTTATTTATAATATAATTATAGTATAATATATAATACAAAGTTAAGTAATTAGAAATTTATTTGGTTAAATCACTATAAAATAACTATATATATATATATATATATATATATATATATATATATATATATATATATATATATATATATATATATATATATATATATACAGATAAAAATGTTTTCTTTGACACCCGCGACGGTTTCGAAATATATGTTACCGATGTTTCAAATTAAGGTATATATCAGAGTATTTTGAAAACCTAGATCTTGATTTAAAGTTTTGTTCTGAGAATGAGAACTTGGTTATCATTTTAAGACCGCGGTGAGTTTCATATATTTCGAAACCGCCGCGGGCTTCAAAACAAAAGATCGTTTTTATGTGTGTACATTTTCCGTTCCGGCGTTTTTTAATATTCCACCTAAACAAGTGCTAAAATTTGGGGTGAGCTTGATTTTCTGCGCAATACCTGTAACTGAAAATCAAATTTGACTAAAAATAAAATAGAAATGTTTTGATGTAGGGATTATTAGTTTGAAATGATGAATCACGCGTTTCTTTTCTTTTACTAATCCTTAAATATTGCTAGTAGGGTGGTTCTTTAGCTATGTTATACCAGAAACTTAAAACTGTTTAAGTTAATGGCAGCAACCTCCGTTCTGTCGAATTACTGGTAAAAATTAAGCGTTTCGGGTTTTTTAACGGCTATTTTTTGAGGTTAGGATTATAATAGTAGTCTTAAATTGTCGCGCTCTCACCAGAGTTTTTCTTTACTCGGGGATGGAAGTAATTTAACAATAATGAAAAAAATTAGTGAAAGATCATAAAAATAGTGAAACTGTTCATGGATAATGCACATGGCAAGTTAAGAATTATCCCTACTAAATAATTTTAGAATCATATTATGACAAGAGGGGTTTTAACTAGTAGGTAATACTCTTTTTTATGCACAGTAGTATATTTTTCTTGTAGTATAAACACTTCGGATTGTAACATCTTTTACAGTTATTTAAATGCCCAAGCGTTCAAAATTTGTAGATTTAGAACCTTGGAGTAACTTTTTTGTCAGAGTTAAAGGCACTGCGACGCACCGGAGCATGCTAAAAAGGTGGTGTAGCGTACGATTGCCCTTAAACCAAAAATTTAAACAACTGTCAAAAATATATTTTTAGCTCAGACTCTTGTGCTCAAACCACTTAAACAGATGCGAAGTAAATATGTTTCATTCAGACTGTTATGTGCTTTATTTAGCATGTTTAGGAAACAACGCAAGGCTTCGTTAACTGCCTAGAAAAATATCTCTTATTATTTATTAAAAACTTTATAAGGCAGTTTCATGCCGAGGGAGCAAACCACTGATCCTTCAAGAATACAGAGGTCTCCAAGATATCGTCAAGACTTCCTACTAATAACCTGAAGTATCCATGAGATGTCCTTGGGAAGTGTATGAACGAGAATATCCATGGATATCTCGCAGTGTTAGTCCTCGTTTCATGCCCTCGGAATAAGTGTCTAATAAAGCCATTAATACTAATGAATCGAAATACTAAAGAGTTACGTACCGCCTTTTAAATTTGTATGTATCAAATAATCGACCAAATATTTTTTGAACTAATACTTATCGAACGTCCCCGTAATACGCTGCCCGGAGAACGCAGTGTGCATCGGCGTTTTGCTTTGATGCAGAAACTTCAAACGATTTTTGCTGAGTGTCGCTACTCCCCCATTTCTCTACCCTGGTAATACGTCCAGACGATTACAGCCAACGTGATTGACTTTGTCACGTGATGAATAGACTGGGGGTCGAGCAGTTTCAATATATAATAAGCACAGTAATAAGTATAAAATATGAAATGAGGGGTGATGCACCAGGACTTTGGGGGACCCTGTTTGACATTATAAGTAACTTTGTAACCCTTCCCACTTTGTAGGGGTGGGGGATAACCTTTAAAATGTTAAATGGAACGGTGCGGTTTTCTTTTCAGATTCGTAATCTACAGAAAACTACGTTAAAATATAATTTATTGTCAAAGTCAATGTCAGTATGTTAAATAAATTGAACAAATTGACAAAATTATAATTTTCCACATTTTTGGGGATCCGTAGGAGCGCCTTCTTTCTTAGGGACCATATTTAATAATGAGTGCCGACTACTTCTCGCATACAGGATGGGTTACCGAAAATAATCGACGTTAGTTTATGCCTTTTCATTTGAAAATTTTAAAAATACATTTCTTTCAAATCTTTCCATCGCTGTAACTTTAACTCTCATGCGGGGTTAGCTTCTACCCAAAAATTTTAAAAGAAAAAGTTAGTGTTCCAATTTGTAGATGGATTGGACGTGGGGGGCCAGTGCACTGGCCTGCTGGATCACCAGACATGACTCCCCTTGACTTTTTCTTGTGGGGTTTTGTCAAAGAAAAGGTCATGGTGACAGTATCAACTACAGCCGAAGACATAAAGCGAAGAATTAAGCGTGCAGTTCAAGGAATCATCCCCGATATGCTGTTAAGAGTTCGAAATTCATTTCAGCATAGGGTTATTAAATGTCTAGAGCAAAATGGCCGTCATTTTGAACACCTATGAAAATATTTTTTTTTACTCTTACAGTATTTAATTTGTTGACTTTAACATACTGACATTGACATTGACATTAAATTATGTTTTGAACGTAGTTTTTTTCTGTAGATTACGCATCTGCAAAGAAAACTGCACCGTTCCATTTAACATTCAAAACTTACCCCACCCCTAAAAAGTGGGAAGGGTTACAAAGTTACCTATAATGTCCAATGGTGTCCTCCAAAGTCCCGTTGCATCACCCCACATTTAATTTTTTTATACTCAGCCGTTTCTTAAATGTTGCCTTGGAACACTTTAAAAGGACCACCCTATATATATATATATATATATATATATATATATATATATATATATATATATATATATAAAGAAATAAAGAAATAAAGAAATATCGACAGGACTATTTATAAAAAAAGGTGAAGAAAATATTGGGGAAACTGTCTGTATGGTAGTGCTCGACACGTGTTTCGTGCTTATTATTGCTAGCAGGTCCCTGGTCTGTGAACTCTTTGTGTTTTTTCAACTTCCAAGTTTCCCATCTAATAACTTGGTTATGTGCGACTGATGAGTGCTAATAAGCACGAAACACGTGTCGAGCACTACCATACAGACAGTTTCCCCAATATTTTCTTCACCTTTTTTTATATATATATATATGTATGTGTGTGTGTGTGTGTGTGTGTGTGTGTGTGTGATGGTGTGTGTGTGTGTGTGTGTGTGTGTATAAGTGTATAACTTTAATTATTTTGGCTCTAAGGCCCTTAAAAACTTTCATTTTCAGTAAAGAAATCGACTACAACATTTAGGTTTCAAATCTAGACTGATTTATTAAAATAATTATTGAACATTACAACTATTGTCAGCAATTGCATAATGCTCGCAGCAATTACATAATTAGTTTAAGTTTAATTGGAGTCGTCCATTGCTATACAGTGGCGTGGTCCGATAACTCATCCCCCATTAGAACGAGGCATCCCCTGGAAGGATGATTTTATTATCTTGAAGAGGGACGTCGGCGTCGGTTTCTTGGTTTCTCTGGTTTCTCTTCTTTTTGGAAATGGTCCTTTTCTTATACCAGCAGTACCCGATTAGGATAATGGCTACCATGTATAACATTACGCTCCATATACTGGGCCGTACATATTTTGTTAGAGGGTGCATATCTTCAATTGGAATTATAGGGTTTCCTGTGGGTTCTTTGAAGTTTAACTTTGTTAGTTCGAAGCTTTGCTTCGGCGGGCTTCGCATGTTTAATTTAAGGTTAGACATTTGGATGGCCAAGGGACTCCCAAGGCTTGTTTCCAGGAATGGAAGCTCTTGGTTCTTGAAGATATCGGAACACCAACCCTTGTTTATTAGGAATACTCCCTGTAATTTAAAAGTTTCCAAGTGATCTTTGCATCGCAGTTGTATGTTGCCTTCTTCTGGAAACACAGCTAAGTATTGATTTCAGGTATTCTTTCAATCTGGTTTTCAGAGATCGTAAATTTGGTAAATAGGCAAGAGCTGGAGATATCATTTAGAAGAATATCTTCTTCACAGGGTGTTTTGAAGTTTCCTTGCAGGATATTTGGACAGTGGTACGGTTTTCTGTCGGCACACAAGCCATTTAGAGGTTTGATTGAATCTAATTTGAGTTTAAGAAAATAACGTGCGGTAGGTATGATAGTAACAAACTCTGATTCGTAGACTGTTGGGATAGGTAGGATATAATATAGGTCATACTGATCCTCAAAATCAATAATTGATATTGATAGGAAGTATATTATTTTGCTTCCTTAGATTTTACATTGAACTTTTAACAATGATTCGTATTTAGAGATGTTTGCAAGTGTTATTTCAAATGGAAGCTGATTTTTATAATAAGAAAAAAGAGTGTTAAAAATAGATTAACGGGCTGGATTATGCTAGGATGCAAGGTTCCAAGTTTGCAAAAGGTTACAGAGTTTTCAATATCTTGAAAGGTGCATAGTGCATTATACAAAATAATGAGTTGGTTATACAAATCTTTCGCAAAAAGAATATCTTGAAGTTCACTATCTTTCTGGAGAATTCCGTCAAGCATAATTATCTTTGACCTAAGCATAATCTCGATATGTTGAATATCTTTGACTGTATCATCAAAGTTCTTAATTATTTGGTTGTTAACAGAATATTGCATTTTAAGCTGAGACTGTAAATTATTTTGATTTTGTTCTAAGTGATTTGGTATTTTATATATTTTATTACCGTCATTTGAATCTAGATTGCCTGTAATACCTTTTATAATTGATCCTAACCCATTTACGAGACCTCGCTTGGTACGATTAATATTTGTTATAGCTATGTTTTCTAACTTCATATTAATGGATTTTTGGCAATATATTACTTTTTAATCATAATGTTCTAATTCTCGCACTAATTTTCTATTATTAATATAAGTAAGCTTAAGATTATTATTATTATTATATTCGTTATTTAGATTTTTATACTCTACAAATAGCTGCCCTATGGTAAGGTAATGTACAAATGTATGTTCGGTCCTTTGAAGTTTTGCGGGTCCTAAATTTATCGGTAGGGCCCCCAAATTTTGGGTTATGTTCCTGATTTCTGTCCCTTGTCCTGGGATGAGGAACCTGAAATATTTTTAAAAATATAGGTTTTTCGTTTGGGTCTTTTTACATTAGGTAGGTGTATTTTGTCAGTAGTGTTGCCATGTGTAGGCTTCATTTTTGCTGTTTTTAGTTTGTCATTTAGTTTAATGACTTCTTCGGGTTTATATTTGTTAGAGGTTTTTGACTGTTTCTGTTTATTTTTGACAAACACCTTTGTAGGGATTTCTGGTAATTTTTCACGAGATTCATTAGATTTGCTATTTTTTCCTTAGAGCGTTGCATGGATTCGTTTAATTTTTGGTAAAATAGTTTCATTTTGTCGCGATGTTTAGATGTATAGTTGTTTACAAGTTGCTTTTCTATTTCAAGTTCGAAGGGAGATTTCGTTCCTAGATGTCCGGTCATTATTTCAGAGGGTGCTAAATTAGTGACTGAGTGGATCGTATTGTTATACGCCAAAATCGCATAGTTACCTTTATTTTCGATTGGTTCATTTTTGAACTCTCCTTGATTATTTAATAATCTAATATGTTCGATCAATGTAGAATGAAACCGCTCGATTATGCCGTTTGATTCTGGGTGCTGGGAAATAATAAAGTGAATTTTGATTTTGTGTGTTTCTAAAAGTTCACGAATTATCGAATTTTAACTCTAGTCCGTTATCTGACACTATTTGCTCCGGGATACTGTGATGAGAAAAATATGTAATAAGGTTGTTACCAACGTCGACACAGTTTAATTTATATGCTTGTGCATATTTGGAAAATGAGTCAATTATAGTTAAGAATTTACAATTTTCTATGGAAATACTGTCAATATGTAAAATTTGAAATGGTTTAATTGCCGTAGGTGTAGTATTTAATTCTAATTTGAAGGGATTTCTATCGTATTTTGTTAATTGGCAAATTTCGCAATCATTAATGTAGGTTTGAATTGAGGCATGTTGGTTGGGCCAATAGTAGTTGTTTTTATACGTTTTTCAGTTTCATCGATACCTCGATGATTGGTTTTGCTCTCGTGATGATTTTGAATGATTTATTTAATTTCGTCATGGTCAGTAACGTCTAACGTACACTTGATCATATTGATTTATGAATTTTTAAAGTACTTTTGTAAGGTGGCGCTAAACTTTTCGTATACAGGATCTTCGAAGTAGAGATGGTATTTAGCTTTAGTGACTATGTTTCCTTAATAAAATTAACAACTTCTTTCTCAAAATTATTTTTTGAAAACTGTACAAAAGTACGTTGTTTTGAATTAAACAAATCAATACTAGATGGACTGGCAGGGGCATATTTAACTTCTGAGATTATTATTTGATTTTTTCCTAGGTTGACTGGGCATTCTACAATGGGAATGACTATAATGGGATTTTCGTTAGACGAATCAACCGTAACATCACTATCTTCTGTTGCGGTTTCCGCCGTATCTAAGTCTCCCGTTTCAACGAAAAGAGATTGATTTTCAAGATCGTTACGAGTGTTGTTTTCACTGAGATTGCGATTAAAATCATCTACATAGGTACTCTTGTAATTTAAAGATAGCGTCAGGTCTAGTTTCGTCTTCGTTTGGGTGTAACTCGATCCGGGACAGCGCGTCTGCGTTTTTATTAAGGCAACCCTTTTTGTAAACAATTTCATAATCGAACTCTTCTTGTTTTAAACGCCAGCGTATTAATTTGGAATTGCGTTCTTTTAGCGAAAACAGCCAGTTGAGGGGTTTATGGTCTGTAACGATTTGAAATTTACGCCCAAATAGGTAGGGCCTAAAATACTTTGTTGCCCAGACTATCGCGAGAAGTTCCTTTTCGATTCTCGAGTAGTTTACTTCCGATTCGTTTAACGTCCGACTAGCGTAAACTATTGGCAGATCAGATCCTATTTTTCCTTGGGATGATGGTACAGCTCCTAAGGCGTAATTAGATGCGTCACAAGTTAAGATAAACGGTTCGGTGAAGTTTGGGTATTGTAGAATGGGTTCGTTTGTTAATAAAGTCTTACACAGTTCGACGCATGTCACGTATTCCCTGTCTGTTATATCTATTGGAGCGTCCTTTTTTAAACGTTTTGTCAGGGGTTTAGTTACTTTGGCAGTCTTTAATAAATTTCCGATAATAGCCTAAAAGTCCTAGGAAACCTTTAATTTGTTTCTGATTTTTTGGGAAGTGGAAAATTTTGGATAGCGCGGATTTTATCGGGGTTAGGTTTTACGCCCTCGGGTGTGACAATGTGTCCGAGATACGCCACTTCTTTTCGAAGAAATTCCGACTTGTCGAGTTGAATTTTGAAGTTTGAGTTGCGTAACCGGCCGAAGACTTTCCTTAATCGATCGATATGTTCTTCGAGGCTAGTGCTAAAGATAATAATATCGTCTAGGTAAACTGCGCAGATTTCATTTTGATAACCCCGTATAATGTTATCCATGACGCGTTGAAAGGTTGCAGGCTCGTTCCGTAGGCCAAAGGGCATTCGCACAAACTCGTAGTGGCCATTTTCGGTGTTAAACACGGTTTTTGAAATGTCTTCCTCAACCATTTCGATTTGGTGAAATCCCGAGGCCAAGTCGAGTGTTGTAAATACTGGCATCGGCCCAATTTATCCAACAAATCCGTGATATTAGGTAAAGGATGGCGATCCCCAAGTGTTTTTCATTTAATTTCCTAAAATCTACCATAATTCGCCATTTTCGTTTACCGGATGCGTCTAATTTCTTGGGTACAACCCAAATAGGAGATGACCAGTTTACTCTGTAAACTTAAAGATGATATTTTAGAAAATTGGGATTCAGGTTTTGCTACTAATATAGTCTTTCTCGATTTGGCTAAAGCCTTCGATTCTCTAAATCATGAAATGTTATTAGCAAAGCTTAAATATATAGGTTTTAGTCAAAAATCTTGTCATTGGTTCAAACATTATTTATCTGACAGAAAACAACGCAACAATTGCAAACGAATACATTTGTGACATTTCAAATTCACTGCCGATTTCTAGAGGTGTTCCACAAGGATCAGTATTACTAGGCCCTTTATTGTTTATTATATACACTTTTGATTTTCATTTATCAATTAAACACGGCAATCTTTTAGCTTTTGCAGATGATACTCAAATATACCACTCAATCAAATACACAGATTTAAAAAACAGTATTTCTTTAATCAATAAGGATCTTTTATATATTTCAAAAACTATAACTGATCATGGATTAAAAATAAATGAACATAAAACTAACTTAATTTTAACGGGTCCTAAAACACTAATCACTAACATAAAAAATAATTCTGATTTCAAAATTGTTCTTAACAATAATTTTAAGATAACTTCAATCGAATATGGTAAAAATCTTGGAGTAATTTTTGATCAGTATCTAAATTTTAATGAATATATAAAAAATATAATTAAAAAAGCATAGTACAAACTAAGAATTTTATATAAATTTAAGGAATACTTAAATACCGATACTAAACTTAGGCTGGTTGATTCAATTACATATTCTAAGTGGATTAGATTATTGTGATATAATTTATCACAAAAATATCAGTAACGAAGATAAACAGAAATTACAAATTCTTCAAAATAACTGTGTTCGTTTTTCAATAGGACTAAAAAAATATGATCACATATCAGCTACCTTTAACAAACATAATATAATTAAATTAGAAAAAAGACCCGAAATCCTCTTATCCTGTTTTATATTGAAACGAAACTAGTTTTGCTGGACTATAATAATCTCATTTTTTCGCCTTAGATACTCATTCATCTGCACCTATAATTTTGTCGACGACATACCGAATGTTTTGTGGGTGCCCTAAAAACTAGCAGACTTTTTTTTATCGTACCTGAAACCAGTGTATTATCTGGTTTTTAATTTTACTTACTTGATTTCGCTGGCAGCTTTTCGATTGAAACGCTCCGAATATATTTTTAGAAATATCATTTTGTCAGTGCAGACGTAGTGTCAGGTAAATGGGAAATATTTTTATTCTAATATTTTTTATTAATTGTAACTTATATTTTTAGCGAAATTGAAATCAGAATTTGTAACCACCTACACCAAAATAATCCAAGACATTAAACCAGCTTCCGCCCACCAGTTTTCTGAGTTTTCATTCCACCTACCTACCCTATAAATCTAGAGATCCGTCTCAATATATAAAATAATTTTAACTCAGAAACCTAGATATTTATTTGAAAAAATTGAAGTCAGGAATAATATTCATAATGTTAATACTAGAAATCAGAACGCAATAGAAATACCTAAACATCATACTGAAAAATATAAGTCCTCGTTTAAATATACAGCTTCTGTAATTTTTAATAATATTCCTTCTAGTCTAAGGGGCTTAAGCTATATAACTTTTAAAAATAATATAAAAAATTATTTAGTAGGGGTAGGATTGGAAGAATGATTTCTTATAAATCAAAATCCTACCTATTTATGCCAACTAGTATACTACTGTCATTTTTTGGCTTTCCTTTTTAATTTTATCAATTTTATATTTATATTTACCTATACCACCAAAAACAAAGGAAAATCGTAAATATACATTGACAACTTTGGTAAAAAACAACTTAAATTTATGGTGCAAGAACAAAAATTTACCCATTTCCGAGTTGCTGGTACAATACACCCCAAAAGTTACAAGACAAATGTTAAAATCTACTAAAAAAATTGACAACAACTTGATAAATAAAAAGATTTGCTCAAAAATTTCTGACGGAGATATCAAGAATGCTATAAGAATCCTTACTTCCGACGAAACATTGGCATCAAGAGATGAAGATACCCTTAACAAATTAAAATCAAGACACCCAAAACCATTAGAAATGAAGATTTCCCAGTTTTTGAAAGAAGTAAAACAAACTTTAATGTTTCAGTTGTTGAAATTAGAAAAGCAATATTTTCTTTTAAGCCTGGCTCTTCCGGAGGCATCGACTCGCTCACGCCAAGACATCTTAAAGACCTGATAGGTGATGGACTTGATAAATTTTCTTCAAAATTATCAGTATCTCTCTCGTCTTTCATTAGTCATCTTTTTTTAGGCATACTACCAAATGACGTTTGTCAAATTTTTTATGGAGCAAACCTATGTGCTTTTAACAAAAAAGATGGTGGAATACGACCTATTGCTGTGGGTTTATGTCTTCGCCGTTTAGCCGCTAAAATTATTTGCAACAGAATTTATGATACCTTAGGGAACATTTTTCGTCCAAACCAGTTAGGTTTCGGAACTAAATGCGGAGCGGAGGCAGCAGCCCACACAATGAGGCGTTTTCTAAAACATCTTCATCAAAATGACAAAGCAATTTTGAAAATAGATTTTAAAAATGCCTTTAATATGGTCAATCGAAGCACAATTTTATCCAGAGTAAAAGAGTACATTCCTGAATTTTTTCCTTTTATTTCTCAATGCTATAAAAATCAATCTTTACTTTCTTTTGGTAATCAGCAAATTTTATCACAGAGAGGAGTTCAGCAAGGTGATCCTTTAGGACCTCCCCTCTTTTGTTTAGTTATTCATCCTATAATAAACCTAATGAAATCTGAAATAAATTTATGGTATCTGGATGACGGTTTAATTGCAGGTGATCCGGATAACGTCTTAGATGATTTTAAAAATTTAGTACTTTCAAGTTCTAAAGTAGGTTTAGAATTAAATTTTGAAAAATGTGAACTTTCAGTAAATTCAGAAAACCCACTACAAATAAAGTCTAAATTTCTTGATTTTGCCCCAAACCTTCTACAAATTCAAAAAAAAGATTTTAGCTACCTTGGCTGTCCATTTTTTAAAGAAAAAATCGAATCTAAGATAAGAGAAAAAATTGAATTTATACAAACCATTTATCAAAAATTGAAATTTTTAGATTCTCACATCGCATACTTTTTACTAAAACATTCTTTCGGAATTCCTAAGATTTCTTATATTTTACGTTGTGTGCCTTGTTGGAGTTTTCCTGACTCTATGGCACAATATGACGAAATTTTAAAATTTTCGCTGCAAGACATTACGAACTGTAACTTAAATAATATTTCATGGCTACAAAGCACTTTACCAGTCAAACTGGGCGGTTTGGGAATCAGAGACCTAAATACACTTTCTTTTTCAGCTTTTTTAGGCTCAATAAATACAGTAAAAAATTTAGTTGATACTCTTCTCCCAAATTATATTTCAAATTTAAAGGACTTAGATTTTAACGAATGTTTATCAGAATGGCTTAACCTCTGTGATTTGTCAAAAAATATACCGATAAATTTTAATGACTTAAAACAACATGATTTAGATTTGAAAATGTGTCAAGTTCGTTACGAACACCTTTTCAATAATTTTAAATCCATCACAGACAGAGCACGCTTTTTAGCTCTTCAAGCACCAGAAAGTAACTCCTGGCTGAATGCTCTTCCATCTACAAATACAGGTAATTTTCTAAACAACACAACTTTCAGAATTTCTATCACTTTGAGACTCGGTCTGCCTGTCTATACGGAGCACACCTGCGTTTGCGGCGAAAAAGCAGACGTTTATGGCTCTCATGGGCTAAGTTGCAAAAAAAGCGCAGGTCGGTCTTCTAGACACAGGCAGATCAATGAAATTATCAAGCGAGCTCTTATTTCAGCTGAATATCCAGCTGTTTTAGAGCCGTTGGGGGTTTCTAGAAGCGATGGAAAACGAGTGGATGGAATGACTTTAACTCCATGGAAGTTGGGAAAGGAGTTACTTTGGGATGCTACTTGTAGCCATACCTTAGCAACTACTTATATAGACAAAACATCTAAGAACGCAGGTCAGGCTGCATACATTGGAGAGCAAAAGAAACATAATAAATACCGGGTCTTAGAAGATAAATACATCTTTGTCCCCTTTGCGGTAGAAACTTTCGGTCCTTGGGGTGATGAAGCTAAAAAACTTATTTCAGAAATAAGCCAAAAATTACCAGATAAAAGAGCTCGAAGCTTCATCACACAAAGGATCGAAATGGCAATCCAAAGAGGAAATGCCGCCTCCGTCCTCGGAACAATAAAAGAAGAGTCAGGTTTGGAAGAATTTTAATTTTTTTTTTTTTTTTATATTTAATTTATTTTATATGGTTAAATCTAGGTTAAGTTTGAATTTTTTATTTAATGTATACTATTACTTACTTAAAATAGTTGCTGTAATGACTATATGGTAATATTTAAATTTTAAATTGTTTTTATTGGCATAAATAAACATCTTTATTATTATTATTATTATTAAAGACAAGGTCGGATTATTTTTTGATCCAACATTTCTTGTATTTGCCTTGCACTTCTTTTTTGTGGATTTCCGGATATCTATAAGATCTTGTGTACACGGGAATTTCATCGGATGTTTTTT
The DNA here is from genome assembly GCA_963971165.1 of Philopedon plagiatum. Classification (NCBI taxonomy): domain Eukaryota; kingdom Metazoa; phylum Arthropoda; class Insecta; order Coleoptera; family Curculionidae; genus Philopedon; species Philopedon plagiatum. Next base: position 32,426,841 of record OZ020194.1, read on the forward strand.
TTGATGTTTAATTTTATTCGTGAACTTAGTTTATTCCCATCTATATGAAAAATGTCCGAAAATTATTTAATTAATTTTAAAATCGCATTTCGCTCTTCACTATTCATATGTTCTGTTCTAATTTTAGAAATGTCAAATTTAACTCTTTCGACATTGAAATTGTTAAGATTTGGATAATCGTTAGTAGAAATCTGAAAATCTTTAAAATCAATGACATTTATTGGTACTGGAAAGTTAACAGATTTTTGTATTTCTGTTTTATTTAAATGACACAAAGAGCTTCATAATTTTTTACTTTGGTCAAACATTCGGGTATTTCTAAGTCACCAAATTTTGTATAAGGTATGATTACGTCACCATTTGCGACGTTTCGAATAGGACTTTTTATGATGTGTTCAGTTCTTGGCTGAACAATTATTATGTTATTATTAGAATATCCCGAGATGCTATGGCAAAACATCTTAATTTTTGAACTAGGTGTTGTTAGTAAATTATTTTGAAGATCGACATTTGCTTTAAGAATTTTTAAGATATCTATACCTAATAGGCAATCAAAATAATTGTGAAAATTAGAAATATAAAATTTTAGTGGACTAATTTTTTCTTTAAATAATTTAGAAAGCTAAAACGCTCTGAAGATGTACCGTGTGCCGTGGATATTTGACAGGGGTCTTGTCGGATGAATTTGCAAAAATATTTTTGGGCAATATCAGGTTTAACGAACGATCTTGTACTACCTATATCAATTAGGATTTTTAATTGAAGTTGCGGCAAAATTATATAAGGCAGTTGGCTACCGTTGTAGGCAAAGGTCATTAGATTAAATTTGGGTGGTTGTGATCCGAGGCCGTAATCTGAAAAAACTCGTCTTCAGGTTGGTCTTCAGGCTCTTCGGGGTATTCAACATACGGTTCGCTATAAATTTGGTCATTTATTGAGTTTTCTGCATCACATTGATAGTCGATTTGTTGTTGATTGTCAATGTTATGCTGTTCCGCAAAAACAAATTTAGGTCGATTGTTGTTAAGGGAATTTTGTCTAAAATTTTGGAAATAATTGTTTTGTGTTTGATTGACCGAAAAATTGTGTATTTGTGTTTGTTGGGGTTTAAATGTATTTCTTGTACAAATTGTCATAGGTGTGGGTTTTGTCATTGGTTGACTACTGGTTTGATTGAGGCCTAAATACATTTTGATTAGAGGGGCCAGGGCTAGAAGAATTTCCGGGATTAAATCTATTACTTAAAGTTGTGTGTTATTTGAATAATTTAAAGGTTGTGATTGTAATTTAGGTGCGAAATTTTGTTTTAGGACATGCGGTCTTTGTTTTTGCATTTTAGCCGATGTATTTTGAATTTGAAAACCATTTGTCAACATGGTTAGCGCACTATTTAAATCCTTTGGATTCTTTGTTCGCATTAAAGAGCCTATTGGTGCTTTGAGACCTCGTAATAAAACTCTTAATACTAATTTTTGGCAATATTCTGCTAAAACTGGAGCTTGAACTGCACTTGCTCCAGCAGAAATATAGGATAGTTGGAAGTTAAGTAATTTTTGAACTTTATTACGGAAATCCAAAGCACTTTCATTTTCTTGTTTAAGTTCAACCATTTCTATACATTACGTTTGTCAGCACATGTATTCAAGAGGGCTTCTTTTAAATCTGCCCAAACATTGATAATACATGACGAGATATTTATGGCCGCTTCGCCTTCGACAAAATCGAACTCATAAGATACTCATTTTGAAAATTATTCGTATCGACTTTGTCGTAAAAATTATTTACAAGCTTTTCGCAAACATCTATAAACCTTAGTAAAAGTTCAACTTCCCCATAGAATTCAGGGATCATGTTTACATATTCTTGTTTAAGCTGTGGGGCCCTTATTTTCGTTTTAATAAAATTTCAAGTAAAATATACTTATAAAATTTTATGGGTAATTTTAAATAATGAAAAATAAATAGTTGGTAAGGTTTGAGCCTAGCCGAGAACCAGAATTTGTTGTATTTTGTCTAACTTATAAAGTTTTCGCGGGCTGCCTCTATATGACTGAGAAGTACTTACAGCAGAATCGCTAGAATGATGTCCACGCACCTGCCTTTGATATGCCTTCAAAGATCTCTGCGTTGCTGGCCCTGATATGCACTCAGGTTTTGCCTGTAGATCTTCTCTTCTACTGCAACTGGACTCCCGGTTTTTCGAACGATTCGAATTGGGCCACTCAATTCACCCTGGACCGGTCACGAATTTTGACGATTTTCACTAGATTTTTCGCGAAACCGACGAAATTTTAGGTTTCTTTTCACAAATCGTAAAAACGAACCAGTTTTTCGAAAACTGTTGAAAATACTACCACGACTGCACCAGTTAAATGATTTTGGCTGTAAGGCCCTTTTTTAAAAACTTTAATTTTCAGTAAAGAAATCGACAACAATATTTAGGTTTCAAATCTAGACTGATTTATTAAAATAAAATAATATTGAACATTACAACTATTGTCATATGCTGGTCGCAGCAATTACATAATTAGTTTAAGGATAATTGGAGTCATTGTCCATTGCTATACAGTGGCGTGGTCCGATAACTTGCTTAGGCACCTAAGCATAAAGCGCAAACACTTACTACCACAAGAAAGCTGAACAAACAAAGCCGAAACACACGATAGGCCGCCTGGCAAAGCCAACAACGTATGCAAAAATAACGCTTAATTATTTATTCTTCCCTCCCTATGGCTCTGGGTTCGAGATTACAAACCCGGTTTCGGGGTTCCAGATTAGGGACCATAAACATCCTATGGCACCGCTCACACACACGCAATTCATAGTCGAGAATAAACAAACTAACTGATCAGTGATCCATCTCTGATGTGCTCGTGGACATTGATCCCGAAATGGGCTATTGTTTTTATTGTTATTGATTTTTTAATAGGTACCCACATTCCCAGAACCATATTCACTTAGCAAAAATTTTATCGATCCGGATCACTTTACGACACTTCGGTGTCATTGTATCTTTTTCTACCACCTGTAATTCGCTAAAAGTTTAAAATATGATTCTGATAACTGCTTATTTTTCTACAAATCCCGACTTTACCTACATCTTCAGAAATTAAAGGAGTAAAAGCTTAAAGGAATTTGTTTAGGATAATATTATGTGCTAATAAGCTCCAAATATTTTTTCCTTTTTATTTATTTATCTACATTTTGACAGTGGTAAAGAGCATAACCTCAACGTTTGTTAGGATTTATTACACCCTAAAAATAAATTAATAATAAAATATGGCAAATTGAATTTGGAAATACTAACATTTCATAATATTTAAACTTTGCCCTGCTTTCTCCTAACTTCGGCTGTTCTTAAAGCCCAGTCGGAATGTGCTTTTGACATCAAAGAAATTTTTTCCACAATTTGTAGTCGTCGGAGAGGGTCATTGGTAGTCTAAAGCTAGAATTACGACCGTATTCTGCCTATGCGCCGACCACCATCTTCAATTTAAGGAGGAATTTTTCTATTGTTAAATAACTCGTCCATTTTCAACTCTTGACTAAAAATTGTCATAACAGAACTTGTAGAAAATTTAATTCTCTACAACTTTCGTTGCAACAATTTTTTATCTCCGATTGATATTTTTCGATTTAAACCTAAAAAAGGTGAAATTAAATTATTGCATTATCTCGTTTATTTCAAACTTTAGCGCATTAATGAACGTGAACAATCTTGTAGGGAATGAAATTCTCGACAGCTTTGGTCCTAACCTTTTTTCTCCTAGGATTAAAATTTTTGGTCCTACGGCTACGGCAAAGGAAAATATGGGTGCGAAAAACTTATTTCACTAATTTTATTATTATTATTTATTCCAAAAAAATTATTTCAATTTTTCTTTCGATTTTTCATAAGTTTTTGAAATCGGAATTACTTTTTTTTTACTTTACCGGCGCGTTCTTTTGTTCGTACAGCGTACTATGATGTCAGCATCTCAGGTACGCTAGTCAATAAAGTCCAGTTAGATTTGCCATATAATAGTCATAAAACCGAAAATATTGATTCTAGGAGAAAAAAAAGAACAAGGTTCAACTTTCAATTGAACCGTATAATTTTTAACATTGCAAAACCTTAATGCACTTTGGATAAATTTAGGCAACTTTTGTGACGGACAACAGCATAACATTTATATATATATATATATATATATATATATATATATATATATATATATATATATATATATATATATATATATATATATATATATATATATATATATATATATATAAATGCACGCAGTAGGCGCATTCGACCGGTCGACACCTCCCGCCGCCTGGTAAATACACTGAGCGCCATCTGTTGATGTTTACCGATTTTCAAGATCATTCGTACGTGAGCCCCCTATCCAATGCAGAGTAAGACGTTTTGCAACGTCGAAAAGGTTAGGACCGAAATTGTCGAGAATTTCATTCCCTACAAGATTGTTCATGTTCAGTGATGCGCTCAAGTTTGAAATAAACGAGATAATGCAATAATTTAATTTCACCTTTTTTCAGGTTTAAATCGAAACATATCGATCGTAGATAATTGTTGAAACGAAATTTGTTGAGAATTAAATTTCCTACAAGTTCTCTTATGACATTTTTAGTCGATAGTTGAAAATGGACGAGTTATTTAACAACAAAGAAATCCTCCTTAAATTCAAGATGGTGGTCGGCGCATAGGCCGAATACGGTGTAATTCTGGATTTAGACTATCAGTGACCCTCGCCGACGACTACAAATAGAAAATTGTGGAAAAAAATTTCTTTAGTTTCAGGGTTTTTTTTGAACATAGCGACTGGGCTATTAGGACAAGAAGAAAAGAGTGTTCCTGGACCAACAAACCAAAAATATGTTTACTTGAATTTTGCGATACTAACATATTTAATAATATCTATGAAAAATTTTAATTAACTTTGCACTGCTTTCATCTGAGTTCGACTGTAGTCCCACAATACAATTCTTACACTGTAGTTTTTAAGAATTGCCATTATTTAACAAAAAGAATTACACACAAATTACAGTATAATCACAACACGAACTCTATGCAAACAACAAATGTTTTCTACTTACATCACAGATCAATGATTCGGGTTAGGTGTGGTGAGTACAGGCAAATGAATATACACTCGAGACCGTGCTCGTTATCTTTTGATAGGCTCGTAACCAATTGTTGTAAACAATACGATTGATCACATGGCTGTTAAAAATTCCGAGCAAAGGGATGGAACGGATTGAGTTTAAGAACATTGCACGAAACAGCGTCGCGTGCTTTGACAATATCTGACGCAATTGTTATAAATTGAACCGAAACAAAAAAAAAATAGTTAAATTATCCTAGTAATTGTCGTCAAAATAACAGTTTTAGGTTTGTGTATTTCTTGAATTATGCAAAAAAAGCATTCATATTCCCTATTGCAAATTCTACAAGCTGTGTCCCCCTAACCTAACCGATTATTTTTATGCGGTTTATCGGCGCCACACGTGTTTAAAAATCTCAAGATAAAATTTTATCGTACAATTTAAATTTTCTATTGTATGCTATTTTTATGGCTTAGTACCTACTCAGTTCAAGGTTTTCTTATTTCAAGAAATTTATAAATAATAGCCAAGCAGGTACTTTTCAATTTTTTATCGCTATCAGCCTAAAAGAAAGTACCAGGTTAACAACTTATTTTAAGAAAAGTTGGTAATAAACTGCCAACTGCCGTGTGAGAGGACATGATTTGAATACATTTAAAACTAGGAACATTTCTATTACCTAATTTTTGATAAAAGCCGCAAGATTTGAAAGGTGGTAGATAGCTTGAGGCTGGGCAGCCATGTTTAAAATTCCACATTAGGAACCCTTTGCCTTTTAAAGTGGATATCCCAAAAAAAAAACAGCTTTTCCGTTATTATAAAACTATTCTGTTATGGAAATTATAATAATTTTTTCGGAGCTTAAGCTCGTAAATACTATAAAACAACAATAAATTCATATTAAAAGTTAATTTAAACATACTATTCAAACGTTATACAAGGTGCTCCAAAAGTAATGGGACATGGAAAAATAGTGGGTTCATAGCATCAAAATATTGCGATTTAGCCCAACTTGTTCCGAAAGTTAATATTGACCGCGGTTGAGGTGAGATTTTAATTTCGATTTTCTTCAATGTTTTCAAAAGTTTTTAACATATTACCGTAAAAATTGGTATAGAGGGGTTTTTGAGGGCGAAAAAAAACCAGTTCCGCTTCAATAATTGTGTTGTAACGGATAAACGGCGCTACGTGCGACACACATCATACTTTGAAAATGCTCAAAACTTTTTTGTGAGTAGATGTATTGAACTTTTAATAAAAAAAATATTATTTTGTGGTTTTTTTATTGTAAATTAACATCCAAGTAAATGTTATGTATGCTGAATCTGATGCCAAAATGGCAAATATCGATTCGATCCCACTTCGACCATGGATATTTTGTGATCATCAGTATCATTGCAATATGTGTAGTATGCAGAATGCAAAATGAATGTACGTCAAAAACCGTCCTATTCACGCCGATTACAGACCGGGTGAGACCGGATGTCCAGTAGGATGAAGGCACCGTTTCACACTCCCCAGTCGGTAGACTGCACGAGATGCATAAAGGTTGCGCGAATCCAGGGGTTCATAGCCCGTGAGAAGTGCAAAACGTGAGGGGAGGGTCAATGTAGTTGTACCGGTACAATGATGCAATATGTGACCCGATGACCGTAAGAATGAAAAAAAATCTTTTGGTGCAATTCATACATCTGCAGTAGTTTCTACAACTAAAGACTATTTTACTACGATTTTCTTAGAGTGATAATTTTGTAACATATCACCTTCATCATTTTTCTATCATCAGCTTTCTATCATGTATAGGTTTGCTTCTACGCGGGCTGTATCCATTTCTTTTTTCTCTGTTGTCGGTTTTAGTGTGACAGCTCCTTTACAGAATTAACCTCGTTTGTCACTAAAATTCTGGGTCTGAAATAATATGAACTCCAGAAATTCTTAACAGAAGCAAGGCATACTTTTTGATTTGACTAATCTAGTTCGAAACCGACGAAACGGGATACGTTCGAAGTAATCCGGCCTATTTACACACTTACTACTGTACAGAACCACTATGTTTTCTGTGACAGAACCCAACCGTTTTGAATAGCGGTTGGCTAGTTTCAACGACTACAGTGTAATTATAAGAAGCAAGAATCGTCATGAAGATAAGAGAAATAGTAGATGGTGTGACGACTGGATTCATAATTTTAGTATTGGCACCACAACAAATTGGATTGTTAGATATACTTACCCATCACTGAAAAAATTTGAGTATAAGAACGTGTTTAAGTGTCATCACAATGCCTTCAACAAAGGCGCAGAATTAAAAAAATGTCACACTCGAATAAGGGACAAAGGATGTGATGCCAAAATTGTATTTCTTTTTAAGAAATTGAATCCAAACACTATAAAAAATGACACGCATCACAAAGGTGGATACAACATCGATATCACGGTAAGAGGAAATTGTTTATTCAACTACTACAGTATAGGTAGGTACCTATAGAGTAAGCCATTAATTTTTTCTTTAATAGTTGGATATTTTTGAAGCTTATATTTATTTCATCAGCTACTATTCATTATAATGTGAGTAAATACAGGGTGTTTAAAAAGAAGCAAAAATAGCTGCTTTTTGAATGATCTCTATATGACAGAAGTTAAATTTTATTGCACAATTTAGAGTTTTAGTTGCCAGTAACATTTTCTGAAAAATTAATTAATTAGGTAACCTGGAACAGGGTGTGCAATTTTTGAAAATAGGTGCTGTTTATTGTTGGTCTAACTTAAGAATGTAAATGTGGCAAAAATAATAATTTCAATGTAGCTCAACTTTTCGAGTAGGTACACTTTCTTCTACGTTTCAAAACAAAACTTAAGAAAAAGTGTTTAATTTGGCTGTAAATTTAAAAAATGTTTATATATAACTCCATCACGCACGTTAAATGAAATTTTCCAGTTTTTAAATTTAGATTTGTTAATAAAACCTATACATTATAGTCTGTGACAAAACGTATATCACAAATTACCAGGGATTATTGTATGGCATGTCTTATGGACAAAATGATTTTTTTTCTCAGATAATACTAGTTTTGTTTAACAGGTTAAGTTTACCGAAAGGTACCTTACTATTATTTCATTTTTATAGCTTGCAATGGCTGTTTCTGTGGATAAAGTTTAAGGTTGGTGCTCCAAAATCCAATACCCCAAAAACTAATAGATTATTTTAATTATCAACCATTAAAATTGTCTAAGAACCGTATCCCTGATAAAGTTGATATAATAAGGAATATGCACATTTTTTTTTATTGCATAAATCATTTAAGGAAGTCATTACAACCCCAAAAATGCTATTTTGAAGAAAATTACTGGGATAATTTAGCTAAAAAAAATTTTTACTTTTCGGAATAATTTATTACAGTTTCAAAAGCAGCCATTTGCTCACTCAAACAAGTTACGTCACGCAGTGTTATGGGCAATCTACACTGAACGTGTTGGCGACTCAAATTAAGGTGACTTAAAAGGGGATACGGCAACACCGCCATAGCCGATACCTTCTACGCCCCTACCGGTCACTTCTGTAACTGTAGTTGACGTTTTGTCTTTATTTATTTAAAAAAATTTTAGACAGTTGAATTAAATAATAATTTTATTATTAGTTTAGACAATAATATTGTAGCTAAATAATTGGCTTTGGCAATAGTTTGGTATGAATCTGGACTATTACAACATTTTTAAAGTGAAGTTTTATAACCTGATTACCTCAAGGACTGTCTTTATTCATCCAAGGTTATGTTATGGTTATGAGAAAGGTTATGAGTATGAGCATAATAAGATTGTCATTTGGATATACTTAATAACTATAATAAGATTTAAATAAAACCTAAGAAAGTGCAAAATAAAGCGTTTAAATAAATTTTAAGAGTTTTGCCTGATGTATTTTATGTAGCAAGTGTACCTAAAATCATCATCATGTATTTCATCAAAAAATCTATACGGTTGTAAAAAAAGCTTAAGCATCCATTGAAACATTTATGTGAATTTACTGGTTTATGGTTTAGGAATTTGTTTGTTCACCATCATATATCTATATAGTACATATAGACGCATGGATATATAATTGTGGACAAACAAATTTCTAAGCCATAAACCACTAAACCCTCAAAATGTCTCATAGATGCCCGCTTTTTGGTCCATTTTTGTTACACGCCAGTGTTCGTCTATGTATTATTTAGTCTATGATACTATTGTGTTGTGTAAAGTGTGCATATAATTAAAATATATGTTTATAGAATAATTAGTAATTACTTACCAATTTCTTCTATTTACATAGTAATACATTGCATGTCTGCGTTACATTTTTAAAAACTAAATACCACTTTCCACAAACGATTCCACAAAAATAAACAAGGTTAGGGGTTAGGTAGGCAACTAGGCAAACGATGATGACTAAAGCTTTCCAAACGGGGGTAAATCCAGAGACGGCTCTAACCTATTGCGAAATAAAATCAGGATTCGATGTGCAAATAAAATACAAATATTTATATTTGCCCACATTGTGTTATTTAAAAGTGCGAGATAAGAAAATACCATACAGGGTGTCTGAAAAGTCTTAGCATGGGCAAATATCTTTACTATTAATAAAGATAGAGACACCAAATTTTAGTTGTATCTTATTGGTTAATAAATCTACTTTTTTATGCAATTTGACTTTTTCAACCCCCTTGGGGGGTTACGCTAGGGAGTTGAGATCAAAAATTTTGAATGCAAACCTATGCCGGGTGGCCTCTTCTTTTAAAAGTCATTAAACCGCAACATTTTACCGCAACTCCCGTATTTTAATGCATTTTTACATGGCAAGCCTATAAAAATTATAAATCGTAAATCGTATAATCAGGCGGGGCACAAGTCGACCATTAGTCGACCTCTTGTGCCATACAGTACCTACCAGTCTGCGCTGCTATTTTTTGTTTTATGGGGCACTTTTTTTCTAACTTTTTTCCAAATTTACTTCTTCATTTGTCGTTGCTATTTTTTGTTTTATGGGGCACTTTTTTTCTAACTTTTTTCCAAATTTACTTCTTCATTTGTCGTTTTTATATTTTGTTTTTTGACATCTGCGCAGTAGACCCAAATGCGTACCACCCAATCAAACTAAGAGGGCTAGACATGCGCACGAAATTTCAGGAGATTTACTTTGATGTCTACATTGAAACCTACCCACTTTCAAGAATATATCTCCAATAGTAAAACTACAACTACGTATTTAACATATTTGTACGATTTTATGACGTCTTACTTTTTTGAACATAACTATGTGACATTGTGACCAACCGTGCCAGCCTTACTAATAAGTTATATTACGCACTGACATATTTCCGGCATGGCCGCTTCTTCTTATTTATTCAAGCATTAGCCTTACCATAGTTATTGAGACTTTTGCGTCCTGTGAGAAATTCAAAATATTGTATGTCTCACGGAACCCTCTATGCGCGAGTCGAACTTGCACTCAACCGTTTTTTTTTTATTTCATACAATCACGGCAACGCTCATCAATTAAATTATTTCTGTCAAATACCGTATGTACTTATTTTCGGCATCGACGCCTCTGGTAACAGACCAACAGTGACTGCCTTACTAATTACGTTAAAAGTTGTTTAGACTGGCCACCATGAACTTCTTGGCAGTAATAAAGTCCGTTTTGGAACTCTGCCAAGAAGTAACATCTGAGAAAAGATCTTTAAAATGAGGTACCACACGGCATAGGGTTGCATTTAAAATTTTTGACCTCAACTCCCTAGCGTAATCCCCCAAGGGGATGGTAAAAGTCAAATTACATAAAAAAGTAGATTTATTAACCAATAAGATAAAACTAAAATTTGGTGTCTCTATCTTAATTAATAGTAAAGATATTTGCCCATGCTAAGACTTTTCAGACACCCTGTATGGGATTTTCGTATTTCGCACTTTCAAATAACACAATGTGGGTAAATAAATATTTGTATTTTATTTTCACATCGAATCCTAATTTTATTTCCAACTAGGTTAGAGCCGTCTCTGGATTTACCTCCGTTTGCAAAGCTTTAATGATGACAGGGTCGGTTCGGTTTTTCACGTGTCATTTTTTTAGCCACTGGCGTGTTCGATTGACAAAATCGGATTGATCCGGATCAGTTGACGAACTTTAAGGGAATGGCAGTGCAAAGAGATAAAATAGCATTGAAGTGACGTAAAGTGATCCTGATTGATCCAATTATTGTCAATCGAACACGAAGGTGTTTGCAGCGGTGGCAACGTTGCTTCTTCAGTGTGACGGTCGCTTTATCTGGTGTGGTTGGGTTTGATAAGTTTGATTTTGTTGTTTGTCTTCGATTATATCGTATTTTGTTAATAATCTTTTTTATTAAACAGTAGAAAATGTTAAAAAACTAATCTACAGATATTATATTATGCCAGTGTAAAAGAATTCTCCAGCTAATGACTTGGAAAACTTCATTTTCTCGTGTCCAAAAGAGCCGGTGCTGGAAGAAAGTATACGTACTGCAAAATTAATCAAAAATTTTACATAAAGCGGTATCTATAAAGGTCAGTATCGCCAAATTCAAGTAAGGATATGTGACTGTAAATTTATTTTCATAGTATAATAAATAATAAGTATTGGTAACGAAATTCTGAAGGCAAAAAAGGAACCCTCTCTAAAGGGCATCAACTTCCAGCAAATTATCCGATTTTCTTTGCACGCACTCCGTTTTGGTCATTTCTAAACAATTTTTTTAATCAAATAAAAGGTTTTCTATCAACTAAATGTACTAATCTTCGGGAAACAATCAAGAAAATGAATTAATACTGAAATTTACATTACACTAGGCATTATAAAACGTTTACGTCATAAAAAAAGTGACGTCACAAACAAAAGAAGTGCGTTTTACAAGTTCCGAAATTCGCGCGAAAATTTGCAGTTTTAAATCTTTTTTTTTGCTAATAAAACCCAAAATAAATGGAAAACAACAACCGCCATAATCATTTAATTTATATAGAGAATACAATAAAAAATATTTCGGGTTGATTTGAATTTCATGCATATTCCCTATTCTCGACAATGCTGTTGCTGTAATAAAGTTCAATTTTTATCTTGGATTTTTTATTGCAAGGGTCATGAATTTGGTGAATGATAAAATGAGTAGAAACTACTAATTTAAAAAATTGCAGAAAATATTTTTTAGCGTTTTTTGTTATCATTGTCGTAACTAGGACTACCTATAAATTATAAACTACTACCTACTTATTATAGGTAACGCAATGTCTAAAGCAAGGGGAGCCAAAAATAATTACTGAGTTTACTTTAATAGGAGTGCAACGATCTGTGTAATATTCTATTATTTAAAAGTTGATTTATTAGTAATAAACTTACTTTTTTATACAGGTTGTTAATCAATCGTGGTACAGGTCTTCAGTAGTGATCCGAAAATCCTACGTTTTTAATCTACAGGGTGTTAAATATTTATATAAAGCTACCTAAACCATTGTGAAGTAAAAAAGAAAAAAAACATCACATAGTCCTCTAATACCGAAATCACCTAAAATATCCTTTAATATTGCAGTGATTATTAGAAAAAAATGACAATTATTAATAAGCAAAAGTTAGGTACAAAATGTCCGGAGCAACAAAGTGTATCATATTTCATAAAAGGGGTCTTTTTAGAAAGTTTGTGTTATTTTTCACTGTAATTTAATTGCAGCTTCTAAAAATGTCAACAGTTTTTAAGAAATTCTAGTGGAACCAACAGTTATTTAAAATAATCCTTGATGGTTTCCTTACCTCCTAGATAAATATAGGAAATTATATATTATGCCAATTTATGTCGTTATTCACAATAACACTTTATTTAACATTTCTTGTTTATTTTTGAATTTAAAATTGAATAAAAAAATTGTTATTGCAGCACTCTGTATATAAGTAAGTAAAGTATTATGGTGAAGTGGTTTCAATATTTGAATTATTTAAAATATATAAAATCAACCAGACACAATTACTATTTAAATTTTGAAGGCACGCATTAGAAAAATGGAATTTGGGTTCGTAAATCGGACTGCCGGACCATAGGCGCCGGAACTATAACTACCGCAATGTGTCGCGGACTCACGGCTGCACAGTGTCAATACATCGACATGTCAAGACATCGACATGCTTTGCGGTGGGAACCAGCGACATACAGATTAAAACGGACTAATATTGCTTGAACCAAGAATGACTCCTTTACGGACGCGCGCAGTGCCACAGGAACGCATGCGCAGTTAAAAGGTTACAGGACGGGTCTTAATATTTGTGTATGGTGGTAGGTATATCAGTTCACATAGAACACATATTTATGAAAGATTTAGTAAATTTTTAGTTTAATACGCCGATGTCCATGTAGAAATACTTATGGTAATAGGTCGAAAACTTAAAAAATATTTTTCATAAAGATATGGATGTTACCCGCGTAAATTAAAACTGTGAAAGCCAGCTGTGTGGATCCGGCAATCGCAAAGCGAAATAAAGGTTGCTAGCAGATTTCCATCAGCGAAAAGGCCGACATACCACCAAGAACCCTTTTACAGTCTAGATTCAACACAGTAAATATTATGTTTACGTGGAAATACGGCGACACGGTTTTTTCGTGACGCCAAATTGAGACATGCCTTCGATACACCCTTTACTAATTCCAGAATGATACTAAAAACGACACGAGACACGAGCACCAGCCACGCCAACACGCTATAGCATTTAGCGCAGTGTTGCCAACCGACAGGAAATAAAAGCCGTGGCAAAGGAAGAGATTTTTTATTCACGGTTTAAATTTAAACACGTATTTTTGTTCCACTCAGCGGCAGTTAAAATACCTTTGTCATTTTTAGCATATTCATGAAACTGTTGACAGCTTTCCTTAAAATTAAAATATATTAACAATTCTGAATGAACAAATCCCTCCATTTTTTAAAATGCTTCTCATTTTTTTACCTTCATATTTAGCCTTTGTCGTGCATAAATGGCCAAGTATGCGTTTGGAGTTTTTAAACGAAAAAGTCGTGTTTCTATATGCGCGGCAGTACAGTAAGCTCGTGGCCGTACCTGCCTTCGGTTTGAAAAGCCGTAAAAACACGGCAATTGCCGTGTCGTGGCAACACTGCTTTAGGGAGACGCGCTGACGCTACCTGCAGTGTTGCCAGAAGTCATTAAAAGAAAACTTGAGAGTGCTTGCGACTTGCGACTTAACCGCCGAAATTCGTGATAAATCGCGAGCCTGTAATGATTGCACCGGAAGTAAAAATAATAGGATTAAATAATCTTATTCTACTATCATTGATTTTAATAAAACTGAAAAAAATTTTACGATATCAAAATATTAGTAAGCAAATTTACAAACTTAAACAAATATCTATCACTTTGTGCTATAAAAAACGAAATATATTTTTTTATAAATAAAAGTGTAAAACTAACACAAAATAAAGAAAAAAAAAAGAAGTTATTCATCCGGAGTTTCCATCTTATTTTTATCTGAATAAAATACGTGACCACAACCTAACCTTTTAATCGTATTATTTGTGATACAAAAATCGTAGCAATTTTTGTCTCTTGACAAACTTTTGGTATATAAAATGCCTTCTATTGTTTTCACTTTAGGTTTGTTGCGTAGGTAGTTGAGTTTTTATTAAACAAATGTGAAAAAATGTTCTCTCTACTGCTGCTTTCGAGTGTGGTAAGCAAAAAATCTGAAAAACAAATCTAACGACCCGCAAATTTTAGAGAGTCATCCGAGATTTTTACTAATGAATTTTTTCCCAAAACACCAAGGTATCGTTATCAAAATTGTTTAGTGGGATCTTGACATTCGCCATTCGTTATTCAGATTTTGGATTTCATTTGGATTATATTGGAACTATTTGAACTACGTATATTGAGAAAGTGCAATGTGAAAATAGAAACAGAGTTTCAAACCTCAATTGCAATCAAATTGCAATTTGCAAAGATCAATGTCGTGAGATTCGCTGATTGATATTTCTATAAAGGTAAAAATCGTGAGATTTGGTACTTGATTCATGGGATCGGGAGAAATAACCGAAATCTGACAACACTGGCCCACGCAAGCAGCCCGTACGAAGCTAACCGAAGCAGACCGAGGACGGACTTCGGCTGCTGCTCCGTTCCTGAATCTAGATTTGTTCGTTGCATAGATAAAGCTGTGTTTATTTGAATTTACTGGCGGACGAACCCGTCTCGTGGTTAAGAATACTATCCTTTTTTAACTACGTTATCTAAACAAGGAGAGCGCGCTGACCGACTGGAATCGGTTTGTCGTTGATGAATTCGGGAACAAGGCTATTCGTATACTGCGCATGCGTTCCTGTGGCAGAGATTTCGCCCATAGTGGAGTTAAATAGTTCTGCGCAACCTATGTATTTTATGAAATATCAGCAGTCCAAGTATGTATGTCGCTGGTGGGAACAGGTTACCGAGTTACCGTAGAAGTCTCCTGCTATCGCAGAATATTTGCTGGGAAGTGTTTTTAGTTTAATTATCAGAGAGTAGATAGAATAAGAGAAACACTGGCGTGCACCGATTTCGACAAGAGTCTAGGGGATGGGTGCCACTCTTTATCCCGGGCTTCCGCATGCGCAGAGGAAGGAATAATAGTGGATTTTTTTGCACCGATCCCTCTTCGCTTGCGAGGAAAGAGACTGGTCAGGGCCCCTAACCAAGTGCTAACCCCGTTCCGACCTTAGGGTGCCCTCCGATCCACCGTTCGCTAGATTTTCTGGACAACAAACAAACATAATTTTTAGGTTAAGGTACCTAGACACGATTAATTTTTTGCTCGGGACCTTTAAAAAAGACAAAACAAAATTTTTATCGAGGAAAGAGTGCTAACCCGTTTCCAATACACCTTTTAGAGCCGATTTCCTAATTTTTTATAATATTTTAAGTGACAAGAATTAAAAAAAGATGCGGCCGAGCACGGATTCGAACCAACACATCTCGGTTACCCACTGGACTACGTGACTGATGCTTATTATATTTTTGAGGTTATTTCGCATGCGGAAACCCGGAATTAAAAGTTGCACCCATCCCCTAGACTCTTTACCGATTTCGGGCCTGCCAGGGAGACCGTGTCGGCTGAGCCGGTCTCCCTTGCGATATTTTGGTGGATTCGCTGGTCTGTGGTTTAAGAGTTTGCTCAGAGATGCCGATGTTGTTTGTTCATTATTGCAAGATGGTTTTCATTTACGTTTTTATTACAATATTTTTAAATACGAATCAGATTATTGTAATTAATTGTTGTTCCGTACTGCTTGTTTAACACTGTTTTGTCATTATACAGGGTCTGCAAAGATTGTAGTAGCTGTATTATTATATGTATGTGTACAATTAAATAGTACCTATAATACAGGAGAGAATTTATATAATTTCTATCGACATTTCTGAGTTTTAACTGGGTATGATATGTACGGGAGGTTGTCTAAAAATTAGTCTTTATTTTAATTTAATTCTCACGCTGAAAGAAGTACTGTATTCGTGAAAAAAATCATTCCGGATTTTTTAAATCTCCACTGTTTGGAGTCTCTAGATCACGAAAAACATGGTTTTCTGTTTCGGTCGGTCTGTCTATCTGTTGCCGCGAAAGGTAAAAAAAATACTTGACTAATAAAACACGAAATTTGCATATACCTATAGGTACTGGGTTTTACCCTGGCTCGAAGCAGACTAAACTTCCGAGGGAATTTACATATACAGGGTGAGAACCTTAAAAAAATAATTTCTATGTTTCTTTAATTTAAAGATGATGCATTTTACAAATTTTAATGTCATATTTTGCATATAGATGAGATTTATACAGTTAATACAAATAAAGACCCTTCTAGTTCGTAGTTACCCATATGTACGGTAAATAATAACTTACTTTAAGTTTAATAAATATAGCAGCATATTTTAGTTCACGTTTGTACTTGGTGGAGAGATTTAAAATAATGCAAAAACAAACATTTATAAAGGATTTGACAAAAATCAGAGGCTACAGGTTATCTTTGAAAGTTTAAAATTTTCGTCATTTTACTAAATATACATAGCACCATATTTTAGTTCACGTTTATACTTGGTGGCGAGATTTGATATAAGGCAAAAAATAATATTCATAAAGGATTTGACAAAATTTTTTTTCGAAAGTTTAAGGTTTTCGTCATTTTACTAAATATTCATAGCACCATATTTTAGTTCACTTTTATACTTGATGGAGAGATTTAAATAATGCAAAAAATATCATACTTTATAAAGGATTTGAGAAAAATCAGAGGCTACGGGGTCGTTTCGAAAGTTTGAAATTTTCGTCATTTTACTAATATAGCAGTATATTTTAGTTCAGGGTTTATACTTGGTGGAGAGATTTAAAATAATGCAAAAACAACCATTTATAGAGGATTTGATAAAAATCAAAGGCTACGGGGTCGTTCCGAAGGTTTGAAATTTCCGTCATTTCACTAACTATAGCGGCATATTCATATTGTAGTTCATGTTTTTACGTGGTGAAAAGATTTAATATAAGGCAAAAAATAACATACATAAAGGATTTGGCACAAATTAGGGGCTACATACATAAAAAAGGTCAAATGGCACAAAATTTTACCGTCCAAGCGGGCCATAAGTCGACAACCGGTAGCCGACCTTTGGTGCCATACAGTACCAGCCTGCGCAATTCATGTGCGTGCGGTAAAGTGCACGCACACATTTGTTTTTGTTTTTATGGGAAACGTTTTCCGTAAAAACTCTCTCTCATAGGAAACTCTTTTTCAATTTTTTTTATTTCTTTGTTTTTTTTTATATTTTTCGTTTTTGACATCTGCGCAGTAGACCAAAATGCCTACCACGCACAAACCGAGCGTGCTAGACATGCGCACGGAATTTCAGGTGATGTACTTTGGTGTCTACATTCGAACCATCCACCAGCCAACATACTTTCCCCGCGTTTCTACCCATAATCCAAATCCACTAGATCTTTTTCTTACCACCAATACTGACCCATACTTCACATCTGCATGTGCTCCCCTCGGTCGTTCAGATCATGGCCTCATTACCGTCTGTTGTCCCATACATCCCGAGTTCGTTGAAATTACGCCAGAACGCACGATCTGGCACTACAATTCTGCCGACTGGAATGGTCTTCGAAACTTCTCTGCTTTTCCTTGAAACCCTGTGAGTTTTTCCACTCCCGATCCCTCCGAAATTTGCTCTCATATCACAGGTGTCATTCAAGCGGATATTGAAAGTTTCATTCCTCATACCCGCAAGAAACCTAAACTCCACCATAAAAAGCCATGGTTCTCCAAGGCCTGTGATAAAGCCAGGCTCAAGAAAGTCCAAGCTCACAAAAGTTATCTTCAAAATTTTATACCCGAAAATCGTCAAATTTTCACCGAGGCAAGAAATTAATACAACCAAACTATCTTAGAGTCCAATAATGCTTTTAACAACCGCATAAAAGATAAAGTGATTTCCTGTCCCAATGGCAGCAAATCTTTCTGCTCTCTTGCCAAAAACATTACTCAAAACTTCTGTAGAAGCACTTTTCCGTCCCTGGCCTCTAACAATGAAATTATCTCCACCTCTAAAGGGAAAGCTGAACTATTTGCGAAACAATTCGCTGCCAATTCCAGCCTAATCCTTCCTGCCAATTTCGCTCTTCCAACCGCTACGTCTGTACCCCACAAAATGCCCGACATAATACTTAAGGTCAAACAAGTTCAAAAAATTCTTTTATCCCTCGACACCAAAAAGTCCTCCGGTCTGGACGGCATACCAGCAATTGTTCCAAAAAAATGCGCTCCAGAACTCGCACCCATCCTAACTCGTCTTTTCCAGATATCCTATGACGAGGGACGAGCCGAGGGTATCTTCCCAGATAGCTGGAAGACTGCTCGTGTGCAACCTGTCCCGAAGAAAGGTTCCAAGTTCCTTCCATCCAATTATAGACCTATCTCTCTTCTCTCTGTTGTCAGCAAAGTTATGGAGAAAGCGATCAACTTGCAACTTCTAAAACATCTAGAAAAACACGAAATTATCCATGACAGACAGTACTGATTTCGTCACCAAAGATCCACAGCTGATCTCCTTACCTTTGTCACGCATAACTGGAACAAGTCTCTCGAATTTCATGGCGAATCTCAGATTGTTGCTCTTGATATTTCCAAGGCCTTTGACCAAGTATGGCATGCCGCACTCCTTAACAAACTACCCTCTTACGGTCTTCTTACCAAATTATGTACCTAGATCGGTAGCTTCCTCTCTAATCGGCGCATATCCGTCGTGGTTAACAGTCACTCATCTAACTTCCATCCTATCAATGTTGGCGTCCCCCAAGGTTCAGTCCTGGCACCAACCATATTTCTTCTTCACATTAATGACCTGCTGTCTTCAGCTACCAATCCCATCCATAGTTATGCTGACGATAGTACTCTTCACTCCAATATTCAATTTTCCAGACATGTCTCGAATCAAGAGCTGGATAATAGACGCAGATCTATGCACCTATCTCTTTCCCAAGATCAATTAATCTTAGACTGGGGTTCCAAGAATCTTGTTCAGTTCAATGCTTCCAAAACCCAGTCTTGTCACACAAAAAATCTGGCAACGCTTACCCCATTCACATGAATGGCCAAGCCCTACAGAATAATAAAACGTTCGATCTTCTTGGCATCGCTTTCGAACATGACCTCAGCTGGCACAAACACATTACTTCAGTAGCTACATCGGCAGCTAACAACCTTGGTTTCTCTTTCGAGCCAGAAAATACTTCTCCCCTTCCAACTTATACACTCTATATGTTTCCCAAATAAGACCTAACCTAGAGCACTGCTCCCACATTTGGGGAGCAGCATCACCCTCGACACTTAACATCCCTGATTCTATCCAAAAGAGAGACATTGGGCTCATCAATGACCCAGTCCTCACAAAAAGGCACCCTTCTCTCGCTCATCGCCGCGCTGTTGGGTATTTATCCCTTTTCTACCGGTACTTCCACGGATTTCGCTTCCCTCTTGACTGCAGAACAACAAGAGGCGCGTCACGTATGCATCCCTTTACTGCCCAGCTACAAAGGCCTAGAACAGGCCACTTATTTCGCTCATTTGTACCTAGGTTCTCCAGACTATGGAACAAATTGCCTGCGGATGTTTTCCCTTTCCGTCCCAACCTCCAATCCTTTAAATCCCGTGTCAATAGACTGTATTTCCCTTCTCTTCAGACGTCCACGGTACGTTAGTACTTAGACTTGAAGTCCACGTGGGATGTCTTAGATGAAAAAAAATTATTTCGGAAACATAAACAGCCATATTCTCCAAAGCTAGACCAGTCTTATTTGACAATAATAGTTATTTATCTAGAGTCTAGAGTCATTAGATAAGAGCCACTTATCTCACCTGTTTTAGTTAAGTAATGAAGGATATTATCGCTCTAGTCCGGTAATGAGTTTATTACCGCACTTGTGCGGTAATGAGATTCTAAGACAACATATTTCAAAAAATTATTTATTTATATACTTAGGTACTTTTCAAGACAATATTTGATAATAAGTAGAGAATTATTAATTATAAATATTAACAACACAATATATGCAAATATCTAGCAATGTCCGCCTTAGTTAAAATATTAGACTATTTAGGACGATATCATTGACATTTTCGTTTCAGAATTGCAATTAAATGCGTAAATTTGCTATATCCACAGTTCTTTTTATGGATACCCCGCAACCTATTACCAAAGGGAGGAAGGCTTCTGAGTATTCGATAAATGCTCAAAACCTCGTTGGTAGGATTTACCTTTATTTTCTGCGCACCATTTCTCGTACCGCCCATACATTAATTTATATTTTATTATTACTCTAGTTTTTCGGGTAAAAGAGATTTGTAGTGGACCCTTCTATATTAGACGGTATATCTGAATCAGACATAACTATTATTTTAAAACTTTTGATAAATAAACGCGTCCATAGGAGCTTGGTTGCCACTATTTAGAATTATTATACGAGTAGTTAACTAGTGTATTGAATAACTGGTTTTATATTTTTAAAAAAAGAAATATGATGTTTCGTGTGAATTTATAATGATTGTAGCTAGAGTTTTGTACGTAACACGTGGGATACTACATTATCGCCCTGATGTATGTGCAAACTAGGGGATCCAATCCCGATCAATATTGCGATCCCGGGATTTCGGGATTGATTTTTTTCTAATCCCAGGATCCCGGGATTAAAACATAAGCAGGAAATTTTTTTTAGTCTTTATTCCATCGAGTAATGCTAAACTATTTTTAAAACTAGTAATATATTAAAAAAAAATAAAACGTATTCTAAACAAACATTTAAATAAGAACTACAGAATAGCAAACCTAAGTACTTTTAGAAAAAAAAGAATAATAATATACAAAGGTTTGTTTTTTAAATATAATATCAGATTTTTCCTTTAAGAAAATAACGCAAAAAGATGAGATTATACAATGTTTCGTCTAACATAGAAGAACGAAATTTGGTTAAAATCAAACCCGATCTACACTTCTGGGAGGTATGTTACATAGAATGTCATATGCTAACTGTAGATTAGGTCCACGTTGACCTCCGTTTTGAAATATGTTTATTTCTTAAGATACTTTAACTTCCAAACTTGAGTTTTGAATACTGGCATTACTGGTGTAAGTGATATGTTTTTGTTTTAAGTCATGAGTTAGTTTTACCGATAATGACACTTGCCTTTCGTCACCTTTCGCTTTAAGTTGTTTTTCAAGAGTAACAATTGGAATATTTTCTTCGTCATCGGAGCTATCAGCTATCAGACGATATCTCTACCAAAGATTTATTGTCTTGAAGGCGTTCTAGTAGTGCCAGCAATTCTTGCTTAATAGACTCTGTTTTTAAAATCTGAAATAAGCCTTCAGTTTCCTTCTGACTTGGATCGTGCAAGTAACGCAAAACACCTGAGCGCGCTGTTAGAATTACGGAAGGCGATTTTTAGAAATAAAATTTGCAACTATAATCCGGATCTCAAATTATAATCCCGGGATCTTAAAAAAGCCGATTTTTTACGGGATCCCAGGATCTGGGATTCTGGATCCCCTAGTGCAAACCCCACTCGACCTGATGGTCTCGTTGTGCAATTTTCCCATGCGTGTGATAATAATGTTTATATCCCACTTGTTACGTAATAGATATTTACGATATATTATTATGTAGGTGGAATATGAGCCTTATTAATATACGCGTGTGAAATTTTCCCAACGAGTGCGTAGTTGAGTAATCACAGAAGTTAATAAGGCGTTATCACATGTAAGTATATTATATTTTTTGATATTTTTTATCTACGCCCCCCCCCCCCCCCCCAAAGTGAAAGTAAACGGTAATTCTAATTTAACATTTATCTTGATTTATTTTGACAATCAGAATATTGAAACTAACAATCGAGGTGACAGTTGTAAAAATTGTGTTGAAACGCTTCGCGTCCTTAGTAACCACAATTTTTTTATAAACAAAAATTTAAAATAATTCATTTTGATCTGTTTTCTGAGTATTTCTACATTTTTGTATAAATATTATGAGTGATTCAGGAAATTTTCTTTCTGATGTTGAGAAACAGGTTTAAAAGCTATTACATTCTATGTTCTTTTGTTCAGTTTGGGTATGGCTACTTGCTTAGTATCATTGACTTATGTAACTTCACTGATTGAAAAACAATGAGATAAGAACGCGTGCGGTACCTAATAAACACCTTACCGCACGCAAAATTAGTGGGATAAGAAGTTATTATCTCACGGGCGGCGTAGATAAATATAATTCATAACCCCTAGGCCACATTTTTAAAGCCCGTCTCATTAACTGTCAATATTTCGTATGTATGTTTCTTTTAATGAGCAAGACAGATATATCTTAAATTGACACATAAAGTCTAGACACACGGCATGAAAAATAAATAGTACTTAGGCTATACAATTAACCAGAGACATTTAAAAAATATGCGAGGATGTAATAACACGACCTCCATCGCATTGTAATTGGCGCCTCATCGAATTTCAACGGAAGTAGCAGATATTCATTACAAATTTTTATTAGGTATCTACGAAAGGGAATTTAGCATATGTTAATTTTTTGTCCCCTATGATATCAGTTCCATTCTTTATGAATGATTAATTCTTCAAGAAGTTCCCATAGACTTTTGTTTTTCGGTCTGTTTAATGTTTAAAGTGGAAAAATTCAGTCGTATAATTGAAGGTAAAATAAGAATTAAACAAGAAACGCCACGAGCGTCATAGGCGTGAAGACATCACGCGTGCTCTGTCTCGTTTTAGAATATTCCTGGCTTAGTTGCTGGAAATCGATATACCAGTGGCGTAGTCCTTTTAAACAAGGCTTTTTTAATTACATAATTATTGAATCAAAAAATAATTGCAAAAATTAAAACTAATGATTCAGTGATTGTGTGGATTTAGTATTTATAACTTTTTATATACAGCGGCATCCATACAGTTCGCGTCATATGGAAAAAAATTGCATTTCCTATTTTTAAGACAATTTTGGGTATTCTTGATAACAGTCCTTGCACGAATAAAAAACGTTTTTAACATCATCAAAGTTGAAATCAAATACACACAAATGTCAAAAAAATAGAAATAATGTGATTCGTTTAAACAAAATATATTTAAGACGCATATTTTTGAAACAAAAACATTCTTTGTAGGCATAGCAGTGATGGGCGATGTCGACAATGCCATGTAAACAATTGAATTGTCGACGCGTCGACTATGGTGTCGATGTCGACAACTTAAACGATGTCGACAACTTAAGCGATGTCGACAACGTCGATAATCACTTTAAAATTTATAAGGCCCATTAAAATAATGTTAAAAGATACCAAAAATACATTTAGAACACGTTTTAATAAAAACATAGATTTTTACAATAATAATACTGAAATTAAGAAAATAATATTAATTAAGGTCGTCGTCGAAATCGCTTTCATAATGATCACAATTTAGCGTGTTTCATACTGTTTCGAGTTTAAGTGTGAAATAAACATGTCGTACATTTTAGAATGCGATAAAGACACTCTGTTTTTTATTGGTTTGTGACTGTATCCTCAATTGGAGAACAACCTTTCAAGTGTTGCTGAAGATGTTTCAATTTTAAGTAACTTAACCTCACATTTTTAGTGGTCTCGACATTGTTGACATTGTCGACGTTAATTTGATTGTTGACGCATTGTCGACGCGTCAACGTCGACAATTAAAGTCGACGCCCATCCCTGAGGCATGGTTTGGATAAAATTAAAGTAAAACATTAAAAAGACCCGCATTTGATCGGTTTTTGCGAAATTTACACCTAATTTTCTCATAAACTATTCACATCATGCTCATTTTCTATAGCTTTGATTTGGGTTGTTTCAGAATCTTCATTTTGAATGTTGTTGCTTTAATTAACTTTAAATTTGTATAACGCTACAAACTTATTTTATACATGCAGAAACGTTTATCAAAAATAGAATTTTCTGAGGAATCAGAAATAGAAAGGTTTACTATTACAGTGCCAACTTTATATATGGCACTGTATAAACTAGACTATTGTTTCATATTACATTACATATATACTTTATCTAATGTTAAGTGAAACCGCAAAAGAAAAGTAACGAAGCCGACACCTTTGACGCGGCAATGCCGATAAGGTCCAGCCATAGGCGTCCCAACATTGATGATCAATATTCTAACCAATTTAAGATGGGACACAATAAAAAGTTTTAACATTTTAACCAAATATTATTTCTAAGTATATCAAAACCTAGCTGAATCTGCAACAACAATGTTTAACCATAGAAATAATTGTATTCATGGGCGTACCGTCGACCGATAATTAAGACTAAATTAATGGCATAAATACGTTGTTATTTTTATGATCGTTGTGTAGTAAGTGTAACTATATTATATTTACACCGTCGTCCGCTCCCCAGGCGCGCACGCATGGGCGTACCTTTACGACGCGCGGTTTGTCATGATCGAGATCAGCTATTCAACTGAGAACCAAGGACACACATAATGGCTCGGATGCGTTATGCATGCCATTTTCTTGTCGTTATTAGCCAGGGCCACGCCTCTTGACTATAATTATTTTTCCTAGGTTTTTTCCTGGAATTATAACTTAGACCACTATCGGTCTAATAAACCATTTTTACCGTTTCGTGAATACCGTTCTGGTCCCTCTAGTCGGTGCAAGACTCCCTTGACCAAGAACGTTGATTTATCCCAAATTAACAAATACCAAGTATAGACTTCCAACATCTGAGTACAAAAGTCTGCGTCTAATTTCGAGACGCGGAGTGCATGTCTTTCATGCGTTTCACTCAATCGTAACGACAACCGCGGAGACCACCAGACTGAATTTAATTACTAAGGCGGAAGACTTTCGTCCTCTTTCCTGTATATAGACTCTATTCATGGATTGTCCTGCCAGGCACTCAGCAAAAAACCCGCCGCTCGGCCCAATTCGCTTAATTGTCCGGTTAAAGTTGTCCATTTCTCAGCAGCATTTTGGAATAATTTTCCTCCTTTAAACCATCTTCCCCAAGACATGTATCCAGGTTGAATCTCATTACGGGTTACAGCTAGCAAGGTAAAGCTATTCAGCCTGTCCCTTTACTCGTGTCGGAGGGATCAAGTGCGTCCCGCCCCAAGACGCGAATTTTATAAACAAAGGTATTTTACATCACCGGACCAAGCGGCTCAAACCAAATCAAGTCTGAAATTCAAATCGATATATGGACGATATCACTGAAGAACATTAGGCTCAAAATGTTTGAAGAAGACACGCGAGCTCTTGGTCTATTTATTTTCTCGCTTCATACCTGAAGTCTTGAAGACCGCGGTCGACCAGTGCTGCGGATGCTGCCGTCTTACTGCCTATTAAATCTCGAGGTTCCCGAGAATCTTGAAATTCTTGGAGTTTCTTACGTGACCATGGCCATCGTAATACTGTCTAATTTTTTTTTGGGGGGGTAAGAGGAGGTGAATCTTCCAAAGATACCCACATGCGACATTCGTGGGTTATGTCACGATTTTTACTGACTAAACACTCCCCCTAGAGTAGTTGGTTTCGGACCGGAGTCTATAAACCAAGTATCTCTCGATAGATTATAGTAGAGGTGGTTGACCGTTCTCGACTCTCCGCATGCGCAGTAGGGTCGACCTTGAACGCCCAGCTGTGCTATTGTTATTGGGCCTTGATGTGCGCATGTGTTATTCCAAGGTCAAGGTCAAGAACTTAGCCTTGAACGCGAGCAGATGTTTCTTTGTTTGGTGATGACCAGGTGGACGACGCTTATTTCAAGGTTACATTTGCTTGGTCTTGAACGCGAGCAGATGTTTCTTTGTTTGGTGATGACCAGGTGTACGAGACTGATTTCAAGGTTACATTTGCGGTGCATATTTCCGATGAATGCGAGCAGATGTTTCTTTGTTTGGTGATGACCAGGTGTACGACGCTTATTTCAAGGATACATTTGTGATGTTAGTTTACCTTGAGTTATTATTGGGGTGTAACATGTTTTGGTATGAAGATCGAGTGGGGGGTCTAAATGTGGTTCGGTATAAATGAGGGTAGGGGGGGGGGGTTAAATTTTAGTATAGAACATTGTGTTGAGTAAATCGGTTCAAGCAAGTTAATTTGAAAAATCATGGCGTACGCGTGTGAAGATTGTGGTAAATCATTTACTCGGAGTTATAATATGTTACGACATAAAAAAGAATCGTATGTAGCACGATTTGCAAACATGCATGGTGGAAAACAACGAAAAGTTGACGATGGGGCATCAACATCTGAGGTGCGTACTTGCACTTGCTGCAATATAACCATACCAGCAAATCGAATGGCAGCTCATCAAAGAACAATACACCATAAAAGTAATGCATGTTCACCAATATCAGCTGGTGTTGAGCTAGTGTCCAGTGCTTTTAGAAATAGGATTGCCACATACCGTATATCAAGTGATAATGAACATACTGACTATTCATTATTTTTTGATGAAATTAAAGCAAAAGTGTTAGAGGTAGTAAGTGACCTAGTAAGAGTGCGATGTGCTTTGAAAGTTAATATGGTGGTTGTTGGTCGGTATCTTTTACCAACACAAGATAATATGTACAGTGACAAGTCATTTAATACACGCAATGAAATTGTTACTTCAGGAAGCGATTTGGAAGAAATATATCAATCATTAGTGGAAGCCATGAAGACTCAATCGACTGAGTTTCAGGAAAAAGATTCAGGTATGTTATAAATTAACGACTAAAAATAAAATAAATACTTATGTCATTCTTTTGTGTTTTCGTAGGTTGGGCTCTGGAAAAAATTCTATACCTGGAAGTAAATGTCAGCGAGTATAAACTTTTTGGTGGATCTTCATACATAAAGTTACCCCGTTTCATCGAACTGAAAAAAGCCATCATCAATGTGTTTAATCAAGATGAGTGTTGTTTTGCGTGGTCAATCGTGTCTTCTTTGTGCCCCGCCACTAGAAGGGCATCACAGATTCAATCGTATCCACACTATTTCAAGAGTGATGAATTTTACAGGTATAGACTTTCCAGTAAAGTTGCGTGATATATCAAAATTTGAAGAAATGAATAATAATTCAGTTAACGTTTATGGTTTGCAAAAAATTTTCGAAAATAATATGTTAAAGTATGAAGTTGTCGGTCCATTACGGTATTCGGGTAGAAAACTTAACAGACATGTAAACTTGTTGTTAATAACAAAGGATTGTAGTATTAAAGATGATGATGAACATATTTGTGATACGCGTTGTTCTAAAAGTCATTATTGTTGGAAAAAAGACTTATCGAAATTATGTTCCAGTCAAATTACATCGCGTGAAGATAAAATGTATTTTTGTGATGGTTGTTTGATATATTTTAGTTCACAATCATCTTTGATATCACACCAAAAAATGACTGTAACCACAAATATTCATTAACACCATCACTAAATTTAAAAATAGATAAATTTGGAAGGAGTGTAAGTGAAAATATATTAAAATTTTAAAACAGAAAAGCAAATGCGTGTACCGTTTGTTGTTTACGCGGATTTTGAATCGGTGCTTAAACCACTGGATACAGTGGAACCAAATCCCACAAATTCTTACTTAGTCAAAAGCATCAAACATGAACCGTATTCTCTTGCGTATTTAATTAAGTGCTCCTTTGACGATTCGATTTCAAAATTTGAGCTCTAACGGAGAAACGACGCAGCCCAGGTTTTCGTTTCTCGACTTGAAAGTGATTTAAGATCTCTTTACAATACATACTTAAGAGATATAAAAGCAATGGAAACTTTAACGGCGGATCAAATAGCGGAGTTCAATAATGCCACAAAATGTGGTATATGTGAACGACCTTTTGAAAATAATAATTGTAAAGTAAAGGACCA
Source organism: Philopedon plagiatum (assembly GCA_963971165.1). Classification (NCBI taxonomy): domain Eukaryota; kingdom Metazoa; phylum Arthropoda; class Insecta; order Coleoptera; family Curculionidae; genus Philopedon; species Philopedon plagiatum. Next base: position 32,455,405 of record OZ020194.1, read on the forward strand.
CTGTCACATAACTGGGAAAAAAGACCTGGTGCTGCTCATTCGATTTGCAATTTAAATTATAAGTTACCCAATTTTATTCCAATTATATTTCATAACTTGAGCGGGTACGATTGCCACATGTTTATTAAAGAGTTGTGTCGTCACGGAGACAAGATCGATGTTTTAGCTCAAAGCAAGGAAAAGTATATTTCGTTTACAAAAAGTATTTACGTTCACGATTATGTCGATAATAAAAATGGGACAATAAAGAAAAAATATTTGAAATTGCGGTTCATCGATAGTTTTAAATTTCTATCAACTTCGCTGGAAAATTTGGGTAATGGATTAGCTGTGGGTAGTTTCAGGGAAACAGGAAAATATTTTTCTGATAATGAGCAGTTTAATTTAATGCGCAAAAAAGGTGTTTTTCCCTATAGTTTTGTCGATTCAATGGACAAAATGAATCATCCAACTTTACCCACAAAAAATCAGTTTTATGATAGTTTGTCAGAGGAGCACATTAGCGATGACGATTATGATAGAGCTGAAAAGGTGTGGGACACATTTAATTGTAAGAATTTGGGGGACTATTCGGATTTATATTTGAAATCTGATGTTTTATTATTAACCGATGTTTTTGAACAGTTTCGCGATACTTGTTTAGAAACGTATAAACTGGATCCAGCACAGTACCATACCCTTCCAAGTTATTCGTTTGATTGTATGTTGCGTATTTCTAAGGTAGAGTTAGAGCTATTGACTGATATCGACACGGTTCATTTTTTCAAAAAAGGTATTCGAGGCGGTATAAGTCAGTGTTCAGAAAGGATGCACGCTGCCAACAACATATATGTACCAAACTACGATCCTAACGAACCATCATCTTTCATTGTTTATCCTGATGCAACAAATCTGTATGGTCATAGTATGTCGCAAGCATTACCATTTGGCGTCTTTAAATGGTTATCAGAGCATGAAATTTTAAGTTTAAATATTATGGATGTGGACGATAATGGTCCAGAAGGATACGTTTTGGAAGTTGACGTTCATTATCCGGATACGCTATATGATGACCATTCCGACTTACCCTTTTTAGTTGAAAATATTGTACCAACCACGGAATCGGCAAAATTTTCAAAGTTAATTCCGAATTTAAACGATAAAAAGAAATACATCATTCATTACCGAACATTAAAACAAGCAATCAATAACGGCCTAATGGTAATGCAAACACACAGAATTTTAAAATTTAATCAATCCCCATGGTTAAAGACATATATCGACTTAAATACAGATTTGCGCAATAGGGCAACAACAAAGTTTGGTAAAGACACTTTTAAATTAATCATTAATGCTGTTTTTGGCAACACCATGGAAAATGTGGAGAATCGTAATGATATAAAACTAGTTACCCGATGGGAAAATGACAGGAATAAAATTGGGACACGAGCATTAATTTCTCGTCCTTATTTTAAAAGTTCAACGGTTTTTAATAAAGAATTCGTTGCCATTTATATGGATCAATTAAAGGTAACTTATAATAAACCAATTTATATCGGATTTTCCATACTGGACATGTCGAAAGCAGTAATTTATGATTTTTTCTACTCATTCATTAAAACAAAATTTGGCAAAAATGCTTCTTTACTGTATACCGACACAGATTCGTTAATATTAAAAGTTTACACCGAAAATTTTTATCGCATAATTGCAGAAAATCCGGATAAATTCGATACATCTAATTATACCGAAGGAAATATTTTTAACATAAAAAAAAGTCAGTCAGTAGTGGGTAGAATGAAGGATGAATTTCCAGGTGATCCAAGAATAAGTTTTTATGGTACCGGAGCCAAAGCTTATTACATAAACTCAATCAGTAGCGAAATTAAAAAAGCGAAAGGTATAAAAAAACGTGTAATTGAAAAACAGCTTCACCTGGAAGATTATCGGAATATCGTAGAACGTGGTGGTCAGATATTTCGAAAAATGAAAACCTTTTGAAGTTATAAACACGACGTATATACCGAAATAATTAATAAAGTTGCTTTATCTCACCACGACGATAAACGTTATATTATACCATCAACAACAAAAACTCTACCTTGGGGGCACCCAGACATAAAGTTTTACGAAACAAACCCTGAAGATAACCTAAATATGTTAATACAAGCTATGCAAAGTTTTTTACCCGAAAATATTAGTTATAATTAGAAAAATGTTGGAAAGTCTATGTTTTAGAAAAATTAAAAAAATATTAACTCCAATGTCACGTAGTTTTATTAACCACTATAGTAATAGCAATAGTTGAAATTTTATAACGCAGGATAGTAAAATACATAGATAATTGTTTCAATAATATATTGTTTTATTTTACAATATAGTAATAAAGTTACAAAAATAAAAATTAATTAATGTCTTGCTTGTACACTTCTAGCATCCATTGTCTTCTCAACATATCAGATCTGTTAATCGGCCCTCGTCGACACATCAGTGTTCCACAGTAATGACACTTAACAATCCTTACTCTCAACAATTCAATGTAACTGTAAGATTGCATGTGGTCAGTCCAAATATATACTTCTCTTTTACAATTATAAGAAACAGCAGAAATTATTATTAGTGCTCCTGAAAAAATCTCAGCTGGACGATTGTTATCTTGATCTGCGGGCAACATTATAGTTTCTGATAATAGTCATCGAAGGAAAGAGAGTGTCTATAAATATGGGTTGTCTGGATCATATAACCTTGAGAGCACAAACAATAACAGAAGTAAGGACACACGATTACCTTGAAAATATGTCCTTGAATCGCTGTTTAGCCGTAGAACGCAACCTTGTAAGTTGAATTAACTTGGTTGGCCTCCAAAGCATCAACCGTCAGATAGAGTGGGAGAGTTTATGGTGGGGTGATAAGTATAAATTTGGTTTTCTAGGCAGAGCATTTCATAGTTCGCTAGAACAGTTCACCGAGTAAGTTGTCAGTTAAGTGCAGTGAGTTAGTTAGAAAAATGAATTCCGAGAATGTATCGCTGTTAAGTGCATTCAATTTGGACGGGAGTACCCAAGCTGAGCTGATGGAGCAGGACGTTCTCGACCTGCTGACCTCGGGAGTATTCGAAGAGTGGCAAGATGCCGAAGTTTTAAATACGGCGTTTGTGGAAGAAGTGAATGTGGGTGAAAAAAAAGTATCTTCGGCGGTTGATTACGTCAACAACTGGACGGAGAAGGACGGCGGGCGAATCAATATCATAAGTGATGTGGTGGTAAAGAAGGCGAGGCGGCAACCCACTACGAAGTTGGAAAAGCTGCTGACATTACCAAAAAAAGTCAGCGGTAATAAAAGTCAATTTTATGCAGCTATGGAGGGTGAACAGAAGAAGAAGAAATTCGTGTTCAAGCGACCAACAGTGCTAGTCCAATACCCCGATTTTTTGGAGACGACACAACCACCGAAGCCTCTGCCACCGGTCGTCATAATTAATGAAGGCCCAAACACGATAACGCCCGAGCCGCCGAAGTCCATGCCTCCGATTGTGTTGGTGGCCGACTCTGACGAAAAATCGCCGATCGCGGGTGCGCCTATATCACCGACAATTGGGCGTGGAATGTGCCGCAAACCATTAAAGAAGCGGTGCAAGCGGTTATTCGAGGCGGTTAATCAACCCCGTCAACCTGCTGCTGCTGCTTCTTCTGCAGAAGTGTCCATACCGGACTGGATGGAAGAGTTTTCTCCAAGCCAGAAGTATGCCTTCTCCGCGGCGTTTAGTGCGACACAAAAACTAGTGGATGAACTGAAGAAGAATGATAGTGATGTGGTGCAATACGAGAGACAGATTAAGGAACTGCAGGCGAAAATTGAACAGTGTAAAAGTAAAGGGGAAGTGTGTAGAAAAAGACTTAGGTTATTGGACAATTTTCCATATAATTATTTTAGAATTTAGAAATATAATTTTATTGTAAATATAGAGTTAAGTTATTTTTGTAATAGTAATGTATATATAAGTAAAAGAAAATGTTTTTGTATATATGATAATAAATAAAGTTAAATGAAACAATATTTTTTATTTCTAAAATAAGTATGCGGAAGTGACACAAAATAATGTAAAAATGCAAAATAGATAAAATAGTAGTTAGGTTAGGTGCGTACTCATTAGATGCACAGACATTGTGTAGTGTATTCCTACGTACGCGTAAGAAATACACACACAACTTAAGTATGCGATAAAGCGTTATGTGTGTGAAGAGAGGCTATTCGTTACAATGCCTGAGAATATGCATCTTATTGGTAATAAAATGTGAATTTTACTACACGTAAGATAATAGACCAAACACGCTGATACAAAATCCGCTTCTTATCAGTATTTATTTAAGAATGAATTTCCTTAATGAGAAATTGCGTTACTCTATATGAGACGTCTGAGTTCTGAGCATTTCGGTAGAGAACTTACTAGAAATTTAGATAGTTCTAACGTATGGCAAGAACGTACATGTCTTTACAGAGTAACACAATTTTTCCCAAAAGAAATTAATTCTTGAGAAATATCATGTTACTTGGGATGTGACATGAATCAACTACAAACTACGATCAAATATTTTGTAGTCCTGAAAAGGACTGATTTTGTCGCCCTAGGTCAGGGAGGGCATGGTTCCGGGATCAGTTGGTGGATTCAGCTGGACCATCTTCATCCTGATGGTCCGTGATCCACCAAGTGGATGAATCGGCCGGACCGTCATGATCTTCCGGCGGCGGTGGTGGCACCCAATCAGTGCTGGAGTCCGGTTGCACCTCATCAACCGGCAACTCTGCATCATCATCATCGGGTAGTTCGACTCCCCAATCGAACTCGGGTTCTTCGAGTGGTCGCAGATCATCCTCCCACTCGATAGCATCCAATAGGATCTGCTGCATGTCATCAAAGACTTGTTCGTCGACTTCGTTCATGTCGACCGTCTCGTCGCTCCAAACCGACGAACCACGACTTAACGGTCGTTCAAGATTCATATTTAGATCTGGTAACTATCAGATCTAAAAATGAAGTGATTCTGTGACTCGCTCGCAACCGTTTAAATAGAGATAATCTACCCCCTCCACCACTCCATCCCCACCTTTTCACCTCTAACAAACTAGAGTTTATTATACAAATGCCCTCCATCCAAAAATGATACTGGCGGACTTCACTGTCAAAAACTGCTTTTAGTTCTCAAAAATGGCGTAATTGTGTTCTGGAAATGTGACCGACAAAGAAACTTATACTCGATCCGTCTGGACTTACATAATTTCTATCTAATGTCACAGATGTCGTGGCTTAGATAAATACAGCTACGATCAAAATATTCCGGAATAGCAGTCAAGTTGTACAATTCACATTAGTTTGGACCTGACTATCTTTTCATAGTTCCCTGTTTTCCCTAAAATAAATACCTACTCTCTAGGTCTTTTTTTGACCGACCTCTTATTACTTTTAATGACTCAAATCACTCGGGTCTTATTTAAAAACGATTATGCCACCCATCCCTCATGCCTTCGCCCTATTCCCCACAGCTTCCCTATACTACCCCTTTGAATTAATTATAAATCTGAAAAATGTCTTTTTCAATTTTTCCAAATTAAATATTGAAAAGTCATTTTCTATCACAAAATGTTTACTCTAAAATATTTTCCTATAACTTTTTTCGATCTGAGCTACACTTATCCCGTTATTCCTGAGCAAACCTGATCAAACCCCATAATTCTTGAAATTTTGATTAGTCTGATCATTTTGATCATAAAAAGTTTTATGTCAAATGTTCTGAAATGTCCTTGAACTATCAAATAATAATATTACTAACAAAATTCTTATTATTTGTATTGGCTAAACAAACCCAAGCAAACCTGAGCAAACCCACAAGTTATGTGCTTGTTGTCATTACTTTGATCCGAAATAAAAATATTTTTGTTATATATGGGTTAATGTGGTTGCTTTTTTTTTGTTAAAAATATACAAAAATAAAAATCTTAGTGGGTCGACAAATATCGATTTTTAGTTCCACAAATATACGTCTCGGAAATAACTAAATGGATACAATTTTTAAGTTAGAAAAATAACAATTTTAACGGATCTTGGACCTTTAACTTAAAATAAGTTTTAGACACTTCTAGGTAAATTATCGAAAAAAGTTATGCAAAAATGTCAATGTCAATTTGTAAACGTTCAGAAAATGTCATCCTTGGTCATCTTTGCATTTTTTCACTGATTCAGTGTCAAACGCAAAGTGACTAAGAATATCTAAACTACGATCAAATCTTTTGTAGCCCTGAAAAGGACCGTTTTCGCGGGTTGGGTTGGAGAGGGAAACCTAGAGTGGCTGTTCCCCTCTCGCGATCTGCACCGCTCGTGGTGCGGCACGCCGTCTTCGTGCCCCCAGTCGCGTGCTGCGACGGCTCCGACGGCGCTCCGTGAGCTCTTGTAAGAGAGCCGCCCTTTCTTCCGGACCCAGCAGCATCTGTGGTCCTTCCACCACTTCCACTGGCTTTGTTGGAGCCGGCTCCGGTGGTGGCAGCGGTCTTGGAATCGGCTGTACGATAGCCGTTGGCTTATTCGCGTTTTTTAAACGCCAAGCCTCCCAATACTCGCTAATTTTGGACTCCCTTGTCGTCCTTAACATGAGCCTATCCCACTTCATGGCTGGCTGAGATATGAAAAATGTGATGGCTGCTCCCGCTTTTAAAAGCATTTTGGGTGGTGGGAGTGAGAGGGGGGGTGAGGGTGGGGCTAAGCGGTTCTGACATATCCTTTAAGAGTAACAAAAATATTTCCTCAAGAATACATTTCTTCCTCGAAATATTTTGTTACTCTGAAAGGATATGTCTGTTTTTGTCATTCGTTAGAGCTGGTTTAATATTGGCCAACGTTCTATGTGAAACGACAAGAATCCTAATGTAGAGTGACCTTATTTTTAAAAATATGTTGCTTGATAGACAGTCATATCACTTTGAATAAATAGAGGCATATGCGTTCTTATCATACATAAAAACTACAAGCTAAATATTCCAAATGCTCTTTCTCTCGCTATCTATGTATGATTTAAACACATAATGCTTCTCTCACCCAAAGTAACACAATTTTTCCATCAAGAAAAATCTTCTTTAGGAAACATTGTGTTTAACTACAAACTACGATCAAATATTTTGTAGTCCTGAAAAGGACTGATTTTGTCGGGTGGTAGGCAGGGTTGTTATATGAGGGCCCTTATTTGTAATAGGCATTTTAGTCCTATTGCAAAGAAGGCATGCGTTCCGGTGAGAGACTGTAAACAGTCTCGCCCGACACCGATCACACATCGAGTGGTTCCGCATCCGCTCACATCGTGCCCCAACTGTGATGTGGCACGATATGAATCTCGCACCAATCTGACCCCTAAATCCTGTGTAGCAGTACATGCACAAGATGTAGGGTCCACATTTTCCGTACGAGTGTAAGATGCAGTACCTGGGTTTAAGCCTACGCCTGCGGCGTACACCCCTATGTTGCGCATTTGGTGTGACTGCCTGGTCGTCATCGCTGGAATAACCATTATCCGAACTAGACGACATCTTGCCTTCGAGTGAATTTAATTTTCTAAATCCCGTCTTATATACATTCTTGTCCCCACCCCTCTACTAAATTTCTCTCTATTCTTCATCTCTCAACCTTATTTACCAAAGCCCTACGTTTGAAGTATTAAAATAAGCCTCAAATTTGTCGTATGTAGTAAAAATAAAACTGAAATATGTCGTTTATAAGTTTATTTTAAATATTAAAGTACATAATTTGGAGAATTACACAACTTCAAACTAATGTATTGATTTGTTAGTAGTTTGTTAGAACCATTAAGTATATTGTAGCTAAAAAATGCATCGTGAATAACTAACGCGCACACTTTAATGTATTTAGGAAATTTACTCTTGCGTGTTTCGAACTCCAATTTCACGTCCACTGTGGACGTCCTTACGGCTTCTGGTTGGTGACTGCAATCGATTACGAATAACGGATTTTTAAGATAGTCGGCAAAACTCATCATAGGATCGCTAAGTTCTCGCTGGTAGTAGCTAGCTTGAAAATTCTCATAATTATAATAGGCTGTTTCTTTGAAAAATCTAAATTCCATCTTTCGTAGGGAAATACGGCAGAGTTAAGATAGAGCCTAATATCACTTATATCGGCCGTCGTAAATTGTGTGCTATCTTTTGCTCTGTTGTCGGAAAAGGTAGTTGTCTGAAAACCGATAATCAAATATCTCGGTTTTTCGAGACTCGTGCTAGTTCTTAAGGCCCATACGTCTGACGATGTTTCTCTCAAATAAGGTAGCTCGTAAAGATCCCATTTACGGTAAGCCATTGGAACGTTTGCGTTACTTCCACCTTTATTCATGCGTGATAATATCTTTAACTTCTGTCGATCGTCTGGAATAATGTGACGAATTTTCCATTCAATTGTTTCAATTGAAATGTCTGCATCTACTTCACCGATATAGCAATTGTTGAAAGTGCGGGCGATAATTAAAATCAGCTCTTGCTTGACGTTAAAAATACCCTTTGAATAATCCTCTGCGAAACCCATGAGGTATTTTAGAGGAAGCTTGCCGGAGAACACGTTACTTGTGGAATCTAGTATACCTTGATTTGCTTCGTCTAGACCCCATCCACATGCCATGAGAGCTCTATTTTGTGCGGCACCCAATGACACCATAGTTTTCATCGTTGTAGTAATTCCGGGTTTCCGAACGACGGCAACTTGCTCCCCTCCCATTTCATATCGACATTCGTCGAATAGAAAGGCGATGGCATTATTTGATAGATAACATTTTTTAGTAGCGTCTTTGGGTTTGAATGTTCCTTCGATGTAAATGTAACTATCCGATATATCCAAAATGATATCTTGAAAGTGTACAGGTATACGAATTTCATCGGAATTGCGGAATGTTGGAGAACCGTAAGGTTTATATGTGTGTTCTTGAAAACTAATAATGGAGTTATCAAAAATTGATTCGGTAAAAACTTCGATTTTGTCACTGCTAGCGGCCATCATTTTCTAATTTTTCTCACTTTCAAACCGATCGATTGTAGAAATTTGCAATCTTTCACGGAGAGCTGGCGATTGCTGTGCGGATGTGTTTTCGATCGTCCGTCTGACTTGCGAATGAACCTTGACTGTGTTGTCTGCTTACTTTTATGTCATTTAACTGAATCTTGAATTGTTGACAGCATATGCAGTTGACGGTTGAAGCAAAATCCCATTATAAGATTTTTTTCAACTCTAGTTTAACTATAATTTTCTCACCTCGAAAATCGATCAAATCACCGCTATCGTCCAAGATGCGTAGAGTATTGTTGTCGATAAACTGACGACCATCCGGCATTATCGGCATATAAATATTATTTTGCGGTTCTTTGGAGATTTTGTAACCGGGTTCGACGTCAATATCAAATTGAAATAACGTATGACTTTCCAAAGAATTCAGGTATGCTCCGGAAATTATATTAGAATCCACGCGTACGATGCGCACTTTCATTATGTCCACGATGGTACTTGATTCGTGTCTTTGTCCACCTCGCAGCAACACAGAGCCAAATCCGAGCACTTTGCCGATACTGTTGCTACCTCGAAAATCGATGCTATATTTTGACTTTAGCTCACATTTTAACGTATTATTATTGGCAGTTAATGAAAATAAATCGGTACCAACTTCATTGCATGACTCTTTTAAAGCGGTGTACATGGCTTTTGCTATTTCATTAATTTCGTAAGCTTCTGGTGGAATCCTTACATACGTTGGTATCGCTGGTTTCAAATGGCTGAATGAATTATTGCTTTCGTCGATATTAAAAATCGAATTATATGTGTAAAATCCCAGCAGTGCAACTCCATATTTGCCTGTTGTATTTAACTCGATGGGTGGGTAAAAATCCGCACTTAAGACACTTGTATGTTCTGTTAGAGTGAATGTGTAAGACATGACTGACCACGAAACTATTTGTGTAGTTGTTTCATTGCTGTTTGCAACAGTTAAATGGATTTAAGCTGAAGCGTTGTTTTATTCCTTTGGACGTTTTTAAACTGTTTTCTGCCTTTATATTCACATCGTTAATTTTGCAATAACAACAAAATATTTTTTTTGGTGTCGGTCCATCGCCCTCGTCCGAATCTGAATTATTGCTATTATAATGTTCGAAACAGTATTGATATTTCAATATATCGATGTCACTTTTTAGGTGATTAGGTAACCTATCCCAAACTAGTGCTATTTCATTTGGAGCTAATGCGATCAACACTTCTTTGGGCGTATTTTCTAACTGTTCGGCTGTCATTTTTTGTAATCCTCCGACTTCACGATATGCTTTAAGTGATAGCAACATTTTGGTGTAGTTGTCACGTTCCATTTGGGGTGTCAAAGACATACTTTTTATGATTGTAAAAGAAGCTTCAAACACAAATGTCCACACCAGACTGTTCCAAATTCTTGTTGACGGTCGTATGTATAGTAAATTTTCTTCGTCGCTTCGGAACCCATCTGCAGATATCGTACCAATTCCACAGGTGGGGGTAAATCACCGAAACTTTCGTAGTATGTTACATCAGAATTGCTTTTTCTATATGCTACCCAATGAGTCCCTACACCCGACATACTATCCAAATTTATAATGGCGGCCTCATAACGTTTGGGACCGCGTACAGGTAATGAATCGCTCATATATACGCCTCGAAAGTGTGGTATTTTCATTTTTAAGGCGTACTTTTCTATATCAATATTGGATAGTGGTCTTTGAGGTAGGGATTCTATTAGTTTTTTGATTTCTTATTTTTGCCGTTGTTTATAAATAATCCCAAACCTGTGCGATATGGTTTCAAATATAATCCGTTTCCTCTTGAACTTAGATGTAAGCCGGTACCTATTTTTTCTGCAGTAGACTTTTTTACTGCTTTTACGGCACGCACGATGCCTGCTGCACCACCTGCTAATGAACCTAAGGCTGATAGTCCTGCAAATATAGGTATTAACGGTAATATCCCCCCAGTCTTTGGAATTGGAATGATTCTAGGTGTGCGAATTTTTCGTTTGCCACCGGCTATTCTTAGGGATTTGCGTGCAGCTACTGCAGCTATTTTCGATGCTTTCATGATTATGTCATAGTTATGTTATCATGGATTATTTTATTAATTATTTTTAAAATCACACTGTATTTATATAAAGATTATTTTGACAATAACGATGAATAGACACTCGGTTATTCGGTGAACTTGGTGACGACATTGAAGGTCAGCTTGGTTTTGTTTAACTTTATTGAGGAAGGCAAGGTATGCTGACTGAGCAATGCACCGATCGTCGATAACTGTATAATGGAGTGATAGGCAGTCGTTCTGAAGATGTCGAGATAAGACATGTGCCCGTTGGTCGGGAGAAGAGCCGCCCTTATAGATAAGATGCAGGGGAAGTGTATAAGTAAGTGCCTCATTTCATTTATTTAATGCCAAACTTTATTTCATTGCTGTTATTGTTGATTAATTATTAAATGTTATATTTTTTATAACCTGTCTTAACTTCATTCCCTCCACACGATCCCAGACACTATTACTTAGTCTCAGTCGCAACAACCCCCGTTGTGGCATTTGGTGGAGGCGCCGTTTTTACTCTCCATACACAATAAATTATAACTTTTTTGGTGCAAAAATTAAATATTCTTTAATAAATTCTGTCCATTGTGTGAGAGTAGGCATAAATTTTCTTTAAGTATAGATAAACATTTGATTACAACCTGAGGGAATGAAGTATATTTTAATTAAATTGTATAAAATAAGAGTTGGCAATTTTTTACTTTACGTTTATAATAGAATAAGTGGTGCAAGTTAATTTTAATTTTTTCGGCCTTTTCAAAAAGTTTTCTGAAATTTTAATGGTAATTTATATAGGTACAATTTTTGGTTTTATTCAAAATAAAACTATATTACGATACATTTTTTCACGTTGAGTGGTTATTTTAAATATAATATACAAGTTTGTCCCTTAACGAGAAGTAAAAAATGAGTTTGGAAGAAGTTTTAAATACCCGTATTACACCAGTGCTACCTCCATATTTTCAGGCACCTATTTTTTGTCCTAAGAGTAATAATTGTGTTTTATTTCTCAGAGAATTTAATAAAATTTCTGAAAGAAACCGCTGGTCTGGCAAAGACAAAATTTACTATTTTTTATCATCATTAGAGGGTGTTGCCTACATTTGGTACAGTAATTATATTAAACAATCGGAAAACTTAAAGAAAAATTGGGAGGAAGTCTCCCGAGATTTTTTAATTGAATTTGGAGGGAAATACGAAGTTTCAAAATTTGAAATCAAACTGATGAATAAGCAACAGCAGCAAAATGAAAGTATTAAAGATTATTATTACGATACAATCATGTTATGCGACATTGTTGATCCTAAAATGCCGTTAGATAAAATTATAGGATACTTTGAAAGAGGTCTACACCCTTCCTTTAAATCAAATTATAACTTTTTGTACGACCCAGATCTTTCAAAAAATGGTTTTAATCAGCTTATTCTCAAACTGCACAACATATGGGAACTAACGGATAACCGCCGGGATATTATCAATGAAAAATGTAATTTACAATACCCAACCAGCACCAATGTACAATCTAATCGAAACGTTTTATTTTTACACCCTACTCAGCCTTACAATACAAATGAAAAAGAAACTATAATGGCCCAAACAAATGAAAATTTACACCACTGCTTAAAACAAGAGACAACTTCTAAATCAGCATTCTTAAAATCGGCTAAAACTACCAAAGAACATCAACTAACTAACAACAAAATTAAATCAATTGTTTTGAAAACTAAAGAACACGATATTAGATATTTGGAGCAATTACGAGATAATTTTGCGGTAAATACAAATCTTTTTAATAAATTGGACATTATACTATATAAATTGCCTTATATTGACAGAAATAAAATCAAAATTGACCTCACAACAAACTCGAACCAACCAGTTACTATATTTAAAAACAGAACTCTAGGACGCTTTTTATTACCGCCAAACACTTTAACGGCGCAAAGTCTAGTTGTTTAAAAAGAAATAGGTCAAAGGGAAAAAATAAATAAAGAAAAACCTAATAATTATTCTTTTACATACCTTTATTTTACATAAAATAATATCCACAAAGAGTTTTTTTTCGAAAATTTTGTTTTAAGTAAATGCTATTTATTGTATCCTGACGTTTACAAGAAGTAAAAATATTTTTTTTGTGTATTACAGTAACAAAGAACTAAGTCAAAGCGTTTGTTAAAGGGTGCATATACATATACATATGTACCTACGTATGTATGTATCTACGTTTCTTCACACTAAACTTTTATTTCAGAATATAAAATATGGTAGCAAAAAAGGTGATTAGTTATATCGGAAAATGCTTCTTTAATAAATATTTTTTCTAGTTGGATATAAGATTTTAGGAAAGTATGCTTATCAAGGTATTATGAGTTCAAGTACCTATCTAACACCTGAGATATTTCTCGTTTTAATTTGCACTGATTTTTCTTTGGTTCAAAATTTAGTGTAAAATTGATTTTTTTTTATTTATCTAACATTGCATACTATTTTAGTTCCAAGTCAATATTTTTATGCAGAAGTTGCAATTTTTTTTTAATGTCCACAATACATTTCGTCAGTCTCCTCTTGATACATTTTCTATGTTTTTTTGTTTACGTTGCGTTGGAAGACAAAATCCAAATTATACTACTTGTTTATACTTTTAATTTTTGTGCCGTAAAAAAAATCTATTTCTGATGTGTAATTTATTTGCAATTAAACATTATGCACATAGGCGATATGCAAGAAAATTAACAGAAAAATTTGATTAGATTTTTATTTTTAATTTAGTAGGTACTAATTTCATTTTAGTACTATTTACAAGTTTTAAAATATGTTGTCATGCGTAAAAAGAATAGATCAAGTTTTACGCAATTAACGAAGACCACTGGTAAATAAGGGCATTAATGTGTTGTATTTTTAATATAATAGCCAGCGACAATTTTCTTTTCAATTTCAGAAGTTTGTTTTAAAATTAAATATTTCTTAAATAACTAACTAGTAAACATATCAACATTTTATTATTATTGCTTACGTTTATAGAAATACTAAATATTATTAGACGTAATTGTTATACGTCCAACGTATAAAAAAATATGTTTTGTTATCAAAAGCTGACATAATTTTGCTTTATTTCAAGTTCATAATAAATTATAATAAACACTGCTGACCCAGAGATGGCAGGTATCAAGAATTTTATATTATTATACAATAATGGCATAAGGTTACCGATCAAGCACGCGCCTCATTTTCGCATGTTGCAAGTACTCATTCATATTATTTATGTTTTTTATTTTTATGCATAATCAAAGGAACTATGAAAAACTAAATGGGAAAAGAAAAAGGGTTTATGCGTGCAAAACCAGAGTAGTTTTTATCCAGAATTATTATCTAGTTAATCGAGGCATAAAACAATTTTTATAGGCATGAGATGATAGAAACTTATAATAAACTTACGTAAGAAAGTAAGAGTGTTACGAAAGAAAATATATAGAGATTTTTTTTTAATTCGATGCAGTATTAAAGCATCGTGCCTGAGTTCTTAAGTTAAATACACGAGTATATATTTATTATTCTAGAGTACCTACAGAACGACTAATTTTTCTCAAAGAAATTATAGGTACATATTTTAGGAAACAATAAGGTACACACAAAGAAGTGGTACGAAAAGGGCAGCTAGAGAATTAGCGATCAGCAACATAATGCTATAGCCCTACTGCAAAAAAGTCATTTGCAGGTTAAACTTTACTGACAAGTAAGGTATTTTGAAATGGTTTTCAAGTGTAACAAATTTTATGAAGAAGAGACAAGTGAATGTCTTATGTTATTCAATACCCTGCGTGGCACGTAGCTAGGGGCGTAGTTGTTTTAAGAATTTACGCATCTTGTCTTCATAAAAGGTGACGCTAGTGTTTGAGCACAATGCTTAAACAAATCGATGATGTTTAGTGGTACAGGATGTTACCAGGTGAGATAAGCCTGAAGTTATCTATTTCCCTTAGGGAAGGTTTACAGATTTTTTTAAGAGTTTCTGGTATTTGTAAATACCGCGTGAGCAAAAACTACTCAAATGTTCGTACGGTTATTACTCATTGTTGACAGCATGTAAAATATCGTCAGATATATTTTTGAAAAAACAATAGCACAAAGTAATTTTTTTTTGTCACGAAACTGCCTACTACCTCTCAGTAAATTGATATAATTTAAGCTTTTCAAATAATCCTAAAACATTTTAAATTTTATTAGCAAGTACTAACCTAGACTTTCAACTTTGTACTAAAGAGTTGCTTTTTTATTTATTCTAGTATTAAAAATCCTAGGTATACTAGAAGTTAAATATTAAGGTATACTCTAAGCCTAACAATAAAGATTCATTTTTAAAATTAGACGAACGTTATATCTCAGTATACTTGGAGGTAGAAAAAGAGCAAATTGAAACTAAACAGGGATAGTTGTTCTGTTATACGAGTGCTATGTTATTATTTTAAACTTGCATGTACTATTTGATTTTACAAGAATTTGTAATTTAATTATTGATGTGCACATTAAGTTTAGTTTATAGACTAGTCTAAATGTTATGGATTTTTAATATTAGACATACGTACGTGTAAAGAGAAATGTATTGTCTCATTTTAATTTTGTAAATAATTAAAGCATGTAAAAGTAGGACTATATATATAAGTATTGATACGCACTCTCTTTATGTTTCATGTACCTGGACACAATAGCACAATGGCAGTGGAGATTGGGGATGAGCCAAATAACATGCACAGCAACTTCCTACAACAAAGGGGAGCCAGTATATATCCATCATACCTAAACCTGAGCAAGCAGAAGCTGTTACTCAACGTCACCACACCGCACGCAAGCAAAGAAAAGGCAGTTACACCATCACGTTAGGTAACCTAACACCTAACACTATCTTGTGTCTCGAAAATGCCCGAGGTAGGTACCAGGGCTCAGTAGAGATGACCTTATCAAAGCAAGCCGCTTCCAGCTGCATGCATCTTGCATCATCCTGTAGAATTGTGGCGATGAAGAATAGGGGATGGAGAAAATCCATCCAAAAGTGGTGAATGTTAAGTTCATAGGAAATTTATATAACTAAACTACTTCTGGCTCATAGTTGTGCATAGTTTATCATTGTTCGGCGTTATTAAAATTACGCAAATCTTCAGTAAAGACTTCTTAGATGTTGCCATAAATGCCCGTGTCACGATCTCATTTTTCAAAGAGTGCTACTTTTTGAGATTTTATTATGTAAATATTTAAAAGAAACGTTATGAGTATCAACAAGTTTTATTTTATTTTATATTTTTCGCTTTTACAATAATTGTCTTTTTAGTATATAGTAAGTAATATTTTATAAGTTGATAAGATTGAGCTTTCTATATGGCATTAAATGTGGCTATCAATTCAATATTTTAGAAAAGTTTAATAGTTAGAAAGTTTACTTAAGTCGGTAAATAAAGTAAAATAAAAAGAAGAAATAACTTATTTCTACGCTTTTAATAAGTATTAAATTAGTTTTTTACGCGAATTTTAATAATTATGCTATACGTCGTTTTTTTTTTTGATCAATTCTAGGTACAAATTTTTACAACTTCTCATCAACTTATAAGTTTTATTGAAAATCGTATTTTGTTTTTGTAAATTTAATTAACTTCTGGCGGCTTGACCAACATATTTGTATTGCATAGTAAGATGGAAATTTTGTAAAGCTGTGGGTCCAGCTTTCGCGAACGAGGGGCATATGTCATAGTTATGTTATCATGGATTATTTTATTAATTATTTTTAAAATCACACTGTATTTATATAAAGATTATTTTAACAATAACGATGAATAGACACTCGGTTATTCGGTGAACTTGGTGACGACATTGAAGGTCAGCTTGGTTTTGTTTAACTTTATTGAGGAAGGCAAGGTATGCTGACTGAGCAATGCACCGATCGTCGATAACTGTATAATGGAGTGATAGGCAGTCGTTCTGAAGATGTCGAGATAAGACATGTGCCCGTTGGTCGGGAGAAGAGCCGCCCTTATAGATAAGATGTAGGGGAAGTGTATAAGTAAGTGCCTCATTTCATTTATTTAATGCCAAACTTTATTTTATTGCTATTATTGTTGATGAATTATTAAATGTTATATTTTTTATAACCTGTCTTAACTTCATTCCCTCCACACGATCCCAGAGACTATTACTTAGTCTCAGTCGCAACAACCCCCGTTGTGACAATATTTTTCTCGATAAGTTTTTTCCCGCCAGCTTTTAACAATTCTGATCGGATCATCGATCGAATCTAATAGATCGACCTGATCGAATCTAATAGATGATCCAAAAGCTACTTTGTGTACTCGCTTGTGTTTACCGACGCCATTACCTTTAGTGTGGCGGCGGCGGCGCTGGAAGCGACGTTTACCTCGAATGGATGCTTTTCTCGATTTTGATGATGATACACCCATACCAAAACGTTGTTTCGCTTTCATAATGTTGGTTACCAACCAAGCTGCAGCTTTTTCACTAGCGCTAGAGTCTTTCGATTTTACTCTTTTCCACGCACTTTGCTCGAGTTCCTGATCTGCTTGGTGGAGAGCACTTAAATTTTCACTATTACGCAAGTAGGCTAAGTCGTGTTTTTGCATGCGACATCCAAAGAATTAATTCCTTGATCTCCTCTTACCACACGTTTTACTACTTTCGTCCCGGGCCCACAATACTGATAGCCGGGAATGTGTAACTCGAACGGTAGCCTATTAATTACTGAATTAACAATACCGCTTCCAGTCTTACTTGATAAACGAGACCGTCTACTTCGTCTGACGAGTGACATCTGAATGATAGTTTACGTGAAAGTTCAGTATAAAATATAGATTTTGTTAAGATGCGTATCGTCAATCTTAAACAAAAACTTCCCGTCGATAATCTCGATGTAAAGGTCGGATCTGGACTAGAACAAAAATTATTTAAAAGACATGGTCCTTTGCTACCGATATCTATTCGTGGATTATTAATAGGACCTTCAAACTGTGGAAAAACTAATGATATGGTTTCGCTGCTTACTCACCCCTCGGGACTGCGTTTCGAAAATGTTTATATCTACTCAAAGTCGCTCTATCAACCAAAATATGAATATTTAAAGAAAATTTTATCACCAATCAAAGGTCTTGGCTACTACGCTTTTAGCGACGCAAATAACATTGTGGAACCGTCGGATGCTAAACCTAATTCGATATTTATTTTTGATGACGTTATGTGTGAGAAACAGGACGTTATAAGATCGTATTTTAGCATGGGACGTCACAAAAATATGGATGCCTTTTACTTGGCGCAAACGTATTCTCGTGTTCCTAAGCAGCTCGTCCGGGATAATGCCAACTTCATTATTATGTTTAAACAAGATGAGATGAATATGAAACATATATTTTCCGATCACGTTTCACCCGACTTGACGTTTACACAATTTCAAGAGATGTGTGCTAAATGTTGGGATAATAAATATGGTTTTTTAGTTATTGACAAGGATAGTGATGTAAATTCGGGCAGATACCGCAAGGGATTCGATAGTTATATATTCCTATAATAATAACTTGAATAATCTTTGAACGGTGCTTTGAAAGCATCATGAATGAAGAAATCGAATTAAAACGAAAGCTACTGGAAACTACAAATGCGGTTAGAAAAAAATTTAAACAAATTAAAGCAGCTAAAGTGCAGAATGAACATGATTTGGAAAAGTTTTATGAACCAGTTTCTAAACCACTAGAATCTATATCTAAAGCCGTAAAGCAGCAGCAGCAGCAGTACGCAACTACAAAATCAAGTACTACGACTAAACCACAAAGTCGGAGTAGCAGCAGCAGCTCGGTGGGAATGGCGAAAATGTTTGAAGAACCAACGTATCCAACAGAAGCGGATTTTGAAACATCTACACCGATTTCGCAAAAAACACAAATTCCTACACCAAAACGTGGAAATCGTGAGTCACTGTTCGAAACCCCTTCCCCATCAACGATAACATCATCTTACACATCACCACACACATCAAGTGGTAGCAGTTCAGCCGCAAAAACTATTCAAGAGTATTTAAATGGATTAAAATTGGAACCATCCCATTATGAGATACCGTGTATGGTGTACGCTTTGGTAAAAATGAAAATAAATCAACAAAATATATTGGCAACTTGGTGGTTCGTTTTCTAACAAACGGAAAGATGGTGTTATACAGGAACAAAACAAACATTGCTGAATTCGATGGAACAGCTGAGCTTTACGATTTGATTTTTCTAAAAATTCCACCAGCCCTAGATAATGAAGATGAAATTAGTCTAGATGTACTTCGAAAATACCAAACCATTTTGAAATTGACGGATGCGGCCTATGACGGTTATGACAAGAAACGTGGTTTAAGGGAAACCCGATGGAGAAAATATTTACGAATCATAAAACCGCTAATTACGGAAACTAAACTGGGTGGTGGTGGTGTACGAAGAAACAAAGTCAACAACAAAATCCAACTACCAGTAAAAAAGCATCTATCTTCGAAATCATCTGAATATGTTTATTGGAATAAACCTAAGGAGTTAGTGGATATATTACGATTATTGTGGGGGTCAAAAGTAGCTGGACATACCGGACATGATAATGAGATTATGTCAATTATGGAAGAGCTTCGAGAAGAAGGAATAATATATTAAGTTTTGCACGTAGTTGCCATCCTCAGTGTCTGTTAAGACGTGCAACCTTATAATATGGATCCTAGCCAAGAAAAAATGAAAGTCGTAAATGAATTACATAGGACGGCAAGAAAAAATTTTGTTAGAAGACGTACAGTCATAAAAGGATATCGAGATTTGTGGCAAATTGATTTGGCGGAAATGCAGCAATATGCTACTGACAATGATGGTTACCGTTACATTGTTGTATGTATAAACTGTTACTCCAAATTCGTGTACACCAAAGCAGTTAAGAATAGTTGAAGTTACGAATGCCATGAAAAGCATCATTGAAGAAGCATCGTATGCACCAAACAATTTACAGAGTGATCAAGGAAAGGAATTTTATAATAGCACCTTTCAAGCACTCATGAAAAAATATAATATAAACCATTATTCGACATATAGCACGAAAAAAGCGGCAATTGTTGAGCGTGCTATAAGAACTTTGAAAAATAAGTTATATAAACAATTGTCGGCTAGAGGTTCGTACAGATGGTTACAAATATTACCAGCTATAACGAAGACCTATAATAACACTAAACACCGCACCATTGGAATGAAGCCTAACAGTGTAAAAGAGGATACCCCTATTAAAGCATATGACTATTTGAAAATTGTTCCGAAGAAAAAAAATTCATTTGGGTGACATTGTTCGCATTAGCAAGTACAAAGGTGTATTTGGCAAAGGATATACGCCTTCGTGGTCAACGGAACTGTTTGAAATAGAAAAAGTTAATATTACAAATCCACCTACGTACTTGCTGCAATCATTAGAAGGTCAACCTATTAAAGGATGTTTTTACGAAGCAGAACTGCAAAAGACAGCTAGCCCTGGTGTTTATTTAGTTGAGAAAATTCTTATAAAACGCAAGAAAAATCAAAACGATCAATTGTTTGTTTAATGGTTAGGTTTTCCAAATCAATTTAATTCTTGGATAGACAAATCAGATATTGTATAAATATTATCAAATAGTTTTTACGTTACGTATGTATGCATTATAAATAATAATAAATATTGCTTTTCATAATTATGCGTTTTATTTTCAATTTAACAGTATAATTATGTTTTTAAATAGAACTTTATCTAGGTTGGTTTCCATTTTGTTTTTTTTGGATCCTTTATCTTCGTTGTAGTATACCGTGCAGCATGTGGGTGAATTTGATACATTTTTTCCTTAAGGTACGTAATTTTGGCCTCATCATCTTCAAACATTTTTTGAAAAACTGGTATTTATGGTACTTATCTGCGAACCAAGTTGATGAACTTCCGTAAGGGGACATATTCTTTGGTAGCAGCATCATTATCATTTATCGGTTGGGCAACATTCCTTAATAATTTTCCCTCTATATCAAAATGTCCATCTGAAGTAAGTTTAAATCCGATTCCGGGCAACCCTCGCGATACGTTGTTACAAACAAGAGTTTTCTGTCGACCAAATTTATCTATTGTGTTGTTAACACGACCCATTTTAAAGTAAAACTAATTCACTCTCTTTATGTTCAGCCTATATATAAATGACATAACTAATAAAAATTCATTTTACAATACACCATGAAGCAAATAAGATTTGACGAAGAAAGAAATATTATCCACCGGATGTCTGTTTGATGTTTTGCATATAGACAAGCCCGACAAGGTAATTTTCAGCAACTAATACTTGATAGATATCGTTTTCAAAGGAGAATTGGAAAAATGGATGCAATGCTAGCGAGGTTTTTAGAACGGAACCACAGAAATAATATATATCAAGAGCGATTTGTTAATTCAAATGTATGGTGAATAATAAACATATTTAGTACAAAAAGATTTTTATTAAGATTTAAATAATACATCCACACTATCATTAGAAAAATGCACTTATTTACATAAATTTAAAATTACATGACTATCATAAGAAACTTTTACACTATAATATATAAATTGTCTCTATTTTTTCGGAATTACCAGCGCTGCCCTTCTTGGCCGAATTCCATGGTCTCACTATTATTACGTTCTGATGAACCTCCTCCCCCTACTCCTCCTCCTTCTAAGAAAACAGGACTTTGCGGTGATTCGTTAATTATTTCGAGATCTTCAAAATTGCTTGAAGAAGTCCAGCGCTGCCCTTCTTGGCTGAATTCCGGCGTATCGTTATTATTATGTTCTGATGAACCTCCCACTGAGACAGCGAGACTTTGCAGAGATTCACTAGAATTTTCACGAGATATTTGTTGCGGTGATTTCATCCCATGTTTCTTATGGTACTCATTTTGACACCATTCACAGAAACCCATTATTCCACTAATAAATTCCCAATTTTCGCAATTGGCACACATCTGACGACCGTTTACAGAGAATGGACGAACAACTACAATTTGACGTTCACTTTTTGGTGACTGCATTTTGAGGAAATAAATTACTATGTAGTATTCTGGAAGTACTGAAATGCAGACTGAAACAAGAAATTTTTGTGCCTCTATTTGTATCTGTTAGGTGACCTTCAAACCCCCTCCACTCTCATATCCCATGTAAAATCGAGTTCACCATACACAGAATAGACTTGTTTCTTTCTCTACATGCGCGTAATTCGTATACGCTGAATAGCTTTTTCTTGATTAAACAATTTTGAATCAATTTCCTTAAGTCTTTTTGTAACAGATTGCAAAAAATCTTCATTCGCCTCTTCAGCAAGCTTTTTATTCATTTCATTAAGTTCTTTTCTAACATATTGCAAAACATCATTATTCACTAATTCACTAAGTTGTTTAATAATTTCACGCCTTTGTTCAAGAACATATTCCTGATTAGCGGCATCCTCAGGATTCTTTGGTGGTGCTACATTAGTTAGAGATTTCCCTTATATATCATATTGACCATCATCGGTCAATCTAAATCCAACTCCTGGTTGTCCAACAAGAACAATGTGATTTTGCTCATGATTTTTGGCGCCCAAATTTATCAATTGTGTTGTTAACACGACCCATTTTTAGCTTAAACTGATGTGATTTTTGTGAAGGTTGCCTATTTATAAAAAAATTAAACAATAATTTAGGCACATAATCATTTATTTAACATCTCATGTTATTATATTATACAATGAATTAAAGATTTTCTTCATCTTCTTGAACACACTCCATTTCGTCATCGCTAACAGTAGCCAATGCTTTACTATCAACTTCATTGGTGACTGCTTTATTTCCAAGGTCATCAAGAATAGTGGTATCATCTGCGGGAGCCAAACCATATTTTGTAGCTAATTCATCGGGTAAATGAGGCACTTCGAATAGGTAGCTTCCCAATTCTTCATTTATCATTCCAGCGCAAAATTCGTCCAGATCAATGGTTCCATATAGATATTTCTCGCACGTATGTGCTTCAGCCGTGAAATTTACAGCGTCTTTCATATACTTCCTATACTCACTTTCACTAAAACCCACATCGGATTTACCATAATTTGCAAAGTGTAGTATTTCTTCAGCCAGCTCTCTTAATTTACATGATAACCAATTCATGTACATATCTCGATTTTCAATGACAGTAGGGCAGTCACACATCTTAAATAGAAAATAATGGACATGTGATTGTGTGTGAGTGTGTGTTTTTCGATATATACTTAACAAGAACTATTTTATTACATTTTAAATCAACATTAAAATAGCCTAATCAACAATATATTACAAACAACCAAAATTTAACAACGCTCTAGTATTACCTCCAGAGAATACATGTGAGCTTTGCCCCAAGTAAGTTAAGGTGTACTGATCACCGGAGTTATTCATCATTTCAATAGTATCCTCTGTCAGAATTTCAGCTACGCGTGATGGTAAAAATGTTTCAAATGTTGCTTGATGTGTTGGATCAAACAATGTGACGACAATGGCTTTTCCAAAACGTGAAGTCAAAGAATTAATTTTTTTATCATATAAATTTTGCCCACCGTTAATGTAGAGAATTTTCTACGTTCCAGAAATTGAATATCTTGGTTTATCATATTGTTAATTTCGGCTATGGTCTGCTTTGAAATGCTCAAGATTTAAAATACAATAAAAACAATTACTGTCAAGTACCTTGAATAAACACTTGTAGAACACACCACAAACACAATACTTCATATGCCAAAGCAACAGTTAACGCATACGATGTATGAGTGACAATGAAAGCTATTTTCGAAATGAGCCATATTTATTAGGAAGTAATCCAAGGTCAAGTATTTATTTATGGTGGGAGGAATACATCCGACGACCTCGAAAAATACAAAACAAATGTAACCTTGAAATAAGCGTCGTCCACCTGGTCATCACCAAACAAAGAAACATCTGCTCGCATTCATCGGAAATATGCACCGCAAATGTAACCTTGAAATCAGTCTCGTACACCTGGTCATCACCAAACAAAGAAACATCTGCTCGCGTTCAAGACCAAGCAAATGTAACCTTGAAATAAGCGTCGTCCACCTGGTCATCACCAAACAAAGAAACATCTGCTCGCGTTCAAGGCTAAGTTCTTGACCTTGACCTTGGAATAACACCTGCGCATATCAAGGCCAAATAACAATAGTACAGCTGGGCGTTCAAGGTCGACCCTACTGCGCATGCGGAGACTCGAGAACGGTCAACCACCTCTACTGATTATAACCGCTCGCATGACCCGTTGTCATGCCGAACTTTTATAACCCTCCCATATTTTCGCATGCACATATGGGGTTTATCTCTGTCCTGAAAGGAAAATTTTTACAATATTGCCTTAAGGTAACAAAAGTCCTACTTAAGATAATATTTGTCTCTAGCCTTAAGATATTTGTATGTTACATACGGTGTTAAGTAACTAAGTGTGCATGACATGCTATTTACCTAAGTAATCTTAAGATGTGGGAACTTAGATATTTGACTTAATTATTGGTATTCAGGCCCGCTCGCACTAGCACTTGCGCTCGCGTTCGCACTCACACTATCGCTAGCATTTGCACTACACTCGCACTAGCACTTCACTTTTGCCTTTTCATTACTCTATTTGATTCCTTGGTCTTCTTTTTTATCACCTATTTTGCCTCGTTCTTCCGGCTATTTATAGATTTTCCCTATTTCCAAAAGCAACCAATGTCACTCCAGATCAGGAATCTAGTGACAAGGGGCGGGGCTTGTTAGGATAGTTGAAGTTTACTTTTCATATCCTGAAGCAATCGAGACCGTCAGTAGACGCAATATTGCTGTAAAAGCTCTTTTCTTGGAAACTTTCGAAGTTTTCATAAGATCTTTGTCTTCCAAAAGTATATTTATCCGCTTTTGAAACAATTTAGTTCAAAACTTGAATTTCTATCAAGGTTTCTCTGTATTTTCTGGAAGATCATTGTGAAAAGCGGTTTTCACAACAAATGCTATATATATATATATATATATATATATATATATATATATATATATATATATATATATATATATATATATATATTAGAAACCTGTCAAATCCATTATCAAAAATAAAACAAAAATATATACATGCTGCTGGAATCATCAGAAGATTCGGAACTAGAATCATTCGCATTTTGAATCACAAGTGGCGCTACTGGCGGTAAAATAGGATATTCATCTTCTTTTTTTACAACGTGGGCTACACAGTTTCTCCAAATATCACGGCTCAATTCACTTATTACTCGTCGAATATTATCCAGTACCACTGCACTTAATGTTGGTGACTGATTACATTTACGAAGACTTTTTTTATAGTGCCCCAAATCATTTCAATTGGATTAAATATGCAATAATAAGGAGGTAACCGCAACAGAGTATGGCCGTGTCTAGTGCAAAGATTATCAATTACATATTCATTTTTAAAATTTGGACTCTTTATCATTTTTATCAGCTCTTTTTTTACCGGGACCTTTTCAGGAATTTCCAAATTTTTATGCCTCATAAAATTTAAAATGTCTTCCTTTTTAGTATTATTATTCGGTATTTTGTTTAATATACGCGAATGATATGGTGCATTGTCCATGGCGATTACCAAGTTTTGTGGAATGTTCGGTAAAAGCTGATCAACAAACCACTTTTCAAATAAATCCCCAGTCATGTCCTCATGATAATCGGCAGAAGATTGGTTTACGTTTTTGGCTGACAAAAGCAGTGCATTGGGCACGAAACCATTTTCACTTCCGGCATGAAGTATTATCACGCGCTTTCCTCTTGAACACGGTGCATTTAAACTGCAATTTTGAGTTTCAGCTACCCAACCGTACTGAACAACATCATGAGTATCAAACCATGTCTCATCTAGATACACTATATAAGTACCTATTTGATTCCCGGTGTTCTTTTATTTTAGGCAAATGTTCTTGACGATGTTCAACAAGACGGCGCGATTCCATTATAACCATCCGATTATGAATTTTTTTGTGTTTAAATCCGCAATTTAATAAAATTCCAAGAGTTTCCAATGACAGGTAATTGTAATCAGGGTAATCGCGTAACTTATCCCGGATCATTTCTAATGTTGGCACCGTATTTTCCTTATATAGATTGTACACAATTCGTCTAATGACATCTTTTGCTGCATCGTCAACTTTCTGAAACTTTTTCTTTCGCTTTACCGAATGATCTGTAACATCTCTTGTTTTAATTACGCGATAAATTGTAGATATCGAAAGTTGTGTTAATTCGTTAACTCTTTTTATAATGGCTTTATCTGACTGTGCCGGATTTTCTTTTTTTAAACAGACGTAAATATTTAGAATTATTCGTTGACTTTGAACATGTAAATCTTTATTAAACTCCGGACATGTTTCGACTGGCGATGCCACGGTCGGTACCGAAGGTAATTCAACATGTAATAATTCCCTTTCATCTACCTCAAAAGGTCGCCAAAAAGCCATTATTATAATAAAAATTCAGTTACATAAACCAAATAAAAACACTTATAATACGCACTTCACTGGTCAAAACCTAAAACTTAACTGTTTCACATAAATCATGTTCTAAACGAGCATCTGTCTAGACGTAACGTCTTAATTAAGTGGAAATGACTCCGTCCTCTGCATGCGCTAATATAATATTACCCTTAGTGGAAAAGAGACAAAACGAATCGGCGCTGCAGGTGTCCCTTCACGAGACAGGCAGCTGCTGTTTGCATTATATACCGAAGTTATCACTAATAAATCTGAATGAAATGTGGGTTACTTGCTATGGGGAATCGAGCGATCCCGGTATAAGCGGCAGGCCTTTGGCTTTTTATACCATTTAAATCTTAAGAATTTAGATTTATGAGATTCAGTTAACTCTAGCAAAACTATACTCCTGTGTTTTTTTGCGATTGTATTGGCTTCTTCTAATGTACTGCTATTCTGTTTATTATTAATGGTTAAGAATGGGATATATTATACTTTAATAAAAGAATATTAAGAAAAATGTCGATCATTTATTGGATATTAATTATATTATGCTGGTAGAGGGTTAATATTACTTATCGAAATGGAGTTAGCAGCTATTTTATACGACATTTTATGAATTTTCTATTAATGTATGGAGCTACTATCTCCAAAAATTTGCCTATAAAAGATAAAATTATTTAAAAAATGACTTTTTGGGATTTTTCAATAAGTGTGTTTAAGTATTGCTTACCAATAATATAACGCAAATTTACATTTATAACAGGTATAATAATTTATCTAGGCGGTTTTAATGCTCTCTTGTAAAATTGGTTAAAATGGAGATAGCAGGTTAACACTTCACCGACGATATGTAAATGAGTGGGTTAACTTAAATTAAAAAAAATAGTCAATAGTCCTTTATCGTATCACTACAAAGCCGAAATACATCTGACCACTAGCCTGTAAAGACTTAAATAAATAAATAAATGTACCTATTCAAAAAACGACAGGTCGGCTGAACCACAGGCAATATTGCCTGTGGCTGAACGGTATCGGCAGGCGCTCGCGTCACATGCTCGCCCTCGTTATTAGTCTAGAGTTTAACAAATGGGGGTAATTCCAGAGACGGCTTCTAACCTAGTTGGAAATAAAATTAGGATTCGATTTGAAAATAAAATACAAATATTTATTTACCCACAGTGTGTTATTTGAAAGTGCGAGATACGAAAATATCATACAGGGTGTCTGAAAAGTCTTAGCATGGGCAAATATCTTTACTATTAATAAAGATAGCAACACCAAATTTTAGTTGTACCTTATTGGTTAGTAAATCTACTTTTTTACGTAATTTGACTCTTTCAACCCCCTTGGGGGGTTACGCTAGCGAGTTGAGGTCCAAAATTTTGGATGCAAACCTATGCCGTGTGGCCTCTTCGTTTAAAAGTCTTCAAAAAAGAAACATTGTTTTAGTATTTTAGTATTGATTTATTATTGTAATTCATTTTTAAATGGCAAGCCTATAAAAATTATAACTCGTAAATCGTATAATCGGGCGGGGCACAAGTCGACCATTAGTCGGCCACTTGTGCCAAACAGTACAAGTCGGCGCTGCTATTTTTTGTTTTGTAGGGCACTTTTTTCTAACTTTTTTCCAACTTTACTTCTTCATTTATCGTTTTTATATGTTTTGTTTTTTGACATCTGCGCAGTAGACCAAAATGCGTACCACGCGCAAACCGAGCATGCTAGACATGCGCACGGAATTTCAGGAGTTGGACTTTGGTGTCTACATTTGAACCCATTCATTTTTCAGAATATATCACCAGTAGTTAAGGTACCACTACGTATTTAACTTTATAACTTTGTTCCCAAGCTTTTTTCGACTTTATTTTTCATTTTTTGCCATGTGCGCAGTAGACCAAAATGCGTACCACGCGCAAACCGAGCGTGCTAGACATGCGCACGGAATTTCAGGAGGTGGACTTTGGTGTCTACATTTGAACCCATTCACTTTTAAGAATATATCTCCAGTAGTTAAGGTACCACTACGAATTTAGACAACAAAGTACATCCCCTGAAATTTCGTGCGAATGTCTAGCCCTCTTGGTTTGCGCGTGGTACGCATTGTGATCAATGGTAAAACTTTTTCCCCAAGTTTTTTTCGACTGTATTTTTCGTTATTTGCCACCGCGCAGATAGCAAAAAAAGAAAAATAAAATCGAAAAAACGTGGGAAAAACGTTATAAAGTTAAATACGCAGTGGTACCTTAACTACTGGAGATAGATTCTTAAAAGTGAATGGGTTCAAATGTAGACACCAAAGTCCATCTCCTGAAATTCCGTGCGCATGTCTAGCACGCTCGGTTTGCGCGTGGTACGCATTTTGGTCTACTGCGCACATGGCACAAAATGAAAAATTAAGTCGAAAAAAACTTGGGAAAAAGTTATAAAGTTAAAGACGTAGTGGTACCTTAACTACTGGAGATATATTCTGAAAAGTGAATGAGTTCAACTGTAGACACCAAAGTCCATCTCCTGAAAGTCCGTGCGCATGTCCAGCACGCTCGGTTTGCGCGTGGTACGCATTTTGGTCTACTGCGCAGATGTCAAAAAACAAAACATATAACAACGACAAATGAAGAAGTAAAGTTGGAGAAAAGTTAGAAAAAAGTGTCCCACAAAACAAAAAATAGCAGCGCCGACTTGTGCTGTATGGCACAAGAGGTCGACTAATGGTCGACTTTTGCCCCGACCGATTATACGATTTACGAGTTATAATTTTTATAGGCTTGCCATTTAAAAATGAATTACAATAATAAATAAATACTAAAATACTAAAACAATGTTTCTTTTTTGAAGATTTGTAAACGAAGAGGCCACACGGCATAGGTTTGCATTCAAAATTTTCGACCTCAACTCCCTAGCGTAACCCCCCAAGGGGGTTGAAAAAGTCAAATTACATAAAAACGTAGATTTATCAACCAATAAGGTACAACTAAAATTTGGTGTCGCTATCTGTATTAATAGTAAAGATATTTGCCCATGCTAAGACTTTTCAGACACCCTGTATGATATTTTCGTATCTCGCACTTTCAAATAACACAATGTGGGTAAATACATATTTGTATTTTATTTTCAAATCGAATCCTAATTTTATTTCCAAGTAGGTTAGAAGCCGTCTCTGGAATTACCCCCATTTGTCAAACTTTAGTTATTACGGTGGCGTTCCGAATAAGCGCGCCAAATATTTGCATCTTTAACAAAGTATAACTAGAAAGCTATTTGTCATAGGATGTTATTTTCTTTAAAAAAAAAAACTTCCCTGATATGTTTTCTTTACTTCATACGCAGATACTATGTCAAAATTCCTAAAAACAAAAAAGTTTCTCGCTTACTGAAAAATAAGCTGTAATAAAAGTAAACTCTCAAGTTTAATCCGTTTTACCAAAAAATATACGACCACAATTGATACCAAATTGTCACAGTATCCACCGCTAACATCTTTTCCATCGATTAAAAAAATATATGCCGATTCGTAAATTAGATTCAGAGATGTGTTATAGTCAATTGAATTTTTTTTAAATTATATTTTAGGCTTAAAAAAATTCAAATGACTAAAACTTTCAACTAACACATCTTTTTCTCTCAAAATGTAAAAACTGTCGACAAAATGATGTAAAATTTGTTTAGAAAAAATAATGAATAAAATACCTGGACGTGTTCATTTTTTTCTTAGAATGGGCACACAAAAAATTCAAGTTTTTTTCGCAAATTACAAAATGTTTTGTTTCTTTACCAAAATATTCCCAGTGGGCTCACTATTAAAACCCCTAAATTTGGCACGGGACGTGTAAGTAGGAACAGAGATATACAACTTTGAAATTTCACCAGCCGCCACTGTGATACATTGTTAAATGAGGTAGTCAAAATACTGAAATAATATACTAAATGAAACAACATAAATTCACAATTTAATACCTTTTTGAATTTAACATTAATTACAAGCTATTATTTTCAGAGGAAAATTTTCCTAGGAAATTCTTTACACAGTCTCAACAATGCTAACGTATCAATAGTGCGTGATATTTGTCATAATTTATGATTGAATTCGAAAAACGAAGTAAATTTTACGGTATTTCGTCAGGGTATATAAGGTTTTATTGTAGGTTTAATTTTTGTAACATCGGTGGTACCTAATAGCCCACAAAAGTCTTCGCTTTTCAAGCAAATACGGCTCTGTTTAAACTCTATATTAAAAACAGCTGCTTGGGTTTATGTTAGAGTTCTTATTACCAAAAGGTCATTTCTATTTGTTTGACAAAATTGTGTACCAACCTATTTAGGTACCTACCTGAAGACGATACCGTGCACCATTAACAGACAAGTCAGAACATGTAATATCTTAAGAAGAGAAAATAAGCACGCTAACCGCACGTACTTTCTATTCATCTGTTGTCAGAACTTTGGAATTATTAACCGTTGACCAGTGTTGTTTTTTTCATCAATAATAATTTTACTCAGGACCGGTCCCAGGTCTCTCCTAAGTGAGCCAAACAATTTTGATTGTTCCTCCATCCAACCATAGTGACTAGCAAAAAAATCTTGCTATTGTAAACAAAGACTTAGTAAGTACCACAATGTTCTTAACTACAAAAAAGTCCATCGGAATCAATTTACTAATTCGTGCTTATACATAATATGTACATATGTATGCGTATGTTAATATGAAGTCCTAAACTTCATTAATGTTGGCGTTCCCTCAATATTCTCAGCATTACCTAACGATTTCAGTTAAAGTCGATGGTTACAAATAAATCCCAAACTTTAACTAGTTAATTTGCAGATTAAGTAGGTATTGTTGACATTACCGAATGTAAAGGCGTTAAAGGACAAAGTTCAGGCAGAAATCTTAATTTTATTGAAAAGCAAACGTATCAAAATTACTTCAGTGTAGTGCCACAAAAGAACAAATTGATAAAAAAACCCAAACCACCCAATTCACAAAGCTTAAGACCGATTTCTCCTCTTAGGGGACCAGTTAACGTTTGACATCTTTCTTTTTGTAGTGTGTTATCTATGCAGACCTTTTTTATTCTATTATTTGTGCTAGCTTTTTTCTTTTCAAACTATTTATATTGAAACATATTGCGTATTGCAGGCGCGGCCGTGAAATTTTAAAATTGTATGTCTCTAGTGCTACTTATGGGACCCATGCCAAGTTCAGGTTTTTTAATAGCAAGTCTACTAGGAATGTTTTGGTAAAGAAAAAAATATTTTGTAATTTACGAAGAAAAGTTGAATTTTTGAATTAATTCTTCCTCGTCCGAGGCGGCACCACCCCACACATCTGCTAAAGGGCTGGTGAAATCCAAAACGTATGTTTCCAGCTCTGGATGTGTGATACGGATACCCCCAGTACACCCACGGTACCTAGAGTACTTAGGTTAAGACCTTCGTGGGCTGTCCGAAGATAAAAAAAAACCACCTGGAAAAAAAATTGGCACAAATTAGCAAATTATTTTTTATAAACAAATTTTACATCATTTTGTCGACAATTATTAAATTTTAAGAGAAAAAAAGTGTTAGTAGAAAGTTAGAAAGTTATAATCATTTGATTTTTTTTTAATTATATTTTAGGTTTAAAAAAATTGAAAGGACTATAACTTTCTACTAACATTTTTTTCTCTTAAAATTTAAGAATTGTCGACAAAATGATGTAAAATTTGTTTAGAAAAAATAATAAATAAAATACCTAAGCGTGTAAATTTTTTCCCCAGGTGGGTCTATTAAAAAATTCAACTTTTTTTCGCAAATTACAAAAAAAAATTTTCTTTATCTAATATTCCTAGTAGGCTCAATTAAAAAACCTGAACTAGGCTTGGGTCCTATAAGTAGCAACAGAGATATACAACTTTAAAATCTCACGGGCCGCGCCTGGCGTATTGTATTAATGAGAAAAGAACACAAACATATTTTTTATAAATTAATTAAAAATCAATTAATTGAACAAAACTTAATTGTCTTATTTTAACAGTATTAACACTAAACTTTTGTCAGATTAGACCGATTTTTGCAAACGTAAATCTGTCCGAAAATGTTGCCTTAAGTTTTTTTACTTGGGAAACCTCTAACCAAAGCACATCTGAGTCAATGAGGATACCGTGTAATTTGCCAATCAGAAATTCGTAAAACAATGGTCGTCCTAACGATTAAAATGTTTATTTTTTGTATTTTAACAAACATCGATCCATAAATGTCAACTTTACTTAGGTAGTATCCGCATTTATCGCCTACGGACATTATTGTTCCTTAACATATGTAAAAATGCTTTATCGAAAATTTTTCTGTTATTGCACTGTCCGGTATATCTTTATTTATGTTACTAATTTGATTCTGAGGATTTTCCGGAAGATTTAATACTGGTTTCAAGTTGATCAGTTAGGTTTTGACAAGGTTTTGTGCTATCATTGTTAATACAGTAGAACCTCGATAATCCGAACTAATTGGGCCGAAGGTGGTTCGGAGTAGCAGACATTTAAAATAGTTACGGGTATTACATACAAAAAATAAAACACCAGCATACCAGAACTCAAAAGCAATTTACTTCTCTAACAAAAAAAAAATCAGATATTAAATTCTTAATCAAAAATACATGTACACATACATAACGTAATCTATAAACTTTAGTTATCTGCTCGAAAATAATCGGAGATTTTCTTTTGACCTGCTGTCGATACCCCCTTTTCTTTGCTGTCAAATCTCGGAGTCATTTCAGAAGTAACAACTGCGTTTCGTTTAGCGCCGCGGTTTTGTTTTAATTTTTTTGGTTTTTAGGGCGGCGTTCGGATTAGCGGACCTTCGGATTACCGGGGTTCAGATTATCGAGGTTTAGGTTCTACTGTAAGTAATTAGTTATGCGTTATTTTAATATTTCAACGATTTGTTTGGTTTTTAAATGATTTTTATCTTGGAACTTGGTGCTAAAATGAATGATTGTGGAAAATACATATAAACTAAGAGATAGCGACGTCAAAACCTACTTAATTTTTTAGCCGACTTCCCAAGAGAAGGTTATTAATTCGACCCGTGCGTATGTGCGATTTTTTTTATGTACCTTCACACATAATTCTTGAACCGATTCACCGATTTCGATGTTTTTTTTTTGTTTTGTAGATGAGTTCTCCGGAATGGTCCCATTTTAAGGGGTTTTTGTTCATTATAATTTCGAGTCCTTTGTTGTTGCAAAACCGGTCTCGGTCCCTAATATTAGAGTTTGGCTGGGTCAGTGACGGTTCCCGGAATTTCAGATTGTCGTATCTCAGTTCTTACGCATGGGACCTATAAGATGTTACTGTTGGGTACTCCACAATCATTTTCGTCAAAAAATATTTAATTTTGAAATTTGCGCAAAAAGTTAATTTTTGGGCCGCTGCGCCTGAGATCTGAGAAAGTTCTGAAGAAAATTTTACTTCCAAGTTTTTGTCATAAATTTTATCAGATTTTATCGATAGAATTCAAATTTCATTGGATTACCTCTAATATCCTGAAATTAATTAGTTTTTAAAGTTTTTACCCTAAAATATTTTGTCTAAGAAATAATTTAAAATGTCATTTCTTTAAGGAAAATTAGAATATTTTCACCAAATTTGGAATTTATCGATAAAATTTGATATGCTTTATGAAAAAATATGATGAGTAAAATTTTCTTCAGAACTTGCTCAGATCTCAGGTGAAGCGGCCCAAAAAATTAACTTTTTTTCGCAAGTTTCAAAATTAAATATTTTGTGACGAAAATGGTTTTAGAGTACCCAATAGTAACATCCTATAATTTGGTGTGGGTCCCATGCGAACTGAGATATGACAATCTGAAATTCCAGGAACCGCCACTATAGAATTTCGAAGCTAGAATATCTAATTCCATTATGTATCTAAAAGAGAAACACAAAATTAAAAATACAACTAATATTTGGAGGACTTACTTGCAAAGACACTCCGACTATTGCTGACGCGATATTTCCTTGTGAATTCGTACCAGGCGTCGTCCATAAGGTCATTTGGTCAATGACCCACCTAACATTTTTAACGATCTACCTGATCATTTATTTTTTAATTTTTTAAAACCAAAAAAGAATTTTTTGTTTCAAAAAGTGCAAGTTCCATGCGAAAAATCCCCAAGAAAAAACAATCCAGGCTATCGTCGAAAGATTATCCAAGCTTGCTCCGGGCTGGTTCGTATTTTAAAGTGACCTCATAGGTTTATATGGACGATATAAATTCATTAAAACTAAGAGAGAAACAGACATACGCGCTTTAGGAAGTTAAAAAGAGACACAATTGTTCGACGGCCCACCAATAATATCGGGCCACTCCCACTATGGAAATACACTCAAACCGCCCCGTAAAATATACTCTTTCAAAACATTTGGTTTGGAAAAAGAAAAACTAATTAGGTAGGTAAATATGCGCATTGTATTTGCATTGTATTAATGTATTATTATTAATTAGCGGTTAAACATAAAAATTTATAAATACGATCACAGCCATGCCAGCGCTAGTCATCAAATATTGCATCGGGCCGGCTTTCTTACATTACCACCGTAGTCCGGAGGTAGAGTCTCAGCGAGTTGGCCGAGAGGTCGAGGGTTTGAGGCTGTGTTGGGGTAAACTTTTTTTAAATTTTTGTTATTTAAAAAATTAGATTGGCTCTAAAAAGTGTATTGGCAACAAGTTAGCAAGAAAACGGAGTTTCGGCAGCGTTCCTAATTTTATTTTACGAATGATCATACTTTTAGCTCATAATAAACGTGACCATCTATTTATTCTGGGCTTTTAGTACAAGGCGCTACCTGAGGAAACGCTAAACGTATCAAAACGGGAAGCCGCTAACAATCTACTAACCTAGAGTATTAAAACACATAGAAAAAAGCCATAAACATCTAGAGTAGCAATGTTCAATATACTGCAGTACCTATTTTATGAGTTTTGCGGTGTTTATTTGTAGGTAAATAATTTCTTGGCATATTATTAAGAAACCTTCCTTAATTAAAAAAGTGTATTTTGCGTGTTGCGTTGATATCACTAGTTGCCCACAAAATTTTGACCCACCTGTAAAAAACTCACGGGCCGCGCCTGATTCGTAAGGCAACCTGTTTAGTCTGATTGTGCTAGAGATGGTACAAAATACTAGGAACAGGTACTTTGTAATAGCATAGCAGATAGGTACAGGTAACAGGTATCGATTTTACCAAAAATACTAGGTTCCTCTGTACGAGTATTTTTTACTCATCGGATCGGAGTCACGGGTCGGCCGTTCATCAGATAAATACGTTGACAAGTATTATTTACGCGAAATACGCTTTGTTGAGCAGCGAGCGCCGCCGATCCCGGGATCTGTCTCGGTGTATGGAGTATTTTCAGTATTTTGATATTTGATACGACGTAATAGGTACGATTATTGATACGTATTTCTCTGGCATGCCGTTCAGCTGTTATTTTTTAATTCCGATATTTTTCCCGAAAGCGCGTTCCTGCACACAAGATGTATCAAGTACAGATTAAATTATTTTATTATTTATATTATACAGGGTGAGTCGGGAGGAACGCACCAAATTCTAAGAGTGTACCCTACACGCAAATATAAGTCGAAAAAACTCAAAAGTTGTAATCAGATTTTTTTTCCAATTACAAAGTTTTAAAAATATGATAAAGATGCTTTATTTTTTGTTTTTTTTTGTCGGTGTATAGATGATAATCATGCCGTTGTACTTGTAAAGGGGGTCTTTAAACATTTTTTATTAAACAAATTTTAATTTAAAAAAATGATGTAAAGTGTTTTTTCAAAACGTTATAATTTGAAAACAAATGAAGATTTCATAACACTATCCGGACACCTTTAATTTTGGAATTTGAACACATTTTTTTATTGATATTGATATTACTTACGTTTAATGGAAAACACCATATTTTAATTCAGAAATTACTTTATTATTAAAAAAACATGATTTTTATGAGCCATTTGATGGTTTTGCATATTTGATATTAAGGTAAATATCAATTTTGGAAGACGTTTTGGATTATGGGAACACAGTGTTGCCACATTTATTATTTTGTTGGTGTTTTAATTCTTTTTTGTGAAATTTTGGCATTAAAGCTGTTGTTGGAAATAATATAATTTCTTCGTGTGGCCATGGAGTTATGAAACACGTTCTCGGACAGGTTTGCTCAGTTTTAGGTTTCATCAGTATCTCTTTTAAATTTTTTATCTTTGTTAAGTTTTTTACTGCGACTGCGCGTTTCGTGTTGATATAAAACTTTGACAACACCGCATACAACAGACATTTTATTATGCAATTTTTCAAATTTCAATAACTATAAAATAAGAAAAGTACTGGATTTTTTTGCAAAAAAATACTTTTGAAAATATTTTTTTTTTGGTGACGTGAAAAAATTCTTAATTCGGGTGTCCGGAAAGCGTTCCGGACCCCAAATGAAAATCGGATTACAACTTTTGGGTTTTGTTGACTTATATTTAGGTACGTGTACACTCCTAAGCGTTCCTCTCGACTCACCCTTTATATAGCCGGAAAAGAGCATGAAATAAATTAATTTGATTATTCAAGAGCAATCAATAATTTATTTTGTTACCTAATAATTATTTTAGTTGCATGATATATATTTTCTGATTTAATTAAATTCATTTTTTTAAACGTATTTTGAATTGTACTTTTTACTGTACTAGGTAAAAAATTACAGGTATTTGGAACAGGTATGAACTTGCAACTGGAACGTAACATACCTGTTACCGGAACATACTGTTTTGTACCAACTCTAGATTGTGCAAGCAAGAATGCATGGCGCAGGCTAACGGTCGGTAAAACATTACACGTTTATGGTGCCATTAAAAATATCTAATGCAGTTACTTCTAATTGGCGCTAGTATCTCATCTAAATATTTTATTTATTACTGGTAACTAAAATAGCCCCATGACCCATGATTACATTTACCCCTACTCACCTTACATGAGGAGTTCCCTCTCTGTTTAGTTGGGAGTTATATTCACGACTGTTACTTCTAAACATATTTCTTATAAAAACTGAAAAAATAGAAAGCATAGAGAATAAAATTTTCTAAAAAATACTTCTTAAAAACATGCTTTTATTATTTAGATGTACTAAAACGAAAAAAATAAATACAGTTTTTTCATTGTGGCAAAGCTAAATGCTATTTACTTATATGTGGACGTAGTTCGCGTGGGTGGATCCTAATAAAAGTAGTATCAAAGTTATCACTGAAACAGATATAACATATTATGGTAAATTTATTGTCTTAAAAGCTCGTCGCGAGCGAAAAGTTCATACTTGCATTAATTTTGTTTGGCAGAAATTGTAAGAAGATACTTAAATATGTATTTTTCTTTCCTATTCACGTGACAAGCTTTTAAGACAATAATTTTAATATAATATGTTATATCTGTTTCAGTGATAACTTTGGTACTAGTTTTATTAGGATTCACCCACGGAAAGTCCACTCACATATAGATATTTATGGTACTAGTGTGTTATGTTGAAAATAAGTCACGCGAGAAAGATTTATACCACGAGGCCGTCAGGCCTAGTGATATAAGTTCTCAAGTGACTTAGAAAACATAACACACGAGTGGCATACAATGTTTTATCCAACACATGACAAGTGGAAGAAATCGTTTTTTTATGAGATAATAATTAATAAGTTTCGTGATCAAATCAAAGCTACTTGCATCTCAGTATCCTATAAATGTCAGAATGACTTGACTGATTTTTTTACATTTTGGTCAAAGTTGGTTGATTGTTTGGTTGCCACGGGCATGATACATTGTTAGCAAATGTTTAAATAAATTTTGACACTTGTCAGTTTTCTCTGCAGAAAAGGGAAGCTTTTTTGAAGAAGAAAACCTATAGAAAATGGAGGAAACCGATGAAAATTACGTTCCTGAGGATATCCTTACGGAAGCGGAAGAAGCAGCGATGCAGATTTTGCCAGAAAAGTCCCGAGATGCTTACGACAAGGAGTTCAAAATGTTTGAGTCTTGGATGAATTCACGGAAGATAAAAGGTATCGATGAAAATGTTCTATTGGCTTATTTTTTACATTTGCAAAAAAAATTAGCCCCATCGTCGCTATGGACCAAATACTCGATGCTTCGCTCGACTATTCACCTTTACAAAAAAAAAAGACATTTCAAAATATGGCAAACTAACGAGCTTTTTGAAAAGCAAATCACAGGGATACAAACCAAAGAAGTCAAAGATATTAGAACGACCTGAAATAGAGAAGTTTTTGAACGAAGCTCCCGACGACGAGTACTTGTTGATGAAAGTGGCTTTGATAATGGGGATTAGCGGTGCATGTAGATGCGATGAATTGGTCAATTTGAAAATAGAAAATATTCAAGACAAAGGGAAATATTTTCACGTAGTTTTGCCAGAAACTAAAACCAAGAAATCGAGAAGATTCACCATACTTGAAGAAGGATTTCCAGTCAACCCGATCAATTTGTGTAAAAAATACATGTCTTTGAGACCAAAGAATATTAGTTCTAGCCGCTTTTTTGTTTTTTACAAAAATGGGAGGTGTACCAGCCAGCGTGTGGGAATAAATACGTTGTCGAAGATACCTTCAAAAATTGCAATGTTTTTGAAATTGGAGGAACCAGCGCTCTACACCGGTCACTGTCTGAGAAGGTCTTCGGCGACTCTTTTGGCCAATGCAGGGGCTAATATGACTACTTTGAAGCGTCACGGAGGATGGAAGTCCTCGACGGTAGCAGAAGGATACCTAGAAGAATCGGTGCATAACAAAATACAAATTGCAAAAAAATACAAGGTTCTAATGTGTCGGCGTCTTCTAGCACTATCAGCAGCTATGCCGATATGGGAGTGTCTGGTTCCAATGAACCAACGAATTTTACAATGACTTCAAATTCGAATAAACCGTTATCGTTTTCATTTAATTTCAATATCAATGTGAATTCTGTTTGTAATAGTAATAAATAAATAGAATACTACTTTAAATATGAACGTGAGTTATAATCCATAACTCACTAGTGAGTTATGGATTATAACTCACTAGTGTGTTATTTGATAGTTTACTTGTCTAAAATGACATTGATAATGACAGTCATAACTGTCGTGTTGGATAAATAGCATTTAGCATTGCCACAACAAAAAAAACTATATTTATTTTTTTCGTTTTAGTACATCTAAATAATAAAAGCTTATTTTTAAAAAGTATTTTTTAGAAATTTTATTTTTATATTTTTAGTTACTTCTTAGCCTATGCATTTCTGATAATGCATCATCATTACAAGACATTTTACCTGTTATCGTATTCTACTCGTCAAACCCTTTCATTTAATACCTATAGGCCAATCATTAGAGCAAAAAAAATCATATATTGACAAAAAGAGTAGTAGAAAACCACCTATGCCAGCATTTAAAAGATAGTACGTAGATGTATTCTGATTTTCGACTCGCAACTCGCAACTCTCATTAATTAATTTGTTATTAACAATTTAGTGAAAAAAACGTTTTTTTTTTTTGTTTTTTGCTTATAAAACGAAAACTACTCGAAGAATTTCAATTCCGTAAATGGAAAAGTTGTAGAGAATTAAATTACGAAGAAAATGAGAGGTGGAGCGATCCGATCGGTTGATTAGAACCGAAGAAAATCCGGAAAAATCGGAAAATTCAGCTTTATTTTCAAAAATTCATAACTTTTCCATTTATGAAGATTAAGAGCTGAAATTTGACACAGAAGTAGATAATTATATCAACTTTAAGTGTGCGCAAGGCAGGTGCTGTCGGACCATTAGTTTTTTCGCAAGTGCAATTTCAATTTTTTTATGCATTTTTTTGCCGGGAGCCTGCTTGCGTTAAAAATGGCCCTATTTTAATTCTAATACCGGTTTTCAAAACTAGAAGTAAAATACTATAAATCGTATATCCCAAGTTTTCATTAAAATACAGCGAAATGGATGAAACATGCACTTGAACATCGGTGTAAATGACCTTGGGCGCGCGAGCGCGCGAGTGGTGGGGGAAGGAGGGGAAGCGTACATAATATAAACATACAGGCGCGCCGCGCGGAGCGTCGCATCTTTTCACTGGATTTTCTCAGCGACTACTGCACCTTTTTGGAAGATTCATTTTTTGATTTTGGGGTTATTGAATACGAGGAATCTGATCCTCTATTCAGGTTCCAGGAATAATTCAAGATAAAGCAGCTATTCCATCTTCTTGAGTAACATTCTTATATTTCCATTCTATAAATAAACGAGCAGGAAGGTTGTTAATTTAAACACATAAATATATATTTTTTTCCGTGACGGGAAAAACGTTTGACATTTTATCTCTGTTGACAGGTAACAAAATGTTACTTTTTATGAAATTACTTTTTTCCCCGGGAAAAAAGTGAGTACTTTTTTCCCGGATATACGGGTGTTTCCTAACCTCGTTCGTAAAATCAAAGGGGTGAATCCTGACCCAATTTTAAGACGAAAATGTAGTATAAATTTTTTTCGGATATCGCTTCATTTTCAAAATACAGTTTTTTTTTTTAAAAATCGCTGTTTTATTATTATCTTAAACACCCCTTACCCGATTTTGTTTAAAATTGGCAGCGTTATTTAAAGTGGTAAGAGCATAATTTAGCGCTAACTAGATTCAAGTTATCAAATCCAGTGGCGTCCAGAGAGGGTTCTTAACCAATAAATTGGC
Organism: Philopedon plagiatum; assembly: GCA_963971165.1. Classification (NCBI taxonomy): domain Eukaryota; kingdom Metazoa; phylum Arthropoda; class Insecta; order Coleoptera; family Curculionidae; genus Philopedon; species Philopedon plagiatum. The sequence continues at coordinate 32,496,804 of OZ020194.1, forward strand.
AAAAAAATGTAAGCCACTGACTTTTTTCAAATTGTGATATTTTTTCCGAATTTGGCAACTAAAAGTACAACTTTTTTGTCTCTTGAATTATTTTCGTATTTTGCTTGGTTTTCGCGAGAAAAAATAAAAACCACTTTCGTGCATGTCCACGAACAACAAAAATAGATATTTATGGTACTAGTGTGTTATGTTGAAAATAAGTCACGCGAGAAAGATTTATACCACGAGGCCGTCAGGCCGAGTGGTATAAGTTCTCAAGTGACTTAGAAAACATAACACAGGAGTGGCATACAATGTTTTATCCAACACATGACAAGTGGAAGAAATCGTTTTTTTATGAGATAATAATTAATAAGTTTCGTGATCAAATCAAAGCTACTTGCATCTCAGTATCCTATAAGTGTCAGAATGACTTGACAGTGATTTTTTTACATTTTGGTCAAAGTTGGTTGATTGTTTGGTTGCCACGGGCATGATACATTGTTAGCAAATGTTTAAATAAATGTTGACACTTGTCAGTTTTCTCTGCAGAAAAGAAGTTAAGCTTTTTTGAAGAAAAAAACCTATAGAAAATGGAGGAAACCGATGAAAATTACGTTCCTGAGGATATCCTTATGGAAGCGGAAGAAGCAGCGATGCAGATTTTGCCAGAAAAGTCCCGAGATGCTTACGACAAGGAGTTCAAAGTGTTTGAGTCTTGGATGAATTCACGGAAGATAAAAGGTATCGATGAAAATATTCTACTGCTACTGGCTTATTTTTTACATTTGCAAAAAAAATTAGCCCCATCGTCGCTATGGACCAAATAATCGATGCTTCGCTCGACTATTCACCTTTACAAAAAAAAAAGACATTTCAAAATATGGCAAACTAACGAGCTTTTTGAAAAGCAAATCACAGGGATACAAACCAAAGAAGTCAAAGATATTAGAACGACCTGAAATAGAGAAGTTTTTGAACGAAGCTCCCGACGACGAGTACTTGTTGATGAAAGTGGCTTTGATAATGGGTATTAGCGGTGCATGTAGATGCGATGAATTGGTCAATTTGAAAATAGAAAATATTCAAGACAAAGGGAAATATTTTCACGTAGTTTTGCCAGAAACTAAAACCAAGAAATCGAGAAGATTCACCATACTTGAAGAAGGATTTCCAGTCAACCCGATCAATTTGTGTAAAAAATACATGTCTTTGAGACCAAAGAATATTAGTTCTAGCCGCTTTTTTGTTTTTTACAAAAATGGGAGGTGTACCAGCCAGCGTGTGGGAATAAATACGTTGTCGAAGATACCTTCAAAAATTGCAATGTTTTTGAAATTGGAGGAACCAGCGCTCTACACCGGTCACTGTCTGAGAAGGTCTTCGGCGACTCTTTTGGCCAATGCAGGGGCTAATATGACTACTTTGAAGCGTCACGGAGGATGGAAGTCCTCGACGGTAGCAGAAGGATACCTAGAAGAATCGGTGCATAACAAAATACAAATTGCAAAAAAATACAAGGTTCTAATGTGTCGGCGTCTTCTAGCACTATCAGTAGCTATGCCGATATGGGAGTGTCTGGTTCCAATGAACCAACGAATTTTACAATGACTTCAAATTCGAATAAACCGTTATCGTTTTCCTTTAATTTCAATATCAATGTGAATTCTGTTTGTAATAGTAATAAATAAATAGAATACTACTTTAAATATGAACGTGAGTTATAATCCATAACTCACTAGTGAGTTATGGATTATAACTCACTAGTGTGTTATTTGATAGTTTACTTGTCTAAAATGACATTGATAATGACAGTCATAACTGTCATGTGTTGGATAAAAATAATAAATCAATCTAATCAGCAAAAATTGGAGTATACTCGTTTTTTTGCATTTTAATAGTTTAATTTAGTCAGAAACTTTTATAAAATTTATTGCAACTGATGATCAATTTTTCATTAACTTTAGAAGCAATAAAAAATAGTTACTCAACATTCTTATTTTATCTAGTAAAAATAAATAAATAAGGATCAAATAAATTGTTGAAAGTGTCCTCCATGGCCTAGTAAACATCCATCTACTCGGCGTGTGTGATGCAAAATCTCTGGTCTGGCGCGAATCGTATTAAAACCGTTTATAATACGCAACTGAAGCTCGTCTACAATTTCAATAGGAGTGGTAGGTATAAACAAGTTGTTTCAGGTGACCCCAGAAATAAAAGTCTAAGGGATTAAGGTCCGGCGAACGGGCGGGCCATAAGTGAGGTCCACCTCTGCCTATTCAGCGATTGGGATAATGCTGATCTAAATAATTTCTAACCACTGCTGCAAAATGCGGAGGGGCGCCGTCGTGCATAAACCACATCAAAGCTCTGGTTCTTAAAGGCACTGCTTCCAATAATTCTGGCAAATCGTCTTTGAGAAAATTGTAGTAGACTTCACCATTAAGTCTATTAGGGAAAAAATGCGGACCGACTAACGTATCTCCAACAATTCGTGTCCACACATTGACCGAAAATTGATCTTGGTGACGCCCTTCCATAATAGCATGAGGGTTAGGTATTTTCAGCCCAAATATGGTTATTATGAAAATTCATAATTTTGTCTCTCGAAAAATTTGCCTCATCCGTAAATAGTATTAGTTCCGAAAAATTTCGAATTCTTAAAGATTTTTCTTGAAACCAGTTTTGATTGGGTTGGGCAACAATTTTTGTACTCTTTGTATATGATGCGGATAAAGAGAATAATCGTTTAAGATAGTCCATACGGTTTTGTGACTTACGCGTACCTCTTTAGCGATTTTTCTTGTACTCGTGCCTGGAGATTCGTCCACTATGTTTAAAATACGTTCTTCAAGTTCCGAGGTTCTAACCGAAAATTGTGGCCCGCCTGTTTTCCCTTTTGCAAAACTTCCTGTTTCTTCTAATCTAAGATGCAAATTTATAAAAGTTTTTTCACATGGTATACGTCTATTAGGAAAACGTTCGGCGTACTTATAAACGTCTTGCCTCCCTTGCATTTCCATTCGCTAAACCGTAGATAAAATGAATTTGAGCCATTACTTGGTTAATAAACTCAGCCATTATGAATAATTTTCAATTTATACTACAGTTGAAAATACTTCAAGACAATACTTGTAATATGCCAAATATACATTTTGACAAATAAAAGAGACATAGTTGCCATGGAATCAAGCAAAGCCTACTCATGAAGAAAATACGAATAAATAACTACTTTACTAAGATTTCTAGTGATCCTATACCTAAACCTAGTACTCCTCCAAATGAGTTTAAAATTTTTATGACTGAGATAAACTACTAAAATGCAAAAAGAACTAGTACAATCCAATTTTTGCTGGAGAGTAAAATTTATTTATTGCCGATTAGAGTTTTATTTTTTTTTTGTTCGTGGACATGCATGAAAGTGGTTTTTATTTTTCTCGCGAAAACCAAGCAAAATACGAAAATAATTCAACAGACAAAAAAGTTGTATTTTTAGTTGCCAAATTCGGAAAAGTATCACAATTTGAAAAAAGTCAGTGCCTTACATTTTTTTTTTGCCAATTTAGTCGTTAAGTACCCTCTCTGGACGCCACTGGATTTGATAACTTGAATCTAGTTAGCGCTAAATTATGCCCTTACCACTTGAAATAACGCTGCCAATTTTAAACAAAATCGGGTAAGGGGTGTTCTTCAACACCCTGTATTTTGAAAATGAAGCGATATCCGCAAAAAATTATACTACATTTTCGTCTTAAAATTTGGTCAGGATTCACCCCTTTCATTTTACGAACGAGGTTAGGAAACACCCTGTATATACACATAAGTAGAAGTAGATATTTAATTTTAGAATATTTTATTATACAAAAGTTAAATTTCCTTTCAGACATTTGTTAACTTTATATTATTTAAAATAACTACTAAACAACCACCAAGTTTGCAATTTTTAAATCAAATCACAGAATTAAAATGGCAGATGTTTGATTACTTTAAAGGTTTCCTTAGCAAAACGCAGGTCTAATTGTCGCTATAGGTACAACAGCCTACCAGTTTAAAAATTCAAATTTCACATCGATAATTTTCTGACTTTAATATATTGTAACAATAGGTTTTTCCTCGGGTTTTTCAATATTAAGTCGTCGTTTTTGCCGTCACAGAAAAAAATAGTGTATTATACGCGGGAAAAATATTAGATTTTAGCTCTCGGTTTTTTGTCTCCCCCCGCTTCGCGTCGGGAGACAACACAATCTCGAGCTAAAATCTAATACTTTTTTCCCCTTGTATAATAAATAACTATTTTTTTTCACGAAAGGGTTTTATTAATATGATTAAAAATGGATGATAAACAACATGAACATATTATTGCGCCGAATACATTAGTTATAAAATTCGCCTTCTTTTCGGAAGGTCCGCATAGTTTATTTCATTTTCTTCAATCGGCTCGCTATCTATTAAACTATCAAAGTCAGAATCATCGTCGGATGCAGATTGATCAATCAGATCGAAAAATACAATTCACAGCTCCGAACGCTCTGCAGCATCTAACCGTTGCTTGGCGCGAATAGTAAATAGCTTTATCTTGAATTATTCGTGGAATCTGAATAGAGAATCAGAGTCCCCGTATTCAGTAACTCCAAAATCAAAAAAAGAATATTCCAAAAAGGTGCGTAGTCGCTGAGAAAAGCCAGTGAAAAGATGCGACGCTCCGCGCGGCGCGCCTGTGTGTCTATAATATATTATGTAAGCTTCCCCTCCTTCCCCCTCTACTCGCGCGCTCGGCCGTTTACACCGATGTTCAAGTGCATATTTCATCCATTTCGCTGTATTTTAATGAAAACTTGGAATATGCGATTTATAGTATTTTACTCCTAGTTTTGAAAACCGGTATTAGAATTAAAATAGGACCATTTTTAACGCAAGGAGGCTCCCGGCAAAAAAATGCATAAAAAAATTGAAATTGCAATTGCGCAAAAACTAATGGTCCCACAGCACCTGCCTTGCGCACACTTAAAGTTGATATAATTATCTACTTCTGTGCCAAATTGCAGCTCCTAATCTTCATAAATGGAAAAGTTATGAATTTTTGAAAATAAAGCTAAATTTTCCGATTTTTCCGGATTTTCTTCGGTTCTAATCAACCGATCGGATCGCTCCACCTCTCATTTTCTTCGTAACTTAATTCTCTACAACTTTTCCACTTACGGAATTAAAATTCTTCGAGTAGTTATCGTTTTATAAGCAAAAAAACAAAAAAAATGTTTTTTTTGCACTAAAATGTTAATAATAAATTAATTAATGAGAGTTGCGAGTCGAAAATACATCAGAATATATCTACGGAGTGTCTTTCAAATGATGGCACAGGTGGTTTTCTACTAGTCTTTTTTTCACACAAAAAGCTCTAATGATTGGCCTACTACCCATATCAAGGGGATTGTGAAAAAAACGGTGATCCGTCATTTTGTGGCGCCCGCCATATTGGGTTTAGAATGACATCACATAGATAATCGTATTTTGCTTGTCAAACCCTTTCATTTGACGCCCGTATTAAGGGGATTCTGAAGAAAAAGGTAATCCGCCATCTTATGGCGTCCGCTATATTGGGTTTAATTGATTGGGTTAATGACGTCACATAGATTATCGTATTCTACTCGTCAAACCCTTTTATGTGATACCCATGTCAAGGAGGTTATAAATAAACGGTAATCCGCCATCTTGTAGCGTCCGCCATTCTACTCGTCAAACTATTTCATTTGATATCCATAACAAGGGGATTGTAAAGAGAAAGGTAATCCGTCATCTTGGGTCGTCCATCATATTGGATTTAGAACAATATTAAATACACTATATTGCATTGTCACCGGACTTATATACATACGTGTGCAAAATTTCAAAGCTCTAGCTCAACTGCAATTAGAACTAATCGAAATTTTGATTGCAATATTCGACCTAAACATACATACATACATACAAGAAAACTAACAGGTGAAGTTAAATAAAAGCTTGTAAAATATAAATGTGTTTAAAACCGAGAAAAATAGTTGGTTACAATTATTATTATTTAAACTAGGTGATGACTACTGATGACGCTATGTATGATGCGAAATCTTTTTTTTATTTTATTATTACTAAAGTTTCAACAAAGAGTTGATTTCAGTGGCATAAAAGCACACTTAATTAAATTATCTAAATAAAAAGGTTACAATATTTGAAATTTTGTTTTGTTTTCTTTTTGCCAGTTTGCGTTATGTTATTAGACCAGTGGTTCTCAACCGCTGTTCCGCGGAACACTGGTGATCCGCGAACCTCTTCCAGGTGTTCCGCGAAATTGTTTATTAAATATTCAAGTATAATCCGAATTAATAAATATAATTTTGCGATAAATTACACAACTTGGCAACATCTATTCATCACCCTACCCACGCAACGGCTTTTTGTCTTTGTCCATAAATTCATTGAATTCATAATCAGTCCACATAGCCGTAACCGTTTCATCCTGTTGTAGATCTAAAAGTGGTTTTGCGCATGCAGTTTTCGAATTTTAAGAGATTTTGTTTTTACGTTTGGGCTTCCAATTGTAGAGCTAAGTGTTGATATAATTTCACATATATCTGAGACATTCTACTTGGTTAATCGGGTAATCTTGTAACAAAGGCAATTTCGATTATATTTATTATTTACATTCTAGTTTTATGGTTATGACTTAAGGTGGAAAAATTTCTTAAACGAAAATTTGACGTTAAAAAAATTAATGAGCAAGTACCACTGGTACTGTAACTGATGGAAATACGCAACCAACACGCGAAAGAAGGAAAATCTAACAAAAAATCGACGACCCGACAATATTTGGACGAATACTTGAGTTTTGGCTTCACCTGGACTGGAGATAAAGACAATCAAATCCCAAAATGTATTGCATGTGGAGAAAAATCGGCCAATGGTGCAACAAGGGTTTCTGCTAAGTTAAAGCCTCACTTTTCTACAAACACACTAATCTAGCATCAAAAAATAATTTATAATATTTCAAAAGATTTCTTTGCCATCTGATCGCACGTTAAAAATAAATAGAGTTTATAGAGGTAGTTCTTGAAAAATTTTGGATCTTTGAGCAAGAAGGATATCCAGCTCTTTCCAAAAAGGCACTTAACATTTTGCTACTCTTTTCGACTTCATATCTATGTAAGTTTGGATTTTCAACATTGACAACATAAAAACTAAAAAAGGGAAAGATTAACAAATTTGCAAGATGAAATGAGAGTAGCATTATCCCATATAATTCCAAATATTGCAGATATCTGTAGAACTCACCAACGTCAAATATCTCACTAAAATAAATTATTTTTACATAGGCGTGCCATATAAAAGTTAAATTCATTTTTAACAGAAAAATCGTTATATTTTTCATTAGAAGTAGAAGTTTGCCAATTTTTTTGTATTTTTACATAGAATAGAACAGTTTGAGCTCCAATATTAGTTTATTTGTTAGACAAAAATATATGTGTGTTTTGTCCATTTTGTATTTTGTTAGATTTTTTTTAAAAAAATTAGATAGTGCTTGAAAAATTGGATTACTTTAATATAAACATGCTAACAAAGATGGTGTTCCGCTATATTCCTATTACTACCACAAGTGTTCCGCCGCCACAAAAAGGTTGAGAACCACTGTATTAGACAAATATATCAAAACTGTAACAAAGTAAGGAACCAGGGGTGAAGAAATCCTATGCGGCGCTTATAAAAAAGTATCAATTTTCTTAGGTTTATTGACGACGTTAGGTTCCTAAATTATTTCGTTCACCAGTACTAATTCACTTTCTTTGCGAATACTTAACACTCTATTTTTAATATATTTACACAAAACACTTCATGATAAGTATCGGCGCCTCGAGAATAGGACTCCATGTCTGTTACGTAAGTGTCAAGTAGATAAGATAATGATAAACTCTCACACTTTTTTATATTAAAGTAAGAAACCCAGTCTCGTTTTCTCTCGCCATCCAGTTAATTAATTACCTTATCAAGTGAACAGTAGACACACTGAAGTGAACATCTTTTAACAATTTTTATGAATAAAGCTCAGCTATTAACATAGGCGTAGCTAGCTCTTTCTGTATGGGGGGGGGGGGGGGGTTAAGTATTACTTTATTAGCAAAAAACATGATTTTTATCGATTATTTTAAGGTTTTTCAACATATTTGAGGTTATGGTAAAAATCAATTTTGATTGAGGTTTTGGATTATGGAAACACAGTGTTGCCACATTTATTATTGTTTTTTTTGGTGTTTTTATTTTTTTTTGTAAAATTTTGGCATTAAAGCAAAAATATAGTTATTAGTTGTAAGTTGTTATTACTGTCGTCGTTTAAAAATGGAGATAAATAATAATATTGTAATATTATTATTTTCTATTGCGTTACTTAAGGAGCGTTTGCTCAGGTTTGCTCAGTTCTCATCGATATCGGTATATATTTATATACATACGTTGAAATTCTTAATAATCCTTTAGATTTCCTCTTAACTTGTTTCAAGCTCAATGCCGCAATATCGAGCACAGAATATCTATAGGAAACTCAGTCAACTTTGGCAACACTGCATATAACTGACATTCTATTATGCAATTTTTCAAATTTCAATATTTTTTTTAAGAAAAATACTGAATATTCCGCAAATTGTTTTTCAAAAAAATACTATTTGAAATACCTATTTTTCGGTGACATATGAAAAAATTCTTAATTCGGGTGTCCGGAAAGCGTCCCGGACCCTTAAAGTAGGTACTTGGAAACAGAAATTTTACTAGACGTCAAGGATCTGGAAGAAATAGGAAAACACCTGCAGCTGATCGCTTTCTTGTCGTAAGATCCTTAAGGGAACGAAGAGTAGCTTCCGTGGCATTAAAAAATGAGTTGCGAATGGTACCTGAGGTAAATATTAGGGACAAAACGGTCCGAAGAAAGATAAACGAAGTTGAGCTCCGTTCACGTAGGCCGGTAAAAAAAACCACGATTACTTCGGCATCATCGACGGGAACGGCTACGATTTGCCAGAGAACATTTAAACTGGTCTGTAGAGCAGTGGAATAATGTTCTCGCATTATAGGAGACCAAATGAAAGATTTTCTGAATGCACGATAACAAAGGTAATCTCTTATCATAGTGGCCTCGTTATAGTGTGGGCGGGTATTTCAACTGATGCGCGAACTGAACTAGTATTTGTGCTAAATGTAACACTAAATGCGCCTCGGTACATTGAAGATATTCTTCAAGAGGCAGTTGTCCCACGTGCTCCCTTAACCGAATATTTAGATGAGGTTGGTATTCGACAGTTAGATTGGCCTCCATATAATCCAGATTTGAACCCCATTAAACATTTCTGATTTCTAGGATCAGTTGAAAAGAGCGGAGCGGTTCGTTGTCGTCCTATGCAACCAGGCACTTTACAGGAGCCAAGGATAGCACTTTCAGAAGAATATAATTTAATCCCTTAAGAAAGAATCGTCACTTTTATTAATTCAATACCTAGCAGAATGCATTTTTTTATTGCAGCTTGAGGAGGACATACACGTTAATAATTTTATTTTTAAATTTTACTACCGTTTTAAAATTGTTTCAATGAAAAAGCTTAAAACACAGTCGAGTTTTATTATGAAATGTAAATCTCTTCTAAAAATGGAGATAACATGATGATTCAGAAAACAAAATGTTACATGGAACTTTATCAAGAAATTATTGGCATAAAAAATAGCAAGCTACAATTTCTCCAAAGGGTGTTTAAAACTTAGGACAAAAAAAAACCCACACACACCTCGGTATAATATCGCCCTATCGAACATGACCCATCATTAAAATAATACAGCCCATTCCTAATGAAATTATCTATAAAATGGTAAAAGAACAGGGAGTTTAGAAACAAAATAGGTAAAATGATTTTTGCCTGGACATTTTTTAGGGGGGATAATTTTCCAATAGGGGATCTAAGCCCCCCTAGCCCTTTAACTTAACACAACATAGAACTCTTAGCGAGTATTACTTAAAAAGAAGAAATAATATGATGAGCTCTCTGAAAAAATTTAAGATTAGTTCACAACCCACTTATTTGATCTTCAATTGTTTTTTCAGTTACGTTTCCTGAGTGCTCTTGTACAAATCTACAATTATTTTAATTTAAACATTTTTCTATCTTTTCGAATAAAAAAGATATTTATTTGTCCAAATACCTATAATCAATAACCCTGTACATTATCCATTTTTCGACCTTAAGGACCGAGTATTTGCCTTTCTTTTTTTTTCAACATTTGTGTAGTAAAAACAGTTAGATTGTGTAAAAATTTGCTACCATTTTAAAAAGTAGACTTAGTTTAATAGAAAAGTACCGTTTATTTATGAATAAACAGCACATAAATACCTTTGTGTTGTGCCACTAGGAAAGTCAAAATAAAAGCACTTTTTACTTAATCACGTATTTTTCTAAAAACCCTTGGCAAACAAACATAGTGGCCTGCAATTCAAAAATAAAAGGAGCTTTGCTTTTGAACAATATCTGCTCTTTAAAGTAACAACAAAGTTTTACACGATCTTTTTATTTTTATTGAAAAAATGTTGAAAGCATCATCAGCGTCCGTGTCCAACGGTAAATACCGAGGCCCTAATATAGGCATAATTGACCGGATAGTTAGCTAAATAGTTTGTAAATTTAATGCTGCATCTAAGTTACTAAGTCAGTATAGCCGTAAAAATAAATTTAATTCACATTATTAACAATCCCTCAATGGTTTTTTCGAATAAAATAAAAACGTCCTTTTGCCGCAAACGCTGCCCTGTATTGTGAAAAAGGTCGCTCTGCGTCTAAAAAGGTGTGTACACACTAAGCGAACGAACAGAATCGCACGTATGCTCTAGCATGCGTGTGTGTTTGTTCATCACTGTTCACACTAGCGAATATAATAACGCACGAATGCGTTTGTTTATTTTCCGCTAGTATGAGCTGCAATACCCCAGAATTAGTGTCTACAGTGTGGTAGTGAATCACCCCATTTTTTAAACATTTAATTGCATTTTGTAAGAGTGAAAAAGTATTTCGATAATAACGATTTAATTACAATAACTAGTGCTTCTGTTCTGTTCGACAATTTCCATGGCCTCTTGCCTGATCGGCATCCAGCCAATTATATTCTAAATACCCGGTCTGGCGCTTATTTGCTAACTCGGACGACCCTCCGAGGCAAATTACACGTCCTCCAGTTTGGGCGTCGACAGAGCCTCCGGATAGTCGGGTCTAAACCCCCGAAGATTCCCAATTTTCTTTTTCTCTAATCTTTCACTAGCACACTACTTGGTTAGGAACCGCACAGCTGTCAACCGGGCCAGGATATACCTTTTTTCTGACAGAAGCTTGACAGACAGAACCGGAAGTCCCCCTCCTTGGCCGCCATAGACCATGCAGCTCACAGGTGGATCTAGTCAAGTTTGTAGGAATCACTCCCGCCCAATCCTCCCCGTTTTTTCCACGATCTCCAACCAGGACTTCCCCGGGGAACAAAACCACGATTTCCAGCGTTCTCGCGCACTTCCCGTGAGAGAGACAGGCCACCAAAACCAACCACCCCGGATCACATGTTGCTCGACCGGCGGACGAACGAAGAATGAGTAGGGATGGCAACAATACATCGATGTTTTGAAAACATCGATATATCGAACTTAAAAATTCGATGTTTTCCATCGATGTTTTAAATATCGATGTATCGATGCATCGATGTAACAACTGGAACATCGAACGAACAAACATCGAACTCCATTCAACACGTGTTCGTGTGAACGTGCGACGATTATAAAACTGATGGCGTTTTCCATTGGTAGAACCAGCGCGAACTGAGTGTGAGTGTGTTTGTGTCCTTTTCTACGTATATACAAAGAAGAATGATAGAAATACATTTCACGTGCCCTAAATTTACCAATGGAAAACGCTATGAATGGGAGTCAACGCTGTGTTGCCACAATAATTTACGATCGCGGCGCAGTACAAAGCCACCAGGAATGCCATGCATTTTTAAATATAAACAGCTGATTAGTTCTTAATGAGCGCAAGGTTTGGCAGCGTCGTGCCCTTGACTCGGCAGTCAGTCGGCCGAGTACTTGACAGTCTTATTTTTCAATTCGGGACTTCCCCTGTGGTTGTAATTGTTTTTGTAATTAATTTCTCATTTCAAAAATGCCTCCAATAAGTAAAGTATGGAAATATTTTGTGAAGCAAAGCAAGAATGAAGCCAGATGCAAGGTGTGTGGGAAAATTATTAAAACGTCAGGTAATACCTCAAATTTAAGAGGACACTTTAAAATGCATAACGGAAATGCCAGCAGTGGGGAAACGAAAACAAGTGATAAGACTGATAATGTATCTTTGACGGTAAGTATTAATATATTTTAATATACATTTTTGGCTAATACATTTTATTTTATAATATTATAATTTATAATATTATATATTTATAATATTAAATGTTAAATGACTCTATATCGGATCCATCGATGTTTTTCTTTCGATGTTTCGAACCCATCGATGTGACGTCCACCGATGTCTAACGATGTCGATACATCGATGTTTTTCTAAAAATTGCCATCCCTAAGAATGAGCTAGTGCTTCATTTATAATATTTAACGAAGAAGAAGTTGCCAAAAGACGAAGAAAACGACGGTGGTGGATGGCATCACTATTCAAAAATAGAGCCCATTACAGTGTTCCCAATTAATGCGCGATTTAAAAGTTGAGAAAGAATATGATCTTTTTGAAAACTTCTGCAGAATAAAATCTACCTACTTCGATTTCTTGGTAAATAAAATTGGCCCTAAAATTTCAAAAAAAGATACATCATTTAGAGAAGCTGAACCTGCCGGAGAAAGGTTGTTGCTTACATTGCAATTCTTGGCCTCAGGAGACTCATACACCAGCTTGATGTATACGTTTAAAACTCAAAACAACTTATGTCAAGAGTGATACCTGAAGTTTGTACAGCTATAGTTGAAGCTCTTCATGAATATATAAAGGTAAATATAAATGAAATCTATTTCTTATAAACATTTTTATTACTCATATGCGAAATGCTGAACTTTTAGTACTTGGTACAATTTTAAAATTAATATCTTAATTTAGGTAAAACATATTTTAATACTTCAAAACTAGTACTAAAGTATAGTACGACAAATCTCAAAAATACTTCCCAGTGGAACCTTAGAACCTAAAACTAACAATCAGCATTAATTTGGAAAGGTACTGATGTAACCAGCAAGTTTCTGACGGACTTGAAGGCGCCAAAACCATTGGTCTGTCTGAATGATTTTCATCAGGTGATCTAGCCTCATATCTAGCAGACTGTTGTAGCTTATATGTATTTTGTTGTGTCTCGGCACTTTATTCATGAAATAAATCTCTCAGCATTGTTGAATGTATTGCTAACAATCGAAAATTCTGCATAGGATTCGTGTGTTAGAGGTGGACTGTTGTATTCACTTGATAATACTGTGGGAGAAGGTGTAGGAACGGGAGTAGTGTTTGGACTGAAATTACTTCCAGTAGCAATATTTTAATAACCGCTGTTATATGATGATGAAGGTTTACTGTTTGGAAATGAAGGAAAAGCCGTCGGGTTAGATATTCCCTTTTCATAAGAACCCATATCGGCCTGAAACAGAATACATGCTATTAAATGTTCAACAACACTGTTCACTGTAGAACAGCTTTAGAAGACTGAAAAACAGACTTCCTTTTGCGAGCCTCAGACGTTGACACTATTTCAATTTCGGTGTTTTTGTTTTTTTGTTTGAAATAGCATCATCTATCTATATCATGGAGAGTGTCATTACTTGGCTTCGCTATTAGTTCGTTCTGATGACTTGCTTCTGGTTTGCTGAAATTAAAAAGTATTTTTACATTTCTGCGAACTACTGATACTTTAGGCCCCCAAACCGGAACTAACGTGGCTTATTTGCCCTAGGGATTATAAATTTAAAAAACCAATAGAGCACGTGTTTAATTGTATATTTTACAGGTTATTAGGTAATTTTTATATTCAAAATGTGTTTATTTTTTCAACTGCCTTCCTCTCCCAAAGAATTGTTAATGACAGGTGAAGAGTATGAGAGCAAGTGGAATTTTCCTCATTGTGTGGGCGTGTCCTAACAACCTAAAAGTGCGTACACACTAGGCGAACGAACAGAACGTAAGCGCAGTGTGTACTAGGGAGCGGATGTAAAACACCGCATGCGTTTGCTTGCGTCGATGTTCGACTATCTGGCGGTACATCAAAGGATGTTCGTTAGCATGCGATCAGCAGTGTGTATGAAGAGCGACTGCGGTGATAAAAATAACAAAACATATGGCGGTGGTCGCTTGGATTGCAAATAGTTTTATTATTTTACAGTGTCTACTGTCTAGTACCTAATTTAGTTAATCATGGAGTGAAATTTTTGAAACCACACACTGTAGACACTAATTTTGGGGTATTGCAGCTCATTATATACCAGCGGAAAATAAACACGCACATGCTAGAGCATGCGTGCGGTTCTGTTCGTTCGCTTAGTATGTACGCACCAGGTGCGTACAGACCTGAGCACGCATGCGGTGAGCGGTATGCGTTACCTCTCGCGAATGGCTTGAGCATGCACGCCGCGAGCCAGGCTGGAGTCGGGTTTTTAGCGCGCATCAAAGGAACATACGCATGCGTTCGCGCTCAGTCTGGACGGCTTTTTGTTTAGGTATTTTTACGACTTTCTTCTGGCAACTGCAAGTGCGGGGCTTTTGACCGGTGTGCGTTAAAATGGAGTGGTCTAATGTAGATTGGATTATTCAAAAGATATTCAAAATATTCTGATGACATACGCACAAAGTTTTGAAATTGCCCGGTAGTTGGTTCTAAAACCATATCTGCTAATAAATCAGAGCCCCATACCGAGTTCTGCTTTTATACAATTATTGTATTATTATTGTATCCACCATTTTTCTTTTTCATTCAAACTACTAATAACCACATACGCTGCACTGACCACAACCAACTCTTCAGATATTTTAAAACACGAATGGCTGCCCTGGAGCGCCTTGAGCACGCACGCATACTCAGCTTTACAAGTTTGCAACGCATGCACTGAGCGCGCATAGCTTGAACACACACGCATATGTACAGCTTCTCACCGCATGCGTGTTCAGGTCTGTACGCACCTTTACGATGTTATATTAGCAAATATACAAAATTTTTGTAAGTCATTCGCTCGCCCCTTGCTCACATGCTCACTGGAAGGGGACATTTTCCACGTGGCGTCCATGTTGACCAACTTAATTTCATTTTGACATGGTTTTTCGGCTTTAAACATTATCAGCCAGATTCTCCAACGCTAGTCCGGTCTAATTTGACAACCAAAAGTTTTAAACTGACAAGTGCAAGAATAAGACATTTAAGTTGATACTATGAATTTATTTCTGAGCTTTTTCGCAAATTTATAAAGAAAAGGGCAATTTTAGTAAGTACTTTCGACAATAATAGAACTAAATTCATTACAGCAACTCGTTCCAAGACGAAAATCATTTGGAAACTCAGCAAATCGCTGAAATATCAGAATAATTCATAAGTTTTTGATGACGACTTATTAACAATGACACGACAAAAACCTGTCAAAACATAACTGATCAACTATAAGATCTTAATTTAAACCAGTACTAAATCTTAAACCTTCTTAGTGAATCTTAACGTTAAAGTATATTAAGTATACCTTCATATACTGCAAGCAATTTTTAGTCAATTATTTAAAGTTTTAACATGTAATTATTTAAAGTTTTAACATGTATAATGATTTCATTCAGAAGATTATATTAGATATATTAAAAGATCTAAGGTGACATTTTTCCTGTCACTATGACCTCAATATTATTTTCGTAAAATAAATCATAAAATATCTTGAAACTTTTATTGATGCGTTAAAAAATACCTATCGAATATGAAGTTATACTTAATATATACTTTTTCCAGACCAAACAGAATCTCATAAATATAAATTCTTAGGATTTAAATCGTATAAAAAGCGAGACAAATGCCTGCCGCTAATACCGGGATCGCTCGATACCGCACAGCAAATAACTCACATTTCATGCAAATTTCTTAGTGATACGTTCGGTATACAATTCAAACAGCAGCTGCTTGTTGGTCTGCCGCGACGATGCGTTTTACCTCTTTTCCACTAAGGGTAATATTATATTATGGCATGTAGTGGGCGGAGTCATTTCCAGTTAATTGAGGCATCGCGTCTAGACAGATGCTTTTTTAAAAATATGACTTATTTTAAAACAGTTAAGTTTTAGGTTTTGACCAGTGAAGTGCGTATTATAAGTGTTTTTGTTTTTAGATACGTGGTTTATGTAAGTAAATTTTTATTATAATAATGGCTTTTGGCGCCCTTTTGAGGTAGATGAAAGCGAATTATACATGTTGAATTACCTTCTGTACTGACCGCGGCATCACCAGTTGAAACATGTCCGGAGTTTAATAAAGATTTACATGTTCAAAGTCAACGAATAATTCTAAATATTTACGGCTGCTTCGGTGATGTAAAATACCTGGGAATCGTTCATGATCCCTAGTGGGCTGTCGATCATCCAGGGACCGGTCAAGTGTGCAGCTAGCCTCGACTCTGTACATGTCGAGTGAACAACAGAAAAAAGAAAAAACAAAGAAACAAGAAGAGATAAATTATCGGTCGCGTTTCAGGCTAGGCTACGCACCCAAAACGCTCGTAAAGCCGTCAACCCGGGTTGTGGAAGGCTAGATAGGTAAGGGTTGCTAGCCAAAATAGCCATAGTTCGCCCAATACCAAAGCAGCATTGTCCTCGAACTGGAGGCGGTGTGTCGGCTGCGATGGGATTAAAAAATTCTTGTTCTATAAAAAATCATCAAAAAATTATTTGCGCAACAATTCAGTCAAATCCGTTGACAAGATAAAGTTCGTGTCTTCACTAAGAACCGGATTCTTGCGCGGTACATTGACAAACCATTTGCTCCCAGAGACCATTCGGGACCTGGAAAGCTAACAAAAAATGAATATTGCAGTTAAAGGACCTCTACGGACCTTGCAAAATAAAATTCAACTTGTAATTGGAATAGATTAACTTCGTCGCACAACTCAGCGATTTGGCCGAGCGGCTGGTCCTTGCTACGCGTATTTTGGGAGCGGATTGTCCTCCCGCCTTAGCAACGACACTTACGTCCAGCGGTGCCGCGGTTGTTGTCTTCAGGAAATCTAAACTCCGTCAAGAAATTACAACGTTGAAATGGAAGGTTGTGAGTGGGATTCACGAAAAGTTCGTGGCAGTTAAGGACTAAGCAACAGTCCAATAATAGAACTAAATTCATTACAGCAACTCGTTCCAACACGAAAATCATTTGGAAACTCAGCAAATCGCTGAAATATCAGAATAATTCATAAGTTTTTGATGACGACTTATTAACAATGACACGACAAAAACCTGTCAAAACATAACTGATCAACTATAAGATCTTAATTTAAACCAGTACTAAATCTTAAACCTTCTTAGTGAATCTTAACGTTAAAGTATATTAAGTATAGCTTCATATACTGCAAGCAATTTTTAGTCAATTATTTAAAGTTTTAACATGTAATTATTTAAAGTTTTAACATGTATAATGATTTCATTCAGAAGATTATATTAGATATATTAAAAGATCTAAGGTGACATTTTTCCTGTCACTATGACCTCAATATTATTTTCGTAAAATAAATCATAAAATATCTTGAAACTTTTATTGATGCGTTAAAAAATACCTATCGAATATGAAGTTATACTTAATATATACTTTTTCCAGACCAAACAGAATCTCATAAATATAAATTCTTAGGATTTAAATCGTATAAAAAGCGAGACAAAGGCCTGCCGCTAATACCGGGATCGCTCGATACCGCACAGCAAATAACTCAGATTTCATGCAAATTTCTTAGTGATACGTTCGGTATACAATTCAAACAGCAGCTGCTTGTTGGTCTGCCGCGACGATGCGTTTTATCTCTTTTCCACTAAGGGTAATATTATATTATGGCATGTAGTGGGCGGAGTCATTTCCAGTTAATTGAGGCATCGCGTCTAGACAGATGCTTTTTTTAAAATATGACTTATTTTAAAACAGTTAAGTTTTAGGTTTTGACCAGTGAAGTGCGTATTATAAGTGTTTTTGTTTTTTTAGATACGTGGTTTATGTAAGTAAATTTTTATTATAATAATGGCTTTTGGCGCCCTTTTGAGGTAGATGAAAGCGAATTATACATGTTGAATTACCTTCTGTACTGACCGCGGCATCACCAGTTGAAACATGTCCGGAGTTTAATAAAGATTTACATGTTCAAAGTCAACGAATAATTCTAAATATTTACGGCTGCTTCGGTGATGTAAAATACCTGGGAATCGTTCATGATCCCTAGTGGGCTGTCGATCATCCAGGGACCGGTCAAGTGTGCAGCTAGCCTCGACTCTGTACATGTCGAGTGAACAACAGAAAAAAGAAAAAACAAAGAAACAAGAAGAGATAAATTATCGGTCGCGTTTCAGGCTAGGCTACGCACCCAAAACGCTCGTAAAGCCGTCAACCCGGGTTGTGGAAGGCTAGATAGGTAAGGGTTGCTAGCCAAGATAGCCATAGTTCGCCCAATACCAAAGCAGCATTGTCCTCGAACTGGAGGCGGTGTGTCGGCTGCGATGGGACTAAAAAATTCTTGTTCTATAAAAAATCATCAAAAAATTATTTGCGCAACAATTCAGTCAAATCCGTTGACAAGATAAAGTTCGTGTCTTCACTAAGAACCGGATTCTTGCGCGGTACATTGACAAACCATTTGCTCCCAGAGACCATTCGGGACCTGGAAAGCTAACAAAAAATGAATATTGCAGTTAAAGGACCTCTACGGACCTTGCAAAATAAAATTCAACTTGTAATTGGAATAGATTAACTTCGTCGCACAACTCAGCGATTTGGCCGAGCGGCTGGTCCTTGCTACGCGTATTTTGGGAGCGGATCGTCCTCCCGCCTTAGCAACGACACTTACGTCCAGCGGTGCCGCGGTTGTTGTCTTCAGGAAATCTAAACTCCGTCAAGAAATTACAACGTTGAAATGGAAGGTTGTGAGTGGGATTCACGAAAAGTTCGTGGCAGTTAAGGACTAAGCAACAGTCCTTAATCAGTTATTAGTTATAATAACTCAGCATGCTTAGTGAGGAGCGTCACTCCGCTAAGTAAATTTTGAAAAAAGACGTGTTAGGTAAGATGTCCTTTGTTTATAAAATTCGCGTGTTGGGACGGGATGCACTTGATCCCTCCGACACTAAAAGGGACAGGCCGAATGGCTTTACCTTGCTAGCTGTAACGCGTAAGGCGATTCAACCTGGATACATGTCTTGGGGAAGATGGTTTGGAGGAGGAAAATTATTCGAAAATGCTGCTGAGAAATGGACAACTTTAATCAAACAATTAAGCGAATTGGGTCGAGCGGCGGGATTTTTGCTGGCAGGACAATCCATGAATAGAGTCTATAGTATACAGGAAAGAGGACGAAAGTCTTCCGCCTTAGTAATTAAATTCAGTGTGGCGGTCTCCGCGGTTGTCGTTACGATTGAGTGAAACGCATGAAGACATGCACTCCGCGTCTCGAAATTAGACGCAGGCTTTTGTACTCAGATGTAGGAAGCCTATACTTGGTACTTGTTAATTTGGGATAAATCAACGTTCTTGGTCCAGGGAGTCTTGTACCGACTAGAGGGACCAGAACGGTATTCACGAAACGGTAAAAATGGTTTCTTAGACAGGTAGTGGTCTAAGTTATAATTCCAGGAAAAAACTTAGGACAAATAATTATAGTCAAGAGGCGTGGCCCTGGCTAATAGCGACAAGAAAGCGACATGCATAATGCATCCGAGCCATTATGTGTGTCCTTGGTTCTCAGCTGAATAGCTGATCTCGATCATGATAAATCGCGCGTCGTAAAGGTACGCCCATATGTGCGCGCCTGGAGAGCGGACGACGGTGTAAATATAATATAGTTACACTTACTACAAAACAATCCTAAAAATAACAACGGATTTATGCCATTAGTTTAAATTCTTAATTATCGGTCGACGGTACGCCCATGAATAGAATTATTTCTATGGTTAAACATCGTTTTTGCAGATTCAGTTAGGTTTTGATATACTTGTAAATAGGGCCCGGATTTTGTTTTTTTCCACTCAATTATTTGTGTGAACTGCCAACAATAACAATAACAAACATCAGTAAATTCTTTAGTATTACTTTTTGGTATTTTTATTCTGGGTGAGTTATACGGCAGTACCAACTAAGGGAGAACGTTGGTTGCGCCAATAACAATGTAAACTACTATTTTTATATTTCTATTCCATTAGTTTACTGAATCAAAAATATACTTCCTATATACTGAAAACATTTGATTTATGTAACTGTACTGTTACTAGAGTTATATTTGCCGTAATTAGGAATAATAACCTACAGAAATACACTGCTTTGGTGAAAATAACTCTCTCCAATGCAGTGCGAAAAGTCTCCCAGACACTCCACGAAATACATTCTAGTAAACAAGCGTCCCATAGGCGTCACGGCGTAACAGGTAAATGATTATTTATTATATTGGACAAAAGTTGTTATGGTTGTAGTGGGTCTAATGATGAATTTACCTAAACATGTCTGTGTTTAATAGGCATTTTCGAAAATTCTGTGTCGAACTATTAGGACCCTTGGGCTAAAATCGTTTATTTACTTCCATTAAATAGATTTTAAAATATGTATTTACGCAGGTATAAGATACAACATTAAAACTTTTCTGCAAATAAAATCCCTAAATATGGGTGACATTGTCTGAATAATGTAGTACTTCCGGCAACAAAAGACTGACAGTTCACAATTCTGAGAACAAAGATGGTACATAGGTAAAATACCTTTGTGTTGGCGAATCAGTGATTTGTATTGGCAGGCTCGTGCGGCCACTATTTATGGTTTTAAATATGAATGGTTTTTACTACACCTTTGTCTTTTGTGGCGTTACAAGACTTTTGCTAGTGGGTTTTTATTGGCAGTCCTACTATTAGAAATGCAGTTTACCCTTATTCGTAACGGGAGCGACATCTTACGTGATTCAAATATTTATTAAAGTAGCAGTCGTTTAAGAACATTTTACTTACGCTCAGCTTGTGCTTCACTTCTAAATTACAATGCGTGCTAATAAGAAAATTAAGTTAGAATAGCTAATGCCACATTCGAGTTTTTTATTCGAAAGTGAAAATGGTGTGTGGTGTAACATCTGCAAATCTGAATTTGTTTGTAACGGACAAGCGCAGATTGATCGACATGTGTATGGTCTAGGGTTGCCAGACGTCCGGGAATTCCGGGAAAATCCCGGAATTTGTTAGGTCGTCCCGGATCCCGGAATTTTACTGTACTATCCGGGAAATCTTTAATCAAACAAAAATAAACAACTTGCAGCTGAGCTGCAAATTGAAATTAATTCCAGTTAGACTTGCCCTGAATTTTTGTCCTTTTTAAAAGGGCCTGAAGACGAAAAATTGTTAAAACTTGCCAAGTCTAGCGATAAATATAAGTAGTATTTGTAAACAATGTTACGTCGTTCGTTTGGCCAACCATATACATAGGTAAATTTTTTGACTACACCATAGAGCGTTTTTTTTTTTGGTTGACAGGACGTCCCGGAAATTAGTCTTTCGAATCTGGCAACCCTAGTATGGTCCCCAGCATCTAAAGAAGACTGAATCCATACCTGGGCCCTCACAACTTAAAGGTATTATTACACTATTTTTACATGGATAAATATTGTAACTTTTTTTTTTAATTTTCATACAGAAACAGCTGACGATGTAGACAAAACGGCATTTTGTTGGGACTTGTGTGAGGCGTTTGTTGCAGCTGATATTCCCCTATACAAACTAACCCATCCACGTTTAAAACAGTTCTTCGCAAAATACTGCCATCATTCCGTACCTGACGAGTCAACCCTTAGAAAAAAATATGTAGATAAAGTTTACGTTAGGACTGTACGGAAAATAAAACAAAGACTTTCAGGGACAAAATTATGGTTAAGTATTGATGAAACCATAGATATTAAAGGAAGAAGTGTTGCAAATGTTAGCAGGGCCTTTAAATTCTACTCAATCCGAACAATCATTTTTGATATCTAGTAAATTGATACCAAAGACAAACCATGAAACCATCACCGAGACAGCCAAAGAAAGCCTTTATTCTTTGTTTTCGGAAACAGACTATTTGAAAGAAAACGTTGTCCTTTTTTTATCTGACAGTGCGGCGTACATGTTAAAAGCTGGAAAAAAATTAAAAGAACATTTCCCAAACATACTTCATGTTACGTGTTTTGCAGACTGTGTACATAGAATATGTGAAGTAATACGCGAATATTATCCTGTAATTGACACTTTAATTAGTGAAGTAAAGAAAATATTTCTCAAGTCAAACACTTTTAAACAGATGTGTCCAAATATTCCGTTACCTCTCCAGCCCGTCATTACTCGGTGGGGTACATGGCTTTTGGCAGTATTATAACATTCATTTTGATACGGAAAAGAAGACTTGAGTAGAGTGTTTGTGTGCGTTCTAGATCAATCCAAATTCCAAATCCCCCCACTCTTCACCCCACCAAAATCCCCCCACTCTTCGCCGCTCAAAAAAAAAAAAAAAAAAAAACCTTCTCTCCCCTCTCCCCTCTCCTCTCCCCTCCCCTCTCCTCTCAGGAGCTTCCAAAATGAGGTTTCAAAACCATTCCACAACACGCACTCTTCACACTACATTAGTCGACACCCCACCTAAGCCCCGCCTCCAAGAACCGGATTGGTTGACCCCCTTCCAGCAAGGTGTGTTCTAATTTCCCACTCCAAACTAGCAGGGATAGGAGAGAAGGGGTTGTAGCATAAAAGGTTGAAAATTTCAGTTAAACGATATTAGTTCTGAAGTAATACAGGGTCATACTAAAGTCAGAATAAAGTAAACAATGGATTTACAATCCAAATTGTATATTTATAATGGTACTCCATTAAATGCGCAACGGGAAGAAATGGAATCCATTCATAAGGAAGAAAAAATTTATTTTCAAAAAACTACTGGTTGTATAGCCGAGGATAGACTTAATACTCTTGTGGATGCTGACCGCTACAATTACGGTGATGAGGATGAAGATGAAGATGACTCCGGCACCGAGGAAGAAGTTCTGGGAAGTGGTTGTGGAGAAGAAGGGTTAGTGAAAATTAAAAAAATTAACGCTTCAGAAGCTGTGAAAGAGAACTATTTAAAACGTGAAGTGTGCGTAATGCAATCATACATATTAATCACATCCATGGCAGGTGGCATGTACAGTCTATGTCACGAGTGTTACTTTTTATTAGCCATAGAACAACCACGTGGTAAACACATACATGTGAACACCCATTATAAGCGTGCCATGGATTGTTGTAAAGATGAAATTAAATGTAAAGTGTGTGAGCAAGTTCTATATATGATTATTTTATCAGACGTCTGTGTAATGTGTAACAAACCGGATGTGCAGAAAATCACAAACCATAAAATTGAAAAAACAACTTTAGAACAATTCTTATAATTGTATAATAGTTTTACATTGCTGGAGCACACACTTCGATGGTCCCTTGTATCCCAGGAATCATGTTTTATGTGCAATAGAAACATAAAATAGAGTAATGTAGATAAGCATATTGTTATTTTTTTTCAAAAATAAACCTGTATTTTAATAAATGAATTTTTTATAAATGTCATACAAATAATTAGAAGTATTATTCATTAATCCACCTACCACCAATCACCCTACCAAATCCCCCCCCCACCAAATCCCCCCACTCTTCCCCCCACTCTTCTCCCTACCAAATCCTACCACTCTTATAAGATATCAAATTCATTATTACTCTACCAGGGATATATATATATATATATATATGGATATACCGCATTCACTTCCAGAAAATTCCATCAAATCCATTTCAAAGGAGCTTCCAAATGAGCTTTCAAAACCATTCCTCCTACCAGCTTTTCCCCTCACCACTTTTATTGCTATAAATTTCCAGTATTTAACACAATCCAGAAAGGTAAAAAAATACACTGTAATTTTTAGTCCTTTGATTTGTACCATTTTATTTACCTTAAAATTAATTTTTTATTTAATAACCCACGTATATAGACTTCAAGCCTAAGTACTAACGTACGGTACCAACAAAAATCTTTTCCGTATGTAATAGATATTTGCGCACTCTGTATAAAAATATTTATAGGAATAAAATTCTCGTATTTACTTTTATTTGTGGTCACGATGCTTTTATTTTGTTGAGCTGATCGTCTGCATATTTTTTTACCTTTTTACCTTTTTAGAAAAAGCTGGATCTTTTATATTCAAATGTATGCAAATGTATGCAAATATATGCAAATGTAACATAAAAAAACCTTAATTATATCGATGCGAATATTTTTAAGACCTGAACTTTTATTTTTTCTTACATGCATCTCGCTTTATTTCTTTTTTGTTCTTTGCATATACTTTTTAAATTACAGGGGGGAATGGAGATTTTTTTCTTTTTTTGTTCAGAGAGTGTATACAAATATTTATAGGAATAAAATTCTCGTATTTACTTTTATTTGTGGTGACGATGCTTTTATTTTGTTGAGCTGGTCGCCTGCATATTTTTTTTACCTTTAACTGCAAAAGCGTTAAAGGTTTTTTAAAAAGTTAAGGACATGGTGCAGCTGCATATCATTAAAAAATACGAAATGTTACTTA
Source organism: Philopedon plagiatum (assembly GCA_963971165.1). Lineage (NCBI taxonomy): Eukaryota > Metazoa > Arthropoda > Insecta > Coleoptera > Curculionidae > Philopedon > Philopedon plagiatum. The sequence continues at coordinate 32,521,627 of OZ020194.1, forward strand.
AAAAGCAAAGCAGGTGAAGTAGATTATAAAGTTTATTGCCGTATCAGAAAAAACTGCATCTTGTATATTCAAATGTATGCAAATGCATGCAAATGTAAAAGAAAAAAACCTTAACTATATGGATGTGAATATTTTTAAGACTTGAACTTTTATTTTTTCTTACAGACATTTTAAAATCTCTGTTGAACTTTTATTTTTTCTTACATGCACTCGCTTTATTTCTTTTTTGTTCTTTGCATATACTTTTTAAATTACAGGGGGGAATGGAGAATTTTTTCTTTTTTGTTCAGAGAGTATATATTGGCGAATAGCACTAAAGTACTTTATTCAATCGAAACAAATCCTAAGAGTAGACAGTACTCTTCTTGAAAAAAGTTAAAAAAAATGTACTCCAAACCAAATATTAAACAACTTGCACGATTAAGTGGGCGAATCAACATTTTAGAAAATATAGTAATAAGACCGGCTAGAGATGAAATCAGCGAAGCACTTCAAAATCTAATAAACCAAGAACTTCCTGAAAATTTATTGGAAGACGCATTTAACTTGGAAGATATAATCCAAAATCAACCAGAACCATATGTGAACCAAATACCTGTCCAGGATGTCGCTGTAGTCCAGTCTGCTGCCCAGCACATCGCTGTAGTCCAACCCGGTGCCCAGGAAATTGCAGTCCACCCTGACGTCCAGGAAATTGCAGTCCACCCTGACGTCCAGGAAATTGCAGTCCACCCTGACGTCCAGGAAATTCCAGAAAGTCCAATCCAGGAAATTCCAGAATGTCCAATCCAGGAAATTACAGGAAGTCCAGTCCAGGAACGTCTTATTCTTAATGATGTAGAAATGCTAGATGATACAATGGAAAGACGAGCATTGCTTGCTCTGGAAACAGAAACGCAGTTAGATGAAATAAAATTAACCAGATTAGAGATGGAAAGCCGCCTCAGCCAGTACACTAGCATGATTGTCAACATTAATGAGCTTTTAGAGCATTTAAAAAATCGTGAAAAAGCGATACTGGAAAATCGCGCATCTATTTTAGAAAGTGAAAGACTCATTGATATTATTAATAATCATTTGTAATGGTTTTTAGATTTAGGGATATTTTTTCATATATAATAATACTTATTTCATGTTTAATTTTTCGTTTGTATTCTATAGCCATATTACTTCATAAAACTGATCTTTGTTACAAAAAATAACTTTACCTTTCGAATTTGTTGTATACATTTTTGTATCTACTTTTTTCAAAAAGGGTACTACCCACTATTAGGATTTGTTTTGATTGAATAAAAAAATTTTAAACACTACTTGTTTTATTTTACCTAATAAATATAGGAAAATATTTTTCTCATAGAATTTAAAAATACAGATTGTCATTAAAAATTGCTTTTAAAGTAAGCTTGCAAACTTAAGACATATCCACGTTCTCGTACTCACCTATTTTTTCCATAAAAAATTTCATTTCTCCAACTAGTAACACTAAAAACTTCAATAAACAAAAACGACATATTCAACAATTATTTTAATTACCTATTACTTAATAAGAAGATCGAAAACAAACTAAATCGGTCATTCATACCAATTAGCATCATCGCGTGCGGCAGGTTGAATTAATTAAATTTTACATACTGGAAATCGAGAAGGTTGCGTGAAGAAACCGTATAAAAACTCATATTTTTATGACGAATTATTAAGTGACACGACCAAAACTTGCCAGCCTCGTAAACTCAAAGGTTTAAATGAAATTAAAAAGGTAAAAAATACACTGTAATTTTTAGTCCTTTGATTTGTACCATTTTATTTATTAACCTTAAAATTAATTTTGTATTTAATAACCCACGTATATAGAAACACACTGCATACAGCTTTCGCGGAAATTTAGCATAACCACCCCAAAAACATCAAGAAAACACACATTTTATCGCATTGTATGTATATTCAACTAAATTAATCTTAATCTACAAGCAATAAAAAAATATTAAAGGGTAAAAATAATGCTATCGCACACTAACTCAACAGAACAGGAAGACATGTGACAAAAAATTCTCTCATAGTACGCATGTATGATTGTAAACCCAAGCATCAAAGATTTATACCTTACCCATAAACTTTGCAAATTAAAAAAACTTGAAAACACTTTATTTGTCATCTTCGCGATGCACATAACGTAAGAGCACTTTCAAAAAATGTCCCAGCAACAGATCAAATTTATGAAAAATAACCATTTTGAAAACTACCGAAGAGTTTAAGCAGAAAATGTACATACCCTTTTTAAGTATTTTTATAACTATTTAGTTAACTTTTTTAATTTAGCTAGTTTAAATTTAGTAGATTTCTTTAACAACGAGACTATAAATTAGGTGTCGAAACGTCAGAAAAAAACTTTTTGATCATATTAGGTCTTAGAAACAGCTTAAAAATGCATTATTTATTTATTCCACATCAAAATATTGTCTTTTCACAACTAAAGGTGAAACACTTGGCTTTTTTTATCTGACACAGCCCATGTAAACTTCAAGCCTAAGTACTAACATGTCGTGGGAGTCTGAAGAGAGAAGAAAAATGTGATATATTGACATAGGATTTAAAGGATTGAAGAGTGGGATGGAGCAGGGAAAACGTCTGCAGACAATTTGATCCATAATCTGGAGACCCTTGCATACATAACACGCCTTTTGTTGTTCTATTATATAAACAATTAAGGATAATAATTATAGCGGTGAGGTCTTCAAAACAAAATCCGTGTAAGTATCGATAGAAAATGGATAAATAAGAGAGTTTTCTTGGGAGGACTGAGTTAATGGTGAGTCGAATGGCTCTCATTTGCAGGTTTTGGTTGGGGAACATAAAGAGTGTGTAATTAGGCATGGAAGAAATAGTTTTCTGGCTCGAAAGAGAGAACCAAGCTTTTAGCTGACGATGTGGGTGATAGTTAAATCTAATTTCAATTTGGTATAGGTAATAAACAATATTATAAAGATAAAGTGGAAAAATCTGAAACCAAAGTTAGAAAAAGGGATATTTTATAACTTCTTGTACATTTTTTATACGTTAGAACTATGTAATGTTTGAAACAAATGGTAAAACGACAGCTTGTGTGCAAGAAGTAGCATAGGGAGAGAGCGAGAAAGTAACATAAGAGAGAGGAGTTAGGGAGGTAGGTATCATAAGAGAGAGGAGAGCTAGTAAAAGAGAGAGGGAGAGCTAGTAAAAGGACGGTAGCATAGGAGAGAGGGAGATCTAGTCTAGAGATCTAGAGATAATATATCACCTCTTACCGAAATGACTCTTGAACCATTGATATATTTTTTAATTATTTTTTGACAAGGTTGTATGCCTGTTTTTAGATGTTAACATCTGTGTACTCTAATATAGGACTCGCCGTCTAACTTCCTGAAGCCCTCCTCCCCATTTTTCTACTTCGTAGTTCCCATCGAGAGTGTCTTGGCTGTCTTCGAATAATTTTCTGCTTTGGATTTCTTTTTGAAATTTTAAAAATTTTAAATATTTCGTATTTTTCTTTTTAGCCACTATATTATTCAATTCTTCATAAGTGCTTCGGGGAGGAAATAGCTTTTTAATAATATTTACATACTTCCAACCAGACGATGAACTAATGCGTTCACACCGTTTAAAGTTTCTTTTGTGGGCATTTGTTAGAACTAAAATGTTTCTATATTGTATGAGGTCGTTATCGGTATACTCTACAGGGTGTTCCTCAGTCAGGAGATTTAGTAGGCCATCTGTTAACTTAAACTCTTTCCCACTAATAATTAGAGTATTTCCTTTAAAAACAGCTGGCACATTTCCAAGAAACCAACTAGAACACACCTCCCGAAAACCAAACACGTTTTTATTTAGCATTTCCATCAACTTTAAAGTTATTTTGCTGCTAGCCATCTTATCTCTTTGATGTCTAACTTGATAATGAAGCTTTCTTAGTGATAGTTGGTATAGGTAATAAACAATATTATAAAGATAAAGTGGAAAAATCTGAAACCAAAGTTAGAAAAAGGGATATTTTATAACTTCTTGTACATTTTTTATACGTTAGAACTATGTAATGTTTGAAACAAATGGTAAAACGACAGCTTGTGTGCAAGAAGTAGCATAGGGAGAGAGCGAGAAAGTAACATAACTCCTTTTTAAAATCTCCCATTGTTCTATTTTTTAACTCTTTTAAATTTAAACGCATTTTTTTAATTTTGTTATTTTTATTAGAAATGGTACTTCTATATCTCTTATTAGCCCTCCTATACCTTTCTAGTTCCTCACGAGTATCCATATTTTCTAATTCTAAATTCTTAGAGTCCTTATTGTTCACTAAATTTGATTTTAAACACTTTTCTAGTTCATAATTACAGCTGGAAGACGTATTTTTAATATTCGCTAGCTGAACCTCCAGGTCAGAAATAGCAGTAGACTTGTCCTTCACGATTCTAGCATACTGTTTGGTTTTTTCTTCCAGCTCTAATTTTATTCCATATATTTCTAAATCACTCCTAAAATTACAATTACCAAAAGAAAATAAAACAATGAAACAATAAACTGAAATTTAAAACGGCGTACCTCTTAATGAAATCTTCCTCCAGTATATTTCCACATCGACCTTTCCAAAATTTCACCTCATCCCTTAATACATCCAATTCCGTTTTACCGAAACCGGTACAAGTACTCTCACACAGAGATAAAAAAATTGAAACAGCAAAAAAACGGCAAACATTTTCTCTCTTTTGAAATTAAGTCTCTTCTTATTAAAAAATTAGAACAAGAATGAAGCATAAATTATAGGAAAGGTAAAATATACTTATTTTAGCTTTATAAGTAAAATGATATATTCAGCAAAAAACACTAATCATCAGCAATAATAAAACAACATATTATGTTATTAAAAGAGAATTGACCGGATAGGTTTTTATTTCATTTATATTAGAATATTACACTCTTAAAAATAACTGGGTAATAATAACAAAAATTTAGTTATAACAACCTATTAGTGAAAACGGACACAACCCAACTTTTGGTTGGAGTAACAAAAAACAACTTTTGTTTTTAAGATGTTAAACCAAAATAAGAACTAATTTTGTAATACGGAGAACTTAAACTTCCTTACGGGTATGAATTATTTTTGTTTCCTGTGCTATATATTCCGTATATCTATATACGGAAGCATAATTGCAATGAATAGATAGTACCTTGTTTGATATAACTTAATATTATGTGTAGGTACTTATCAGCATAATCATAATTTATTAACTGATTTTGTAAGACGCTCGATATACTCAGAAAAAAGCAATTTTTTTTGAGAATTCAACTAGGTAGGTACTACGACACAAACCATAGCGATCGTCTATGTGATAACTTTTTATAATAAAAACTGCAAAAGCAATTGAAATTAAACGCGGAAGATGGGATAATATAAAATAAAACTGTTACTTACGTTATATCTGATATTTATTTTTCTGCAGTCGCAACCTATCAACCTAATAATAAACAACTTACCTCATGCAACGTGTAAACATGTGAATGCAAGAGTCGTTACCCCAAAAAATGGACGTTCCGCGATATACCTTTGCCGGATGATCAGTCACGTGAAGAAGCAATGAGCTGAGCAATGTTACCGTTTACATACTTGAGGCAGCTATGAAATAGGGTTGCAGATTTACAAATTAGTGGGGATAACTAAAAAATGTAATGCAACAGAAAATCTATTGGGCGGTGAGAGGTCTTTTAAAATCTGTTATCCCAATTTTTTAAAGATACTGCAAGTTTGCATCTCGTTACTTTGATTACTAAACAGGTTATATCTAAAAAAGTTGAGGGTGAACAATATATCTGGTTTCCTACAACTAATACAAAAACAACTTATTGTTTTTGTTGTCCTAGGTTTATTTTTGTGCAAAGATAACCTCGAAAAAACTCAATTTTATTTTCTTAACAAAAAATACTTATTTCTGGCAACATAAGTCTGGGAGCAAATAAAAATTAGTCGTGTATACCAAGGCATTTTTAAGATTATATCAAATATTTGATTAATAAACATTATTTTAAAATATCACGTCTGCGTTTGGCCGAATTGGTAACACCAATAACTATACTATGTATTTAATTAGGAGCTACAATAGGTATTAGAAACCTATTCACAACTTATTTTAATTTTATTAAACAAGAAGAGGAACAGCTCATCTAATTAGGTCTAAAAGAAGAAATATATCTTTTGTTCATAGAATTTTGAATATCGCAGGTTCTTATCAATGCACTTATTACTTTTATAATAATAAGTATAATTCGATAAAATTTAAAATAACTGTGGGAACAATGCTCGTTTGTTAACAGTATATTTTTTCACGTGTAGTATCATATGCGAGACAGAACAGAACGGGTTTTTTAAAAAAGGAAAAAGCTGTTTTTAAGTTACGAAGCAAAAAAACCACGAAGCAAAAAACCACGAAGAGGTTAGACTGGTTAGCATTTGTTTCTCTTTTTGTTTTATATATTTAATTTTTTTTATTTACTAATACTTCTGTTTTATTTGATCTTATAGTAAAGAGCAAAAAGGAACAAGAAGAGGATAGGAATCTTTTGTTTCTCTTTTTAATTTATTTGTTTTATTTAATAAAAATGTAGTATTCAAGCATTGGTAGAGGTTACTCGACAATATTGACACTAATAAGGTAATAAGCTTATTTTATTATTTATAGGGTTATTGAGTAGATGTAAAAACAAATATTTTAAAAATGAAATTATTCATTCTCTGTCTTAATGCTGTCAGCCATTTTTTTATTTTTATTTATTTATATTCTATTTAAGTCTTTTCGCTTTTATCATCAGTTAGTACTAATATTTTAGGATGACGTGTAAAAGAATAAATTAAGTCAACAGAGAAAAATAATAGCTACTATTTATCGCAGGTTCGAATTTTGGTAGCCCCATAAAAGCGATTAAAAACTTGATATTTTTAAAACCGTTTTAAAGTACATGCTGGTCGATGAGCTGAGATGATGATTTTTTGGTTGATTTTACACATATTTCCCTACGTACCAGGGTCTACCTGTCTACCAGCATATTTTATCCGAGGACAGCACCCCAATACAAATCACGTCTCATCAAATTCGCCGCCCTGCTATTCACGAGGTAATAACAAAACAGAGACAAAAGAATATAAGCCAAACTCATTAAAACGTAAATTTAGAGGTTTTGATTCAATCCCCTACGGTTTTAAAAAAGCAGAAAGCGTAAAAATTTGTATCTGTTTTTAATTTTTGATTTTAATAATTAGACACTATAATAATAATAATAATAATAATAATAATAACTGAAAATAGGCTGGTAAAATTTTAAAAAAATTGTCAATAAATATTACCTGATTTTTAAAAATCTAATAAAAAAGTTGTACAATTAAATCAGTTCAAATCAGGTATCATAGTACTTTCAAATAGAACTTTTAGATCTATGAATATTCAGATTTTTAAAACGAATATAGATAATGATATTTCTATTTATTTAGGTAAACCAGCCCCCAGATGCTCGGGGTTATGTTACGTCTATGTTACGTCTATGTCTATTTTACGTCTATGTTACGACGCCATTACGTGAAGGTTATATATAATGTATGCTACTAGTATTTTACGTCTATGTTACGTCTATGTTACGTCTATGTTACGTCTATGTTACATCTATGTTACGTCAATGTTACGTCTATGTTACGTCTATTTTACGTCTATGTTACGACGCCATTACGTGTTAATAAATATCCTACTATCACTAAGAAAGCTTCATTATCAAGTTAGACATCAAAGAGATAAGATGGCTAGCAGCAAAATAATTTTAAAGTTGATGGAAATGCTAAATAAAAACGTGTTTGGTTTTCGGGAGGTGTGTTCTAGTTGGTTTCTTGGAAATGTGCCAGCTGTTTTTAAAGGAAATACTCTAATTATTAGTGGGAAAGAGTTTAAGTTAACAGATGGCCTACTAAATCTCCTGACTGAGGAACACCCTGTAGAGTATACCGATAACGACCTCATACAATATAGAAACATTTTAGTTCTAACAAATGCCCACAAAAGAAACTTTAAACGGTGTGAACGCATTAGTTCATCGTCTGGTTGGAAGTATGTAAATATTATTAAAAAGCTATTTCCTCCCCGAAGCACTTATAAAGAATTGAATAATATAGTGGCTAAAAAGAAAAATACGAAATATTTAAAATTTTTAAAATTTCAAAAAGAAATCCAAAGCAGAAAATTATTCGAAGACAGCCAAGACACTCTCGATGGGAACTACGAAGTAGAAAAATGGGGAGGAGGGCTTCAGGAAGTTAGACGGCGAGTCCTATATTAGAGTACACAGATGTTAACATCTAAAAACAGGCATACAACCTTGTCAAAAAATAATTAAAAAATATATCAATGGTTCAAGAGTCATTTCGGTAAGAGGTGATATATTATCTCTAGATCTCTAGACTAGATCTCCCTCTCTCCTATGCTACCGTCCTTTTACTAGCTCTCCCTCTCTCTTTTACTAGCTCTCCTCTCTCTTATGATACCTACCTCCCTAACTCCTCTCTCTTATGTTACTTTCTCGCTCTCTCCCTATGCTACTTCTTGCACACAAGCTGTCGTTTTACCATTTGTTTCAAACATTACATAGTTCTAACGTATAAAAAATGTACAAGAAGTTATAAAATATCCCTTTTTCTAACTTTGGTTTCAGATTTTTCCACTTTATCTTTATAATATTGTTTATTACCTATACCAAATTGAAATTAGATTTAACTATCACCCACATCGTCAGCTAAAAGCTTGGTTCTCTCTTTCGAGCCAGAAAACTATTTCTTCCATGCCTAATTACACACTCTTTATGTTCCCCAACCAAAACCTGCAAATGAGAGCCATTCGACTCACCATTAACTCAGTCCTCCCAAGAAAACTCTCTTATTTATCCATTTTCTATCGATACTTACACGGATTTTGTTTTGAAGACCTCACCGCTATAATTGTTATCCTTAATTGTTTATATAATAGAACAACAAAAGGCGTGTTATGTATGCAAGGGTCTCCAGATTATGGATCAAATTGTCTGCAGACGTTTTCCCTGCTCCATCCCACTCTTCAATCCTTTAAATCCTATGTCAATATATCACATTTTTCTTCTCTCTTCAGACTCCCACGACATGTTAGTACTTAGGCTTGAAGTTTACATGGGCTGTGTCAGATAAAAAAAGCCAAGTGTTTCACCTTTAGTTGTGAAAAGACAATATTTTGATGTGGAATAAATAAATAATGCATTTTTAAGCTGTTTCTAAGACCTAATATGATCAAAAAGTTTTTTTCTGACGTTTCGACACCTAATTTATAGTCTCGTTGTTAAAGAAATCTACTAAATTTAAACTAGCTAAATTAAAAAAGTTAACTAAATAGTTATAAAAATACTTAAAAAGGGTATGTACATTTTCTGCTTAAACTCTTCGGTAGTTTTCAAAATGGTTATTTTTCATAAATTTGATCTGTTGCTGGGACATTTTTTGAAAGTGCTCTTACGTTATGTGCATCGCGAAGATGACAAATAAAGTGTTTTCAAGTTTTTTTAATTTGCAAAGTTTATGGGTAAGGTATAAATCTTTGATGCTTGGGTTTACAATCATACATGCGTACTATGAGAGAATTTTTTGTCACATGTCTTCCTGTTCTGTTGAGTTAGTGTGCGATAGCATTATTTTTACCCTTTAATATTTTTTTATTGCTTGTAGATTAAGATTAATTTAGTTGAATATACATACAATGCGATAAAATGTGTGTTTTCTTGATGTTTTTGGGGTGGTTATGCTAAATTTCCGCGAAAGCTGTATGCAGTGTGTTTCTATATACGTGGGTTATTAAATACAAAATTAATTTTAAGGTTAATAAATAAAATGGTACAAATCAAAGGACTAAAAATTACAGTGTATTTTTTACCTTTTTAATTTCATTTAAACCTTTGAGTTTACGAGGCTGGCAAGTTTTGGTCGTGTCACTTAATAATTCGTCATAAAAATATGAGATTTTATACGGTTTCTTCACGCAACCTTCTCGATTTCCAGTATGTAAAATTTAATTAATTCAACCTGCCGCACGCGATGATGCTAATTGGTATGAATGACCGATTTAGTTTGTTTTCGATCTTCTTATTAAGTAATAGGTAATTAAAATAATTGTTGAATATGTCGTTTTTGTTTATTGAAGTTTTTAGTGTTACTAGTTGGAGAAATGAAATTTTTTATGGAAAAAATAGGTGAGTACGAGAACGTGGATATGTCTTAAGTTTGCAAGCTTACTTTAAAAGCAATTTTTAATGACAATCTGTATTTTTAAATTCTATGAGAAAAATATTTTCCTATATTTATTAGGTAAAATAAAACAAGTAGTGTTTAAAATTTTTTTATTCAATCAAAACAAATCCTAATAGTGGGTAGTACCCTTTTTGAAAAAAGTAGATACAAAAATGTATACAACAAATTCGAAAGGTAAAGTTATTTTTTGTAACAAAGATCAGTTTTATGAAGTAATATGGTTATAGAATACAAACGAAAAATTAAACATGAAATAAGTATTATTATATATGAAAAAATATCCCTAAATCTAAAAACCATTACAAATGATTATTAATAATATCAATGAGTCTTTCACTTTCTAAAATAGATGCGCGATTTTCCAGTATCGCTTTTTCACGATTTTTTAAATGCTCTAAAAGCTCATTAATGTTGACAATCATGCTAGTGTACTGGCTGAGGCGTCTTTCCATCTCTAATCTGGTTAATTTTATTTCATCTAACTGCGTTTCTGTTTCCAGAGCAAGCAATGCTCGTCTTTCCATTGTATCATCTAGCATTTCTACATCATTAAGAATAAGACGTTCCTGGACTGGACTTCCTGTAATTTCCTGGATTGGACATTCTGGAATTTCCTGGATTGGACTTTCTGGAATTTCCTGGACGTCAGGGTGGACTTCAATTTCCTGGACGTCAGGGTGGACTGCAATTTCCTGGACGTCAGGGTGGACTGCAATTTCCTGGGCACCGGGTTGGACTACAGCGATGTCCTGGGCAGCAGACTGGACTACAGCGACATCCTGGACAGGTATTTGGTTCACATATGGTTCTGGTTGATTTTGGATTATATCTTCCAAGTTAAATGCGTCTTCCAATAAATTTTCAGGAAGTTCTTGGTTTATTAGATTTTGAAGTGCTTCGCTGATTTCATCTCTAGCCGGTCTTATTACTATATTTTCTAAAATGTTGATTCGCCCACTTAATCGTGCAAGTTGTTTAATATTTGGTTTGGAGTACATTTTTTTTAACTTTTTTCAAGAAGAGTACTGTCTACTCTTAGGATTTGTTTCGATTGAATAAAGTACTTTAGTGCTATTCGCCAATATATACTCTCTGAACAAAAAAGAAAAAATTCTCCATTCCCCCCTGTAATTTAAAAAGTATATGCAAAGAACAAAAAAGAAATAAAGCGAGTGCATGTAAGAAAAAATAAAAGTTCAACAGAGATTTTAAAATGTCTGTAAGAAAAAATAAAAGTTCAAGTCTTAAAAATATTCACATCCATATAGTTAAGGTTTTTTTCTTTTACATTTGCATGCATTTGCATACATTTGAATATACAAGATGCAGTTTTTTCTGATACGGCAATAAACTTTATAATCTACTTCACCTGCTTTGCTTTTTAAGTAACATTTCGTATTTTTTAATGATATGCAGCTGCACCATGTCCTTAACTTTTTAAAAAACCTTTAACGCTTTTGCAGTTAAAGGTAAAAAAAATATGCAGGCGACCAGCTCAACAAAATAAAAGCATCGTCACCACAAATAAAAGTAAATACGAGAATTTTATTCCTATAAATATTTGTATACACTCTCTGAACAAAAAAAGAAAAAATTCTCCATTCCCCCCTGTAATTTAAAAAGTATATGCAAAGAACAAAAAAGAAATAAAGCGAGATGCATGTAAGAAAAAATAAAAGTTCAGGTCTTAAAAATATTCGCATCGATATAATTAAGGTTTTTTTATGTTACATTTGCATATATTTGCATACATTTGCATACATTTGAATATAAAAGATCCAGCTTTTTCTAAAAAGGTAAAAAGGTAAAAAAATATGCAGACGATCAGCTCAACAAAATAAAAGCATCGTGACCACAAATAAAAGTAAATACGAGAATTTTATTCCTATAAATATTTTTATACAGAGTGCGCAAATATCTATTACATACGGAAAAGATTTTTGTTGGTACCGTACGTTAGTACTTAGGCTTGAAGTCTATATACGTGGGTTATTAAATAAAAAATTAATTTTAAGGTAAATAAAATGGTACAAATCAAAGGACTAAAAATTACAGTGTATTTTTTTACCTTTCTGGATTGTGTTAAATACTGGAAATTTATAGCAATAAAAGTGGTGAGGGGAAAAGCTGGTAGGAGGAATGGTTTTGAAAGCTCATTTGGAAGCTCCTTTGAAATGGATTTGATGGAATTTTCTGGAAGTGAATGCGGTATATCCATATATATATATATATCCCTGGTAGAGTAATAATGAATTTGATATCTTATAAGAGTGGTAGGATTTGGTAGGGAGAAGAGTGGGGGGAAGAGTGGGGGGATTTGGTGGGGGGGGGGGATTTGGTAGGGTGATTGGTGATAGGTGGATTAATGAATAATACTTCTAATTATTTGTATGACATTTATAAAAAATTCATTTATTAAAATACAGGTTTATTTTTGAAAAAAATAACAATATGCTTATCTACATTACTCTATTTTATGTTTCTATTGCACATAAAACATGATTCCTGGGATACAAGGGACCATCGAAGTGTGTGCTCCAGCAATGTAAAACTATTATACAATTATAAGAATTGTTCTAAAGTTGTTTTTTCAATTTTATGGTTTGTGATTTTCTGCACATCCGGTTTGTTACACATTACACAGACGTCTGATAAAATAATCATATATAGAACTTGCTCACACACTTTACATTTAATTTCATCTTTACAACAATCCATGGCACGCTTATAATGGGTGTTCACATGTATGTGTTTACCACGTGGTTGTTCTATGGCTAATAAAAAGTAACACTCGTGACACAGACTGTACATGCCACCTGCCATGGATGTGATTAATATGTATGATTGCATTACGCACACTTCACGTTTTAAATAGTTCTCTTTCACAGCTTCTGAAGCGTTAATTTTTTTAATTTTCACTAACCCTTCTTCTCCACAACCACTTCCCAGAACTTCTTCCTCGGTGCCGGAGTCATCTTCATCTTCATCCTCATCACCGTAATTGTAGCGGTCAGCATCCACAATAGTATTAAGTCTATCCTCGGCTATACAACCAGTAGTTTTTTGAAAATAAATTTTTTCTTCCTTATGAATGGATTCCATTTCTTCCCGTTGCGCATTTAATGGAGTACCATTATAAATATACAATTTGGATTGTAAATCCATTGTTTACTTTATTCTGACTTTAGTATGACCCTGTATTACTTCAGAACTAATATCGTTTAACTGAAATTTTCAACCTTTTATGCTACAACCCCTTCTCTCCTATCCCTGCTAGTTTGGAGTGGGAAATTAGCACACACCTTGCTGGAAGGGGGTCAACCAATCCGGTTCTTGGAGGCGGGGCTTAGGTGGGGTGTCGACTAATGTAGTGTGAAGAGTGCGTGTTGTGGAATGGTTTTGAAAGCTCATTTTGGAAGCTCCTGAGAGGAGAGGGGAGGGGAGAGGAGAGGGGAGAGGGGAGAGAAGGTTTTTTTTTTTTTTTTTTTTTTTTTTTTTTTTGAGCGGCGAAGTGTGGGGGGATTTTGGTGGGGTGAAGAGTGGGGGGATTTGGATTTTGGATTTGGATTGATCTAGAACGCACACAAACACTCTACTGACTTGGAATTTCTAAACACAAATTTTGGTTCTATACCAGAAATAATTGAAAAACTGGAGACGCAAAACTTAGCACTAGTGCAATCGTTCGGGTTGTTTGATACTACAATAGAAAAATTAAAAGCAGTACCATGTGACATCGGCCAAAAGCTTAAACTGTATATTCCGAAAGCGGTCGGGAGAAACCCAGGATATATTCAATTAAAAAATATATTTAGTACATTACAAAGTGAAAATAGTACAGCCTATGAATATTTTTGCTACGCTCCTGCCACCAGTTGTGACGTGGAAAGAAGTTTTTTCACGTCTACGCGATATTGGAAATTATAAAAGGGCAAGTTTTACGGCAGAAAACCTGGAGAAAATACTCATCATATCGTGCAATGCAAAACACATGTGAAAATTAAATAGTTTCAATAATAACTTAGGTTTTTGTATCTGTACCATATAAGAAAAGAAACGTTTTAAGGCATACACGTTTTGTATTTGTATGAAACTTGTCGGCTTGATGCAAACCATTTCTCTTAATAAATGGTAAAATTTTGTTATTTTACGTTTTAACTTTTTTGCTTTAGTGCAATATCAGCATGTGGTAAAACATAAACTTTTACGACTTTGTAAGAAATCCGATATCGCTAAGAGCGCAAATTATTTTTTAAAGTAAAACGAATATTTAATTTGTACAATATAAAACATATTGCTACAGAAACCCCAAACCATGGATTTGTCCATCGTATTCGCCTACAAACTGTGGTACTGTAATGATTTTAAGCCATTTAAAACAAATAAGTGGAACATGTAGTTGTTATACAGTTCACACTGAAAAACTAATTCTGGAAAATTACAAGAAAGTTACCGCTTTTAGTGCGACCACTGAATTTTTTGTAAAGTTACAAAAATATTGTGACAGTCAATTATGTACACTGTTCGTGTAAAATTACTTTAGAAAGCCTTTGTGAACTTAATTTAACAGAGCATTGCTTTAGGAAAAACACATTGTCACAGTACACATTTCTTATAAGAGAACATGGCATTTTCACAGATTTTGCATAAAATTACGTTCTACATTTACTTAACTTTTTGGTATATTTACATACTTTTGTAATATTGCAACGGGAGGTTAGAGTAATGTATGAATGTTACAACGTAGAAAACTTTTAATAAGTAAGATATTGTGTAATATCGCATTGTAAAACTGCTAAAATATATATTTATTTCAAAATACAAATACATTTTAATTAACAAACCATTTATATGTTTATTATGTTATGTAATAGACACATAAATACATGCCATGAAAAGTGAACATATTTTAGTATTATTATCCTTTTTATACAAAATATATATGGGGCCTCGCAACGAAACAGTTTTGGTGATGGCCACATATTCCCATTATTTTAAACATAGAAAAAATAATTTTACACATTTTGTCACATTTACTGATTTGGTGAATACATAGTTAAACCAATATACACATTCTAACAATAACATAACAACTCTAAATCAGGACATCTTTGGTAGTTCGGTCTTAACCTGCATAGACACACACACACACACGCGCGAATATGAAAATGCTGTTAAATGGCGGTCGAGGCAAGCTTTCCGTGTTCTCGTAAAGATGCGTCACGTGATCCATTACTGGCGTTTTATTGGTAAGCGTTTACAAGGACCTTGTGAATTCACATTCTCTAAGTAATTATACATACATATTGTAGTGTAACTAAATGTTATTGTATTTTCACATGTTCTATTCACAAACAGAATGTAATTTTACATTTTCTTTATGGATTTATTAAAAACACCGTGTATTTTTGGGATTTTTATATGTAGGTATAATTGTGTAAAGTTAGTAAATGTATGAAAAATCACAAAAATATAAAACTTACTTAAAAATGTGTGTATATTTCCCTCATTTTTCTTGTAAATACTTTGTGATTTTACTATCACTTCTTTCAGTGCATAAACGATTTAAATATTTTTAAAAATTATGCACGCCTATGTTTGTAGTGTGTCCTCTTTACGACCTCGTAAGAAAATCCGTGCCTTACTTATAAATAATATTTGGTTAAAACGTTTTATTGTGTCCCATCTTAAATTGGTTAGAATATTTTGGGACGCCTATGGCTAGACCTTATCGGCACTGTTGCGTCAAAGCTATCGGCTGCGTTACTTTTTTTTGCGGTTTCACTTACCATTGGAAGCACTATACTTAATGTTATTGTTAAAAATTTTAAAGCCGAGAATCCATGTCAAAATGAAATTAAGTTTAAACGCATTTTGGAGTAGTCTGGATTTTTTAGTAAGACAACGTTAAATTTTTCGTAAGCACGGACCCCTGGAGGATCTGTCAATACTTGTAAGGCCGTTAAAGTGTCCACTATCTCAAAATATTCTGCTAACAACAGACAACTACTTTGCAATTTTTTATATTAAAGTTAAAATTTCATCGTTTTTATGTATAATAACTAAATCTTCCCTATCTTGCCCGCTACCAAAATGTTGCTGACTATAATGGAAGCTGCATCTTTAGAGCTGAACTGTAGAATTACTGGTTTAATAGCGTCAAATTCTTCAGCATAATAAAAGCACAGTTTAAAGACTAATATATCAGTTGCCTCACTCCGTCGAAAAATCAAAACTACCTACCCCTTGCACCGCCTGACCGATAGGCTAGCAGCAGTGTCTGACGTCAGTCGAACAAGTACAGAGTAGACCAGCAAGAGCGGAAATTAAATTACGCCTAAGTTTATAGGGTGTCTTTCAAAAAGTTATTATAAAATGTCCGGTAATATTTGTTTGGTGGACGGCTGCGAAAGTCGGGTGAGTGATGGTGAACTATCGTTTCTTAGATGCCCAAAAGGAAAAGGAAGGTAGGAAATTATGTATGTATATTTTAAATGATTATTACACTTTAAAGCCGAGAAGCGACAAAAATCGCGAATACTTTGTTCTTTCGTGTTCACGAATATTTAACGATCATCAGCTATCGTACACTGAGGAAAATGTTACGATCGCGTAAAAATTGCTTGTACACTGAGAAACTAAATTATATTTTATAAGAAATTAATCTGATTTAAAGTTTAGTGTATATTCCTTGCAAACTTTGATCCAAATGGTATTATACAGGGTGCTGATAAAGTCTGGAATAATGGAAATATCTGGATAACGATTCACTTTCGGATAAAATGCCCAAACCTCTAGATGGCATCGTTTTTTTCTGGCGCTCTTTTAGTAAATAGGTCTTTTCATGTTGATTTCACAAATATCGGGCTGTGTATAATTTTTTGTCTCCGATTTTAAACATTTTTACGTTTAGGGCATATAGAAGATGTTTTGCGCCTGTCTGTCAGTCGGTCTATCTGTAGACAAACCCTTGTAACGCGATCAGCTCAAAAACTGTTGGGTCGATTTTAATAAAATTTGGTAGAAAGGTTAGTACTGCCGAGTAGATGATCCTGCTTTAAAATTAATTTTTTCATTCCAATTGAATTCTAAACTTATAAAACTTTTAAAGAAACACAATAAATTTAAGTACTACCTAAAATAAGTACTACCTGGGTCTAAATAGGGAAGCGGTGTTGGTATATTCGGGATTTAATCTTTTTATTACAGGTAAATTGGGGCCAAGCGAACCTAAGGACGAAAATTGTCGCGGGTAAACTGGGGACAATGTATAAACATAGGTAGGTAGGATTAAAAAGGGTGGTATTAAAAGTAATTAGTGAAATTAGGTAGGTATATTAAATGTAAGTATATGTATATTAAAATTTTATTTATGCACATTTCTATGATTAGGTGGTTAGTATATTCTTTTGAGTTATATGTGACAGAACGCAGTGAAAATGGAAAATTTCGAATTTATTGTTAGTGAACGTGGTAAAGCCCTGTGGTACTGTATTAAAATACAGTACTGTGGATTTACTTTTTCAAAAAAACGTGTGTTAAAGACTTCTGCTGAAAGTTTTTGGATTTGCACTAACAAAAAATGTCAGGCAAAATTGTATACAATTGGAGACTCTTATATTACCCGAAAAGAAAATGTGCAGCACAACCATGAAAGCTACACCAGCGAAACAATCAGCAGAAAGAAAATTAGCAACAGTGCCAAATGAAAAGCGACGACTGACATCTCGGAACGACCATCAAAAATTATTCATCCAGTTTTAAGAGAAAACGTTGGCGATTTAGAAAATATAACATCAACAGGTATGAGTCTCATAAGAAAAAATATTTACAATGCACGGCGAAAGCTTCAGCCTACCCTGCCTAAATCACAGGATGAAGTTTTGAAATCATCCGATTTTAAAACCATCAAAAGTGAAAGTTTTATGCCAGTTTGTGATGAACAAGCGAAAATTATAGTGTTTTCCTGTGCTACAAATTTGCGGTACTTGTGTGAATGTGAAAAAATTTATGTAGATGGAACCTTTCAATATTGTACCAAATTTTTTTGTCAACTCTTCACAATTCGTGCCATTAACAATGGTCATTATATACCTATAGCATTTGGTTTGTTACCAGATAAATCTACTGAGTCTTACACAACTTTATTTAGACACATACAAAGCATATGTATTCAGCAAAACTATGTTTTTAATCCAAAAATTGTAGTTGCAGATTTTGTGCAAGTTATACATAATGCTAAAGGTATTGCTTTTCCTACTTCACAAATAACGGGATGCAAGTTTCACTTAGGTCAAGCTTGGTTTAGAAAGATACAAAGTCTTGGACTAAAAAATGACTATAGTGATCCAAATAGTGAAGTAGGGAAGTGGTTACGTCATGTATTTGGTCTGGCCTTTTTAGATCCTATTGAAGTGTCAGATTGTTTTGTATTTGATTTTGTAGAGTGTCAACCTAATACAAAAGCTATTATTAGTATTATTTAGTTGAGAACTATATATCTGAGCAAGCTAAATTTCCACCAATATTATGAGCTTCATGTAGTAGCTCTACAGAGAATACCACAAATGCTTGTGAGAGTTTCCACTCTAAAAATAAGTGTTTTTATAATGCGCATCCATCGCTATTTAACTTTATTAATGTATTAATACAATTCCAAACTGATACATATATTAAAATTAATAGTAATGCACTTCCCAAAAAAATACAAAATAAAGCTGTCCGCACAAAACAAGAATTGCTAAGATCGAATTTAAAAAAATATAAAAATGTCAAGAATACATTTTGTCAAATGTGTTTCCTATATTGGAAAAAGACATGTATCCAATCATGTACCACCTACTTTTCACTAACTTTTTTATAAAGACATTTTGTTTCTTTGTATAAAAGTAAAACAATTTTTTGGAAGCATTATGGTAATTTTTGCTGTTGTTATTTTATGTTAGATTATTTTTAATAAATTTTTTTGGTATAAAATGGACTTTTATTTTAAGATCTAAATTCTAAATAGTAAATACGTACCTATTTTTCTCCCCAATTTACCTGCTACCTGGTAAGATGCCTCTCCCCGATTTACCTGTACCTTTTTTGACCATCAAATATTTTATTGCTCTTTCTCCCCAATTAACCGGTCGCCTAGGAAAAAATCATAAGCAGGTACCAGTATAACTTATTTTTATACCTAAACAACCATAATTTGTAATAAACAAGAAGGAAGAAGGCACTATAATAATAAAAATATGCACCCGGAGAAAATTTCAATAATAATATTTAATAGTAGAATAAACCCCTTGTTTTTTTTTGTTTACAACTTTCTGAATATTCCAGCTACTTTTTTTTATAAAAATTTCAATTATAGTCAGCTATAGCAAAAGATCTTGCAAAATATTAAATAAAATGATTTTCTCATTCCTACTGAATCCAAAACTGATACACTTTTTAAAGAAAGACAATAAATTTAAATATTGAAATATGTAGTGTAATTGCCTAAAATAGGTAATACCTGGGTCTAAATAAAATACCATTGTACCTTATTTTTATTGCGAATACTTGAAGTAGTTCAAGAAAGTACCTACCTATGTAAAAATGTGTGATTTTTGATTATGACTTGTTTAGAGTTTGTTAATTTTTTTGGTTACTGTACATTATTGTCGTTAAAATAGTAATATAAAAACTTGTTTTTAAAACAAACATCACAATTTTGCGTTTTAATGTTGTCCCCCCCTCCTGGATTTGTTGCCTATTTTGTTTTATATTTATCTGTATAGTTACCAATTTCCAAAAATGTTTCATTCTTTATGACCCACTCTGGGCTTAATTACCTTGATAAAGTAATATCATTTTGTATTTTTTTAAATGGCTGTAAACCTACCCACCATTTTTAAATTGATAATTAATTTATACATATTTCACTAATTATATGCATACCTCTTTTTATTAAATTAAATTAAAACTACTTAAGAAAAAATTGTTTATACAAAGTAAAAATCTCATACTGCAGTTTTGGAAAACCCCAGATATACAAATATTCAAGGTGCGAAAACAAACTGCCTTTAATAAGCCCCCGTAAAAACGCGGTTTTACGACCGACGCAGGTAGGCGGCGGCACGCTTGTGATCTCAATACATCAAAGGTCCGATGGAGAGTGAAGTAACTATTATATATTCTGTAAACTTTGATAAAAGGCCGCCAATAGCCAGGTTCCAGGGGCGTGCAGTGAAATTTCGAAGTTGTATATCTCTGTTCCTACTTACAGGAACCGTACCAAATTTAGGGGTTTTAATAGTGAGCCCACTGGGAATGTTTTGGTAAAGAAAAAAAACATTTTGTAATTTGCGTAAAAAGTTGAATTTTTGCATTGCGTCCACTGGAAAAAAAGAACACGTTTAGGTATTTTATTTATTATTTTTTCTAAACAAATTTTACATCATTTTGTCGACAATTTTTAAATTTTAAGAGAAAAAAATGTGTTTGTAGAAAGTTATAGTCATTTGAATTTTGTGAAACCTAAAATATAATTTCAAAAAAAAATTCAAATGACTATAACTTTCTACTAACACATTTTTTTCTTTTAAGATTTAAAAATTGTCGACAAAATGATGTAAAATTTGTTTAGAAAAAATAATAAATAACATACCTAAACGTGTTCATTTTTTTCCCAGTGGAAGCAATGCAATAATTCAACTTTTTTCGCAAATTACAAAATGTTTTTTTTTCTTTACCAAAACATTCCCCGTGGGCTCACTATTAAAAACCCTAAATTTGGTGCGGCTCCTGTAAGTAGGAACAGAGATGGGTGTATCTCCCAAAAACGGAATATACATATTAGGGGAACATTTTTTAGTAATATTTTTTTAAATAACTTATATGCAAATTTTTATTTTAAATGTGTTGTAGTGGTTTATTAAAAGATAGTGGTCATGAATTGTGATTGATAATTTAAGGAAAAAGCGAAATTTTTAAAAATATATATTCACGGAGGTGGGAACTATCACACGGAGGTGAGAAAAAAATTCAAAAACAATATTATAAAATACCCTTTCTGCATTTTTGTGTATTTGGTAGTATATTTTTATATAGGTACTTGATTTAACAGTTTTTTCAATATAGTAATAAATCACATTCTACTACTACAATAATATGCAGTAATGCCAAGAAATATTATTTTTTTTTGTTTACAAATTATACTAAATAGGAACAAAAAATCTTACTAAACCTAAAATAGACAGTAAATACCTACCTAAAAAATACTTTACATAAAGCATATGTTTACAAGACTTCTTAAGAAACAAAATACGAACAAAAAATTTTAAAATACTGAAAAACATTTCTACTTAACGTGAATTGGTAACTAGCATTAAAAAAATGTTGACCTATTTTGATCCAGGGTTCCAGGGAAAACAGATACTACATCATTGTCTGATGCAAGGCCAACATGTTCAACATCTGGGAAAAGGAAATAATGCCCTTTTAATGATTTTCGGAAATATTTAACCATATACTCGTTTCCATTTTCTCTGGATGTAACGACTGCAACATAATGGCAATATTGATTTTTCTTGCCGAAAATCTTGACTAAAACAGTCATCGATGTTTAGAGATTCATAGTCATCTATGTTTGGAGGGACGGTAATAAAATTTGAAAGAGGCACGTCGTCTTATCAGAACCATAAATATCTTTATATCGTAGCCTTTTAGGCTTATCTTAATATTAAGTTAAGACGTTATTAAATTTTAAAAAATATGTATGTACCTTTCATAAGGCATTAATACATCCTATTCAGAGAGGATTTGTTTAATTTCTCTTATTTGATGGTATTGGTGGATCATGTTAATGTGGTGCCTTAAAAAGTTTAGTAAATTATTTTTAAACTCTAAAACCAGTTGTTGTTTGGCGCAAAAAATAATTTGTTTTATTTTTTTGGCGCATGTCCTTTTTTGGTCTTTTACATTCTGTTTTTTTTTTCGTGACCCATTTTTCATATTTTGCATCTTCATTAAGAACCATAATCTAAAATAACAACTTCTTTGTCTTCACAATCAGAGCATTCTCTTTTTAAACAAATCTCTTTTAATTTAGTTTCTGAAGGACAGGCAATGCTTTTAATTCACTGCTGTTTTCTTTTATTATGTTGTAAAATTGTAATTTAGATACAATAAATTGAAAATTCACATGGGTTTCTCACAAGCTAGTTTCACGGTTTTTCGCATTTAAGGAAATAACCCAAAAAGGTCTCGACTTGTAGAAGAAAGAGTATCTTGTTTTAGTATTAGGATGTGAATTACGAAACTTGGCATATAAATCTTTTAACGAATAATTTAGGTAGCACTTTTGCTTTTTTACTTTTTTAAACGTAATGGTTTACTTTTTACCGGAACAAATTCTACTGGCGTCATCATTTTCATAGAAGTCTTCTATATTTTTTTTATTGCATAAATCGTTTAAGGAAGTCATTACAAACCCAAAAAAAAATATTTTGAAGAAAATTACTAGGATAATTTAGCTACAAAAAATGTTTACTTTTCGGTATAATTTATTAAAATTTAAAAAGCAGTCACATTTGTCCTTGACAAGTGACTTCAGGAGATCAGCAAAAATCTACATGTTAACGTAAAGCTGAACCTAAAGTAGAACAGGTTTGATTTTCTCGATAACAGTCAGAGGGAGAGAAATCGACTTTTTTGGGTTGATAGAGGAATAGTTCAATTAGCTTCGGTAAAAAATTCAGTTATACAGGATGTTTCGTTTCGGAGCTATTAAACGTCAAAGTCGAAATTTCCGCGATTTCCGTTGAAATCGGGTACAGGTCGCAAATGTGAATTAAATCGATGTAAATTTTCGGAGGTTGTAGGGGACCCGGAGCTTTAGAACTCCACTGAAACTGGTGAGGATCAGAAAATGGCAAGTAATTCTTTTGAATTTTTTTAGGTCGAAAAATGCCATTCCAGACCCCTCTTTGGTACCTAATAACTCGAAAACAAAACGTCAGATTTAGAAAAACGGATGTACAAGGGAAACCTTAAAATCTCAAATACTATTTTTGCAATACACTTACCTAAACCTAAAATCACTGGAAAATGGAAATATTTGGAAAAACTGGGAATTCAGATTTTTGACCCAAATATTTCGCGGTTTTTAATTCTTGTGGGGTCAAAATGGTTCAAATTAAAATCCCATATACGTCATCGGAAAGAGCTCGTCAAAGTATGTGTTATCCATATTTTTTAATTTCTTCATTCTCTATAGGAAGGAAGCAATCGCCGATTAAATTTCGATTTTTTTACTTTTTGTGCCCTAGACATCGGTACATTTGAATCACTCTGTATTTTTTCCTATCTATTTTTTCCCAAATTTTTCAACACTATCTTATAAAGGGATAATCACACTGTAAAATTAATACCGAATGGGTCATCCAGGAGCGTATTTAGGGGGTAAAAATCGAATTTTCTTGATTTTTTCCGACAAATCCTAATTTCTAACCGACATTATTCCACACTATTTACCCTATTTAGTGATTCTTTTTGGGTTTATTTTATCCATTAATTATCAAAGAATACCTGCCAAAAATTTAAATCGCTTATTTTTTCGGTAAAGTTATAAATAAAAAGGTTTATTTGCATCGGGGACATCTAAAATTTGAAAATTTTTGAATTTTCCAAGATTGCCAAGAAAATAAAGAATTGCAGTTTATTTACTTGAAATTATTAAGATGATATGTTAAAAATGCCAATGTTCGTTGCAAAATTGAAAGGTTCCTGGACCGATTTCGGCTTAAAGTATACATGAATAAGATTTTAGGAACCTTCTACTTTAAGTGCAGGGATATTTCATTGGATGCCATTTTTATTGAGTTTTCGATGACTCTACAACACTGGAATTCGCCATGTACTCATAATGAGTCATAAGTTCAGTTTTGACGACACAGCCAATGGGATCACGTTTTACAAGTTTCGAAATTCGTGCGAAAATTTGCAGTTTTCAATCCTTTTTTTTTGTTATTAAAGACCAAAATAAATGGATAACAGCAACCGCCATGAACATTTAATTTATGTAGAGAATATAAAAAAATATATTTCAGATTTATTTGGGTTATATGAATATTCCCTATTAGCCTTGCAGGAACCAAACTCTTGTGAAACCAAAACTTTTGCTTGAAATCTACATTTCTTTATAATAGTTTTCCAGCAATAGTTGACACTAATTTTCTCCTCTCTTCTCGATTGGTTTCTGCCGAAACATTTTGTTAACAGCTGGAGGAAAGCTTTGACTATTCATCATCTCTTCTACTTTTGAATTTGGAGAATTCTTTTGATGCTTCTTTTTTCTATAAAGTTGTTTCTTGTATTTCTCTTTCAAAGACTTCTCTTTTTGAAGTTTTGCTTAGGTCTATTATTTTCAATTTTAACATTTTCCTGTTTTTCCTTGATCGCCTTTTGCCAGCTGAAAATCTCCTTGAAAGCCCAGGATTTCCTGGAATTGGATCCCGTAAAATTGGATCAGCTGGAACTGGAGAAGAATGTGGTGTTTCCAAATTATGTAGTCTTTTTCCCATATTTTTTTTTGATGGTAGCTTTTTTTACTTCTATTTTTCCAATCTTTTCTTAAGGATCTTTGCTCACGCGGATTAAGTTCACAAATTGATTTAATTTTTCCCTGCTCCTTCTATGGCATCTTTCCCTTTCTAACCTTTTCGCCTCTTCATATTTTAATGGGTCACTTTTTATTACTTCCCTTAATTTACGCATAGCCACCTTTTTCTTTTTATTTCTTTCCAATCTTGCTTTGCAGGATTCTTTCTTCGCGGCATTATTATTTTTCAGCTTTGCCATATTGCCTAAAATATGAATTTTATCATAAAAATCAAAACCTATCACCTCCGTGAAACACATCTCACCTCCATTACCACCATTTGGTAATGGAGGTGAGGTAACAGAGGTGAGGATCCTATAGGTTTTTGACTAATAAATATTTTATTTTACTGCCGATTTTTTTTTTATTTACTTTAGGATTCTTCACCTATTTATACATTAAAAATAATAATTATTGACACATTTTAATTCTTCAAAATAGCCTTACAAACAGCGGTAACAAAAATGAGAAAATTGTACTTACCTCTTAGTAAAATCAACACATGAGCGCACAAACTATTAACTAAGCAACGAAACACATCCACCTTATACCACCGACCCAGATAAAGCCACACCAGATGAGAAAGTGTACATTTAACACGTTAACTCGAATTTATTTAAAGCTCCGCCTCCGACTGTTGGCCAGACACCAGAGAATATAGTAAAATATAGTTGTTCAGCTGTATTTTAGATTCGAGTGGTGTGGTGTCGAATGTAGTATTTGGTGCGGGCCATCCACATCTCTCGCGTCAAGGTCAAAGTAAGCGGGCGAGCAGTTTCTCATCTGGTGTCGCTTTATCTGGGCCACAGACTGGTCTAAACCATTGATTTCTAATATGGATCCGCAAACAATAATCGCGAAAGTGGCAAATTTCTGGCTTCGCGCATGTAAACAAAGCTGATCGGCCATGGGCATGCGCACTGCAAAATTTGTCAGCTGTGATGGTCGATCCCACTCTGATTGTCAAGGAACATAAAAGGGTTTGCTGATTGTTTTCCAGCTGGTTATGCAAACCGTGTAGCAGATGACAACAAGCGAGTTGTGCGCATGCCCCTCGCCGATCTGGCTCGAGAAATATGACCGGTGGTCGTGCGTACAAACACAATATTTCACCCTGCTAACTTCACTTTTGTTTGCGCACGCTGTCAGTTGTACGGGTCTATATATAGAAGTCAATGATCTAAACAAATACTTCTTAATCGACCTGAAATCCCCCACTACTCTTTCTCGATTTTTATTTGGATTAACAACTTTGACCACGGAGGTGAGATGTAACGTTGGGGACAACCAAATTATAGTAAATATTTATAAAATGGAAACATCTTAAAAATACATAAATCTAACTTTTCAAAAGATTTTGAGTTTTCATAGACCCCCGAAATATATGATTTAAAGAAATATTTATTAAAGTAAAAAAATATCGAGCTAGTATGCCTGGGGAGATGGAGGTGAGGAATGGCATATTGGGGATTT
This sequence comes from Philopedon plagiatum, assembly GCA_963971165.1. NCBI lineage: Eukaryota > Metazoa > Arthropoda > Insecta > Coleoptera > Curculionidae > Philopedon > Philopedon plagiatum. The sequence goes on from OZ020194.1 coordinate 32,548,059, forward strand.
GAAAAACAATACTTAAAATTAAAAAAGTTAAGATTTTATGCTTGATTGGGTTTGATTGAGGAAACACATAAAAAATAACTTCCAGGGACACAAGAATTACGTTCGTGGGAGAATGACCCAGAGATACAACTTTGAAATTTTACCGCACGCCCCTGCCAGGTTACCCATCTAGTTAATACCGGCTGTGGGGGTTCGAGGATATTTGGGCATGCTATTTGAAACTCTTTTTATTTTCCTGGCTTTGAATCAAACATTTTTTGTACTTGATATTAATTTGTTTACGTCCGGGTAGCTATTTATAATTGTTTCTGCTACAAGGTGCATAGCAATCATAGCATGAAATAAACAAGCTATATGTAACAAATCTGAACATTTTGACTTGCACCTAATTTTCTTAATTTACTTAATTTTAGTCGACTTTTTTATTTTCAGTTTAATATGTTGGTCTGCAGTGTCTGCACTCGATGTAGGTATAGTAGTCATTATCTGGACCTACTACCAACTATTTAAAATTTCTAGAAAATCAGCAACCGTTTGCAAAAGCTCCCTTTGACCCTTTCATTAACAAGCAAACGGCTTTAACTACTAAAGTTTATCAAGTACAATAAATTATTACTACTAGATTAGCCTTAAGTTAGAATTGTAGTTAAAGATACTTGAACAATTACATCATAAGCACAGTATGTCCGATGACCTCATTAAATTCACGATTTTATTCATAAATTATAATTATTACGCGTATCGAGTTGACTTGTTTCGTAGAGTTCTTAATCTTTACTTTTTATACAGTGGTTGCTTAAGTTTGTGATAACTATGATACTTTACATTTTTTTTATCTAAGACATCCCACGTAGACTTCAAGCCTAAGTACTAACGTACCGTGGGCGTCTGAAGAGAAGGGAAATGTAGTCTATTGACACGGGATTTGAAGGATTGGAGGTTGGGACGGGAAGGGAAAACATCCGCAGGCAATTTGTTCCATAATCTAGAGACCCTAGGTATGAATGAGCGAGAGAAGTGGTCTGTTCTAGGCTTTTGTAGCATTGTAGCATACATTTTTATGTGCGCGGTGTTGCTGTCGGGTAGATCCCCATACCAAAGTTTACAGAATATATAATATATTCTTTAAACTGTGCCCATACAGACCTTATTTCTGAATAAACTAACTAACTGCTTGTGATAAAATTTTTCGCCATCATTCATTAGAAGGGTTGTAAACTTAGTACCTACTGGTTTAAATATTGGATGGTCTAGTTGGTCAGATCGGTTGCTAATAAGTTGTCATTTCAAACCTATGACTTATTCTATTATTTCTTGGATTTGCTAGGTTTCAAAATAATTTTTGTCTTGGAACTTGATGCCTTAATGAATTTAGTTCTATTATTGTGCTAAATAAATAGGTACTTAAATTTCCAGGGTTCACCTCTCCCAAGCTTTCGGATTGAGGTGCACTAACACTAACTACCTATAATTTTCATTCTTTATGGTTATTGCATTTGCATCCAGAGTGCAACGACATAGAAAATGTAAGTGTATAATGCGCCATTGAATATTTTGTTTGTGACATGTAAGGTATAAAAAAAAATTGATGAAGCCAGGCGTGCTATTTTCATGAAGGTTTATAATTGTAATAATACCGAAGAGGAATTTAACAAATATTGTAAAAATTTCGATGGATCTACTTTGTCATCGTGTAAAAGCGAATTACGCCAACAAGTACTACGCTCGGCGTACAATGCGAATATATGGAATCATGCTCATTTGCAAGTTCCTACATTGAAGCTACCAACTGAGTACCGATGGAATGAGCAGGATGGCAAACAAGAAGGGAGCAGGATGATAAACAAGAAGGCAAGTGGTTTGAAGGAGATCAGTTTCCGGCTTCGGTAAAAGATATTGTAGTAAATGAAGAAGAAGCACCGATCCATGAGGGTAAACATGTTTCTGTACATATTAAATATTTTCAATAAAGCGATTATTTACTATTCATGTTGATTGGGTTGGGTTTTATTTTAGAATGTGATACAATTTCTGAGAGTGACACAGACGCTAATAGCGAAGAAGAAGATTCGTCTGAGTCAGAAAATGATGTGGAGAGTGATGACGACCGACGGCAGTCGGTCATACTTATTGATTTTCCATATATTTCATTATATTATTTCCAAAAATTAAGAAGACGTTGCACACATACCCAATGAATAAGTACATTTCACCAGGTAAGAGTCGAATATATACGACCATCTTCGTTGATGTTTAAGATTTAGTACTGGTTTAAATTAAGATCTAATGATTTGTTAGGTTTTGACTGAGCAAACCTGGCCGTGTGGTGGCTCTTTAAAACATCCTGTACGTACATTTTCCTAACTGAAATTTTTAACTAACATTTAATATTTGTGCGAGGGCCCCCTCTACATGTTTGGCCAGTCTACGCCAATCACCAATATAGACAAAGTCGGGTGAAGAAAGCCCAAAGGCTATAACCGCCGAATTGGTCGAGCAAATACAGTATTCCTTTCACAGCACAGATGCGAATAGCCTCTCTACATGATACAATAAAAGGAAGATATGATACCAAACCATGTCAAATTCTTCCGGGTTCGCGCATGACGTCACGCTGTGAGTTATTTGTGAAATTTATAACGCGCAATATAGAGTTTTGTTATAGTTATAGGTGATTTTATATAAATTCTATTGGCAATATACTTTGCCTCCTGCTCATAATACAAATTTTAAAGTATATGACTTAAAATAATCATGTAAATAAAGGGATAAATTAATTTAAAATAATAGATATTGGCAAATTGCCTGCCAATTGCGCAGTGGCGGATTTACATATTTGCCGCCAGTAGGCTATCCAAATTTTGCCGCCCCTACCGACCTCTACAATTCGATGCCCTAGTTCACAATTGAAGACACCGGTGTAAAAACGCGGTAGCTCCACTTTTTTATGATTTGTAGTTTTACAGCGTAACACACTAACAAAAGGATGCGCCATCGTTTGGTGCAACAACGAGGTAGAACCTTTCATTTGTACCAGGGTTATATGGAACTTGCATATACCTCTTACTTTAATTGGGTACAAAAAGGAGGCAGTTCCCGGGGCTACCCCATTTAGTTAGATCATATTTCTGCCGCTTCGATGCGGCACCTGTCATAGTTACACATGTTGGATTTGCAAACAATGAATGAGTAGTGCCATCACTATTGTGTTGGACTGTTGGCATATTTGGAGAATTCTTTGCTATCAGTTGTGGCCCGTTTTTTACTATCACTTGAGCAAAAGTAAATTACAATAATTTTTCTCTTTCTTTTTATAAATCAGTAAAATGTCTAGCAGTAGTTCAAGTGAACAGCTTGATGATTCAGACCACGATCCTGATTTTTGTCCCGACCTAGTGGTGGGCGATTTTCTCTGTCGGGCTTCCCCAATACACCCACGGTACATGGTTCTTAGGCTTCGGTCTCCGTGCCAGAAGACAAACGTGCTGAGCTTTCTACCCTAATCGAGAATGACTCTGAAAGTGATGACAGTTCGCAAAAGAATAAAAGTAAAAAAGTTAGCAAAAAAGGCGTTAGAGATGAAAGGTCGTGGAAACAGAATGTGACGAAAAAAAGGGAAGCTGAAGGAAATTCTTATGTTGTGGTTAAAATCGAGAATAAGTGTGTGAAAGAAGAAAGAAAAACTGGAAAGAAGAAAAAAGAAAGCGAGAAAGAATAGTTCTACCAGAAGAATGGGTACCCCTGGTGAAAATACGTGTCGCAACTTTGAAGGAGTTCCGGTTACTCAAGATAAACTTTTTAGTGACCATTTTAGTGGACTTTTTAAGAAAACTGTTTTCAATAAAAAAAAAAACGAAAGTTTGCTGTCTCTTCTTACCGTATAATGGAATATACATAAAAAAAAGTTGCGTGCGGTAGCTCCGCCAGTGCCATTTTTAAAAATGAATTTATTGTTCAACAACCTAGAATGAATCTGACTTTACCGGATCCTGATGTACATCTTTACTCCGGTCCTTTAGCACTAAAGCGCCCCAAATACATATCTTCATGTCAACGAGCACTAAATACGTATCGGCCGGTTGTATGTAACATAGTTTTAAGGGCTGACAGATTTTATATCGCTGTCCGGTGCAAAAAGGAGGCAGCTCCTTGATATTTTTTTTTAAATTGTGCTTAAACTAAAATAATTGAAAAACGCAAAACTTTAAGACATTACGCATCTTTCATCAAACTGTAAAATAGCGTTTATAAAAAGTACGTTAAAATTGATTTTTTTAAGAAAATAAGTTTTTACTGTCCCCTGAAAATTTTACAAAAATTGAGCTACCCCCATTTTACACCGGTGTCTCCAATTATATTAATTCAAATTTTTTTGACAATGAAATTGTAACTTTATGATTGGTACGCACTATCGATCGTCCTAATTACACCAGCTTTTCCCGTAATTAGTATGATTGTGAACTAGGGGATCGAAGTGTCAGTTAAGAGGCTGTTTTTACAATCGAACGACTTAGTTAAGATAGTTAGATAGTTAAGAAGTTAGTAACACATAAAAAAGAATTTCAGCCTCAAATTTGCCGCCCTAGGCTCCAGCCTACTCAGCCTGCTGGTAAATCCGCCACTGCCAATTGCGTTCTATGTATTTATTTACGTGAAAAGAAAATATAAATAAATAATTTTATAAAATAAAAGGATGCCTAATAAATTAAGATGATAATTTTTATTTAGAGGCATATTCTTATTAAAATATATATACTTACCTACAGAGTCTTCCGAAAATATGTTATAAATAAGAATTTTGTTTGTTCCTACAATTTGTCAAATATTTTTTGCGGTGAATAAGATCTGTATGTTTGGGACGGAAACACATGTTTTTAGGGTAGTTTTTTTTGGTTTTTTACACTTTAAATAGTAAATTATTAAAAATTATTGTATTTTTGTATTCTTTGATTTTTCAAGTTTAAAAAATCTTAAAATGCCAAACTAAACAAGATAAAAAAAATATCTAAATTTATGAAATTAGGTAAAACAAGAAATTATTTTTTAAGAAAGTAGCCTTTTTTCAGTCTCTTTGTCGTATTTTCTCGATTAAAGTCTGTTGATTCGTTACCGCGGAGATTTTTAGCGATTTTATTGTTTGTCACAGTAAACTTTCATAAGAAACCTGCGGGTTTGTAAAAGCATTAAACATATTTTACATTCATGACAGGACACAATTCATGTTTTAAATTACCTTCATAATCACTTTCGTTAAAATGTCTAGAACAGATTCTAGCATTTTTCACATTAAACTTATCTTCTCGTTTTCACAGACGCTTCCAAACACTTTGTGTTTCTTTGTCTTTGGGGGAGATAAAAAAAATAATATCGGGCATGAAGCCCTTGCATTGATGGTCCACATCACAACCATACACACTTAAAAGTGATATAAAAACACCAAAAAATAACTTTAAAACACAACGCGATCTTAACACAGACGTGTTTCGTTTACAAAATATGGCGGAATTACTCACAGCGTGACATTCATGGCCACGCCTACCTGCGCGGTGTCATATATTCTATTATTTGTATCATGGCCCCCTCTACATACGATGGCCCAGCATACGCCAAACATCAGCGAAGATAAAGTTGGGAGAATAAAGACAAGGCGAATATTACCACCGACGCGTTAGGCAGGCTCAAACTCATTGGGGTCAACGGCGTTATCCGAACATGTTTACCGTTAATGCCAACTCTATTTTATTGCTACACACGTTGAACGAAAGCCGTCGACTCCAATGTGTGAAGCCGCCCTTGGACGAGCGCCGTTGGTCCCAGTGTGCAGAGCCGCTCATAATCAACTTGCCTAGCAGCCACTTTAGATCGGCTCCACCTACACATCGGAGCCAATTTTTGGGCAAACGGCGTTCGCCAAGCGTGTGTTCCAATAAAATAGAGTTGGCAGTTGGCGCCCACCCTCGTTCAACATGTAGAGGGGCTTCAACGTCAGCAATGGGCGAGTAGAAAGCGCAAGTCACGGCAGTGGCGGATTAAGGCATTTGGGGGCCCTAGGCACAACAGATTAAATGGTGCCCCTCACCCCCATCAAGCCTGAAGTCCTAATTATACAGCCATCCTTTGACACTCGCAGTTAAATTTTTAAACGATGGTAAAAATGCATTTTTTTCATAATTTATTATGAAATGAATTTAAATAGTAACAAAATAAACTTTGTTGGGGAAACCCAACCGCTCGTTCAATTTCTATATTTTTATTTCCAAATAAATATTAATAACCAAGCAGGTATAAAATCCCTTTCAAATAATAAAACTCAAACTGGTATCTCTTGTTTATTTAACTTGCATTAAAATACTCAGTTATCGGTTAAACACAAAGCCCAGTTCGGATAAAATATCTAAAGAAAAACTTTCCTTTAATTTAGTTCTTCTAAAACGGCACTTTGTCGGCGAAACTTCAAAGGACTATAGTTTCCTTAGCAAATTTCTTATCTTTTAGTTTTATTGCTTTAGCGTTCTAAAAACACACTTCTCTTAAAAGTATAAAAAGCCAGAAACCATGGCGACAGATATCAACCCCCTTACGTCTCGCATCCGTACCGGGGTATCAAGCTCGGCCTCTTCCTATTTTCTAATGGTCAGAGTAGATTCGCGTCATTTGCCAAATTGACTGTAATTGGTCCAGACGGGTCTCCGAAGGGTGGTACATTTCATTTCAACTCAGTTCCCGTCGGGAAAACAAGTTAGTTAGCTAGATAACAGAGCAAGTGTGTTGTGCCCGGGGCACGAAAAGAAAGTCGGCCAATGCAACCAGACAAGTTCACACAAATTCGGTGTGAAGTAGTGAGTGCGAGAAAAGTCCTCTCAATTTCTTGTGTCACAGAACCCCCATTTCTCCAGGCAAAGTCCTGTTCTTGGGTCATGGCAATGCCCTCGTGAAAGGAGACAGGCCGTAATGTAGGGATCGTGACGTCACACGAATAGGCGGTACATATTATATGATAAAAATGAAATGCAATCATTATAAATCCGCTGAAACATAAAAAGAATCGTTATAAATAAACTAAAACAATAAAATTACTCTAAAAAAATTGAATGCCTTTAAAGAAGTGCACAAATTAAATAGTTAATGGTTAGAACGCAAAATTTATAGTTAAAGTTCTGGGATAGTTCATGCAAAGTTAGTACTACGTATAATATATTAAAAAATGATTTTCACAACATGACATGGATTAAACGTATAAAATGATCAAAAATAGTTATTAATACAATGTACATTACTTGATTAAACTTTACATAAAGCTCCACAAGAAGCAAACATACCACTACCGGAATACATGTAATATTAATATGTAACTTTATTTTAATTAAATTATATTTTGCACCAAACAGCAATCACCGATTAGGAAGCCTAACAAACAACCATAACAAATTAATAATAAAAACAAGCTAAGCTAGGTACTTATTTGGAGTTTTGAAAAATATTAAGTTTTCTTTTACCCTTTGAAGTGCTCGCACTTTTTTCGTTTATGATATTGGTTTTTACCTTACTATAATTATTAAAAAATATGTTGATCCAAATCTCCATATATTTACCCCATATTTTGCTGCACAAATTGCAATCACATAAGCTCTGAGAGAAATCTGTAAATTTCAGATTCTCGGATTCTGTCATTTCTGTTAAAATTGATTTTATTAAGATTTTTTTGTTAGGGCAATCTAAAAATATCTTTTCAAAATCTGAAAATATAATTTGAAATATTTGAAGGATCCTGATGGCTATTTTAATTGATAATTGCGACGGATATTTTAAACCCCCCCTATCCAAATTTTTTAGGTAATTTAGGTTTGATAATTCAAAATTAATGTCTCTAGAAGTTAGTAATAAATCCTGACAATTTTTGCATTTTATTTTAGCCATAACTTTATAGCCAACATAGCCTGCAATGAAAATTAATACTTCAATAGTTTTTTCATCCACATTTAGATCTAAGCTGCTGGAAATTATTTCGTCTGTATTTTCACAAAATACAGCGTCATCATCAGATTCGTCCGTGAACTCAGCATTATTAATTTGTTCAATAATGTCTCGAACATCTACATTATTTGACTTTAAATGAAGTAAACTGGTAATTTTTAATTTTCTTTCAGATTCTACAATTTGTTGTACAGACACATTATAATTACATCCGCTCATTCTACGATATTTCCCAAATCTTTCTTCCAAGTCATCAGTCTGAAATTTTCCTAACAAAACATATTTAAATTTTAAATTATCTAAAAGATATTTACTCATTTCTATTAAAGTTTTAGAGGTATGCAGTAGGGCATCGTACGTTTGTTTGCTAAGTTTTCCCATGCGTGGAGGCACGTCCAAAACGCATATATCTTCCCACTTTTCTAGCCATTGGCAAAATGATGTTAGAAATTGAATATTTGTTTGCTCCATGCTACATATGGGCTCAGCATAAGTTTCGCGAAGATGTCTACCTTTTTGGGGATGTTTGACGTTAACTGTTTGCCACCAATAACGGATTATAGTTAAAAAATCTTTGGTACCTTCTTCTTCTATAGCTTCAATTGTTTTTTCATCAAAAACATTAACGGTTAATTTGACATTCTGTCGTTCTAAATTGTTCGGGTAACATACTTTTCTTGATAGTCCTGGTGCACGCTTAACTAAAGAATTTTTCTCTGCCTCATACAGTTTGGTAACTGCTTGAAATCTAGCTTCTTTTATAACTGAATAATCGCCAAAGAAGGGATAAATGAATGTTTTTGTCTTTTCATTAAGCCAGTTGTTTTTTATATTTTTTAGCAGGTGAACGGTATCAAAAAACAAAAATAATGTTTTTGTAGGGTCAACAGGGTTAACGATTTGAGACATAATTACATTTCCACCAGATAAATTTTTAAACAACTTAACATTGACATTGTTATTATCTGAAACGATACATATAACAAAAAATCCAGTTTCACATAATAATTTCAAAACTTTTAAAGTACCTTGATATAAAAAATCCGCATCTAATTTCTTGACAGGCAGCATGGCAGCAACATCTTTATTTTTTGATAAAAGGGATTTAATCATAAATGCTTGCACAGTAGTGGCAGCTTCAACTTCTGAAGTATTTTTAGCAATGCCGATTATATTATTAGCAGTATAATTTATTTGTGGCTTTACATATATCTCATCAAGCAATAGGGACACAAATTTTTCATGCGGCTCAAGATTTTGGCATTTTTCTGTTAGATATCGTTTTAATGACTGATTTATGTCACCATTTAAATTCTTTAAATTAAAAGTTTTTAGATAGTTGGGATGTGGCAGAATAATAACATTGCTCTCTCTTAAAAATCTGTATGCTGCCGGAAATAGGAAAAAAAATTTACAGGCAAATATTAAGTATTGGGTGGAATATCTATTTTGTTTTAATGTAAGAAGAATCAATTGTTCGTTTATAAAATTTAGACACGTAATTTTATCATCATGATTGCATTCTTCGATATAATGGCTTAAATTTTGTTTAATGGTTTCTAGCTTGTCTTTAATATGTTCTTGTGGGGGTAAGTTGTTAATCATATTTAACAAATTGTCTAATTTTGAAAAAGAATTACAAATTAGTTCCTGCCCTAGAATACACTGAAATTGTTTTAAATTTACTTGAATATTCTCAACTAGTACTTTAATTTTAAAATCTTGGCTTAATATCAAAACTTGTTTTAGTGCGAGAGTTTCATCGAAAGTTATTTTTAAAAAGTACAAATATTCATTATTTTTTTTAATAATCCATTCCTTATTACGAAATTTTGTGGTCTGATTAACAATTTCGTCCAAACTATTAAACTTGTCTTCCTCTAGCCAAGATTCATATCGTTCGTTTTCCATGTCAAGATTCCGTTCTTGAGGATCACTTCGTTTTGGAATTGAGGAATTTGAGGACAAATACTTGGGCAAATTTAAAAAAATTGTTGGGAAAGCATCCTCAGTCAAAGCAACCTTTTTTCTCGGGAGTATTATCTCAGTACCTTAAAATTGAAGTAAGTATGTAAGAATAATTTAGAAAATTAAATTTAAAGAAGGACCACAGTAAAAAAAATTAAATATAGTACCTGCGCAATTAGTTTAAAAACATGTAGGTCCTGATCGGTAAATTTTGATCTATCTTTTACAACATATATCAGGTAATCAAAAAAATATAAAAAAATAAATGTAGGTACCTACTAAATAGTATTTTTTAAAATTTTTATACCTAGGTTACCAAGGTAAGGGCGTATCTCGAGGCGTATACAGCTATTTATTTAAATAAATATTACCTATCTAAACTAACAATAGACAGGGATACTCAAAATTAAAAAGTACACATCAGTCTACATTATACGACATTGACATTATGGTATATACTGGCTTAGTCCACCTTCATTCTCCCTTGGCCCCCTCATAATATTAATCATTCGTATTTACCCTTGAATTCCTTCGAAGAATATTTAATAATCGCTGCCAAAAGTGTTTAAACTGTTTAAGGTAACTGTGTCATATCATCAGTCATAATATGGTACTTATCGATTTGAATTTCTGTAAAGATCTTAGATACCGAGTTAGATATCTATCAGCTATGTGAAGTTGGTACCTAGACCCAAAACATGCCTACATACATAAAGAGGTTACCTTCTTAAACTTCTACGTGCACCAAGTAAATAGTATAAATCAACGGTACTCAACCCTAGTTTTAATTTTACTGTAGAGGTGATACGTAGACCCAAAACATGCCTTTGTATAAGCTTACCTTCCTAAGTTGGTACCTACACCTACTTAAGCTAAATAGAACAATTACCATTTTACCAGTTATTAGTGATGTGACTTATGTACATATGATACGTAGACCCAAAACATGCCTACAATGAAAGTTACGTTCCTAAAATTCTACCTACACCGAGACCTACACATGCTTAAGCTTAGAAGAATTTCCATTTTACCAGTTTTTAGTTAGCCTATGTATATAATATGCGACTCTTGCAGAGTTCATACGTAGAAACATAGCCCCAAAACATGCCAAATCAACTAGGACTGTAATTTAACCTCAACTTTTTGGTTATGTGGGTACATACAGGAAGTAAAAAGACGTAAAATATGCCCTTATATTTATATATAGTGCCAAAAAATACCCGTTCTACCAGAAATATTAAAGAATTTGCATAATTTTTAGGGTAATAAATTTATCAAAACCTAACCCAAAACACTAATTTACTTACCATCATTTCTAGTCGCCCGGAGTTCTCGAATTAAATATTTCTCATCAAAATGTTTAATGCATATAGATGTATTTTTGGTTATTTGTAAATTATCTCTAGGGATCTTTTTCAGCCACAATTCACACCTCTGTTTGTCTTTTGGGAAAGAAAAACTTGCAACATATTCGCCGGTATTATAGTTTGATTTACATCCCGGGGCACAACAACTTTGTGGCATTTTTTAAAACAACAGTCACAAATATTAACACAAAAACTAATATAATAGCCACAACGTAACTTTTAGGTCATTAAATATTAGCGCAAGCACAAAATTTAATACAAAAAAACCCCAAACTAAATAAAAACAGTAGGACGCGCAGGTACCTAAACGTTTATAAAATGTCTCGTTCGACCGACTGACAGCCCAGTTCGATCAGCTGATCACGGAAAATGGAGGCGCACCTTACGGCCTGTCTCCTTTCACGAGGGCATTGGTCATGGGTTCTCTTCCAAGCCAGCAGCGCTCAAGTATTAGTTCGCCCAAGAGCCAATACAAGAAGTAAAATCTCGCAGTGTTATGAAAAATAAACTTTCTTACAACTGTCGGAATCAAGAGTTGTGTTATGTAAATATGTAAATAACTGTAAATATACATAGTGTTTAATGAAGTTGATCTCTTTTAATGTCTACAAGTCGCAGCTGCTAGAGATTGCGCATTCAGATGAAACTGAACCAGCAACCTATAGAAATAGTTTACAGTAAGGTGGAGGTAAGGTTTTGGTAGAGCCCCTTATTCATCCAAACCTCTCACACAGAAAATAAAATAAACAGACATTACTACATACTTACGTAACATATAACACTTATTGACTTATACAATAAAAATGAATTTAAAAAGTAACAAAATAAACTTCTTACAGAGAAAATAAAATAAACAAACGTGAGTACATAATGTAAGATCAAAAAAAAAACATCCTGAAAGTATGCCGTGAATCAATCACGCATGTCTTGAATTATTACTCTTGAAAGGTAACATAGGTAAAAGGTATAGGTGAATGAAAAATAAAACTGTCAAGCTCTAAAGTTTTTATTTTTAGGCAAATTACATTATTGTCATTGTCATTGCATAACACAGAATTTAAAAAGAAACATATACAACAAAGAATCTAAAAATTATAAATTTAAACTCAATGAGAGACTACTTCTAAACATGTTCTCATTCTTCAGCATTAAAAACATTGGTGAGAATGGTGAGCACTTGGGGGGAGTTGTTAATCTCCTGAAAATTATTTGTAATTCTAGCCCGAAAGTCTTCTAAATTTTCACAAGGGGTTTTGCAAACCAAGATTCTTATGTGTGGTCATAAAAAAAGTCGCACGGCGTGAGAACGCAGGAGCGTGGTGGCAACCTAACTGGCATATTACGACTATAATGATTCAGTCTTCGAAAAATTTTAAATTATTAAGAGTTACGTGAATTATTGGTACGCAGTCCTGCTGGAAGTAGTCTTGTCGCATTTCTCGTCTAATGCGTTTAGAAAATTTTCTAAAATTTCATTACGGTATCGCGCCGAATTGAGGATCCCTTCAAAAAAAATCGGTCCAATTAACCTTCTTTTCGAAATGGCCGCCCACACGCCAACTTTCTGTGAATGCATAGGTTATTCTATAAAGATGTGGATTTTCAGAACTCTACATTCTCATTTGTTTAGAATTTACATAACCAGGTAAAGGCAGGTAAAACCATGCCTCGTCAGTTAAAAAAGCTTTTTCAAATACGTTTTCATTATTATGCAAATTACCACCACCGAGAAAAATGTTTACTAACCATAAGTAAAAATCTAATTATCTTAAGTAAAAAGTTGTATACGCGATATGTGACAAGTATTTTCTGTACTTAGCGTAGCAAACACTAAGTTGCTAACACAGATTGCTTGCTAGTAGTTCATAGATTAGTAGCTACTAGTACTTAAGTACTTTAGTTATCATAAACAGTCAGGTTATTAGTGGTAAGTAGCAAGAATAACAGGCTCGGCCCGTGAGTTTTTTTACAGGTGGGTCAAAAATTTGTGGGCAACTAGTGATATCAACGCAACAAGCAAAATACACTTTTTTAATTAAGGAAGGATTTTTAATAATGTTACAAGAAATTATTTGCCTACAAATAAACACAGCAAAAATCATAAAATAGGTAATGCAGTATATTGAACGTTGCTCAGGGCCGGATTATCCATTAGACTAAAATAAAAAGAAAAACCGGAAAAAAGACATTTACCTAATTAGGCCAACGATTTACGGTTGTAAAAAATTGTGAGACTGTACTTTAAAATACTTTTAAATAACGTGTACCGAATAGAGAGTGTTTTAAGAGGTACCTACTTAGGAAACGAACCCTTAAGCCAAAAACCAGATGTGGAGTGGACGGGACTTTTAAGAAAGGGATGGTGCGTTTTGACCTGCTAAACGAGTAATATTAAAGACGATAGGACTAGATCAATATTTACATATATATTCATTGCATTTAGATTTTAGATAACATTAAATTTAGTTACGAACCAGATCGGGTTTTAATCCAACGTATTTATCAAAACGGTATATAATATATTTTTACGATGGTATAATAATAAAAATCCAAAAATAATAATAACAAATACAATAATAACAAAACTATTCCTTCCTACTAATATTTTTATCGATGGCAGTAACTAACTGTAGTGGGGAGCGATCATTTTCAACTTTAGAAAGGGTAAAAAGTCATAAAAGAAATTCATTAGGTGATGAAAAAACTAACGATCTTTCTTTATTGGCCATAGAAAGTGATCTTAAAAAAATTCAAACTGAAAAATTTATTGAAAGTTTTGCAGCTCTAAAATCACGGAAACGAATATTTACTTGAATAAGGTATCAGTCAACACATACTATATTTTTTTTAATGAAGATACCCATGCTTTAATGTTTTTTGTCATTCTTATTATTTAATGTATATGTATTATGCTTTTTTTTAATAAAGACATTTAAAAACCAACCATTTTTGTTTAAAATTTTATGAAAAAATATCTAAAACAAAATGTATTAAATGGTCCAAATAGGGACCCTAAATCAATTTTAGCCTAGAGCCCAATGCACCGTTAATCCGGCCCTGACGTTGCTACTCTAGATGTTTATTGCTTTTTTCTGTGTTTTAGTACTCTAGATTAGTAGATTGTTAGCGGCTTCCCGTTTTGATACGTTTAGCATCTCCTCAATAGAGGTCGCGCCTTGTACTAAATGCCCAAAATAAATGGTCTAAATTCTGAGCTAAAAGTATGATTATTCGTAAAATAAAATTAGGAACGCTGCCGAAACTCCGTTTTCTTTAATAAATACAATACTGGCGACTAGACATAGTAATACGATCTTGCTCTACGCACGTACAGGCTGCCAGCTGGATTAGATATGAGATTGCCAACAATTTTAAAAATATTTTGTCGAGGAACAAGTGCTAACTGGTTGCCAATACACCTTTTAGAGCCGATCTGATTTTGTACATAACAAAAATTTAAAAAAAAATTACCCTAACACAGCCTCGAACCGACGACCTCTTGATGAACTCGCTGAGATTCTACCTCTGGACTACGTTGGTAATGTAGGAAAACCGGTCCGATCCCGATATATTTAATGCCTAGCGCCGGCGCGACAGAGATCATATTTATATTTTTTTATGTTTAACCGCTAATTAATAATACATTAATACAATGCGCATATTAGCTACCTAATTAGTTTTTCTTTTTCCGAACGAAATGTTTTGAAAGAGTATATTTTACGGGGCGGTTTGAGTGTATTTCCATAGTGGGAGTGGCCCGATATTATTGGTGGACCGTTGACCAATTGTGTCTCTTTTTAACTTCCTAAAGGGCGTATGTCTGTTTCTCTCTTAGTTTTAATAAATTTATATCGTGCATATAAACCTATGAAAAATACGACCCAGCCCGGACCAAGCTTGGATAATCTGTCGACGATGGTTTGGCTTGATTCCTTCTTGGGGAGTTTTCGCATGGAACTTGCACTTTTTTGAAATAAAAGATTCTATTTTGGTTTTAAAAAATTAATAAATAAATTATTAGGTAGATCATTAAAAATTGTAGGTGGGTCATTGACCAAATGACCTTCTGATCTGATCTGAAGCGAAAGTTAAAATTTTTGAACAAAACTTTACATATAGAGTCTCGATGAGAAACCAAACAACTTTTTCCTATGACTTTTTCGAAATTTTAGCAAATAATACCATTTTCAGGACATTTTCTTTAAAAACGCAACTTTTGACAGCTAACATGGATCTCACATCTCACGACTATCTTTATATATGCCATTTAAGGTTCTTGGTCAAGCAAAAATTGATGCCAAAGTCAAATTTGACCTGAATTAAATTTTAAAAAGTTTCCTATATGCTGTGGGCTTTTTGGCGGACACTGTATCTATATACTATATCTATATTCGTCACTGTTATTATCCATTTAAGGCCGATATTACAGGTTGTTAAAACTGAAAGTTCAGATTATCCACACGAATGTGATTACTTGTGATAAGGACGAGAGGGGGGTCAAAAAACGATGAAATTTGTGTGACGTAATTTATGGATGACCCCACATGTGCGATTCCACGGCATACTTTAAGGACGTTTTTTTTATCTTCGTAACATTTATACGTATAAAAAAAGACAACGAATAAACGCATAGATAACAAAACATAGGAACACTAACTTTTTTAACGAACAACTTTTCTAGCTTTCGCGGTCTAACCAGTAAGCTAACTCATTGCCACAAATTTATATATTCAGGTATAGGTTTGTATTTGTAAAAAATATTATATTATAGTCCAGCGTCGCCGTCAATGAAATTCAGTGAATAATGCTGGCCGGTGTAAATAAACTCGGGGTTCGGGTTCGGGGGTCATTTGGGGGCTCCCAGCCAAATGGGGGCCCTAGGCACTTGCCTAGTTTACCATAGGATTAATCCGCCACTGAGGCATGACAATGTTAGACAAAAAACCTCTACATGTTGGCCTTGATTTGCCTTCCCTTGGATAACCTCTACATAAATAATCTAAAATCACGTGGCTATGGGTTTCCCTGAAAAAGAAATGGGGTCGATGATAGGGAGTAAAATAAATAACAATTTTTAAGCATGTTTTTATTCTGTAAAACTTAGAGGAACTAAAAAATCCAATAAATGACAATAATATAAAGGATAATTAGAACATTACCTTGAATATAAGTACAAAATAACAAGTTTAAGATATTAAGGGCTAAATGATTAATTTTATGTATTAACATGCTACCAATGTTAGTAGCAGCGCCTAGATGTCGCTAAGCTTATAGAGAATTGCCCTGTTATAAAAACTTCATAAACTTTTTTGCATTGTAAGAAGACGATAAGAGTTGTAACTATTTATTTTGCCTGTTATTTTGTAACAAACTATACATTTTTTTTGGTTAACAGCGAGGTCAGTCGGCAGGTACAGATTCTTTCTTATTATTACTATTGAGCGAAACTTAAATTGGGTGGGGCATAAAGTTAAAAAAAGTTACTCGTCTTATTCAAATTTATCACATTTAGTAGTAGTTTTTTGTGTTTTAATGTTTTTTCTCTTTTTTTGTATTTTTGTTTATTTTTTCTTCTATTTTTATCTATTTCTTTCTATAAGTAATTTATCAAATTGTATAAAATACTGTAAAATATTATGAACACAACAATTCTCTCTATCTCACGACTCTTATAAATAGTTTGGTGTCTGTGCGTCGGAAGACTTATCAAAAACATGTTCGTGCACAAACACCTATATATTCTACCTTTGCTAAATAAAAAATAAAGTAGTATACAATAGAAACATTAGTATTAATATCAAAACCATACGCAGTATAAATACGCTGACTACACCCAATAGCTCTCAAAAAATATTCCAATCAAGCTAATAAGACGTTACAATTATTATAGAGGTCGTGATATAAATAAAAAAGGTATAAGTACTCAATGACTATACATATACTGTTTGTCTAAAGCCTTTCCTCTGTTAATTTTTAATCAACAAATTGAAATTTTAGTACTTTACATAAACGGAAAAACTTTTTTTCTATAAACTTGTAACAGAGCAGACTGGGCTGGCATTCTGTATTAAAAATGAGAAAAAACTAGCTTTTTTCGTAATCTGGTTCGGTCGCCATGCATCAGCTTAACCGAACGACTTTCCATATTTCAAAGAGAAAAGAACAAAATTATGGTGTCACTTGGCATCTAAAGACAACAGAAAACGACACATTTAGTGGAGAAAACACATTGTGAACATTCTCTAGACGGATTTCATCTTCACTTATCCATCAAAACCTAAGAAAGTACGAAAGATATCTCAAATACGTCGATATGAAAGAAAAGTTGTTCTGGAGTACCAAAACGTCAAGGAATAAGAATATTGTCCTTTTCTCTTTCCGCATTTTCCTTATTCTTATTTTAGGTATAGAATGTCTACCCAATGACGAGTAATAAATCATTTAATTATCATCATACCAAGGTACCTATTTTTTTGGTGTGTTACCACAGACACAGAATACCTTCTTTCGGTGATATTTTTTCTCTTCTGCAGCTTAATAGTAAGGAAAATACGTGTGGCGTCATCAATCTTACTGCTGCATTCCCTGATCGCACGGAGGGCTACGTGCGGTTAGTTAGTATTTTTGTTGATTTTAGGAAGAGATACATTGTACATATGTACAGCGTACATATGTACGCTGTACATAATAGTACGACCTAGTAAAGATTACTGAATACATTTAAATGACTGTGTGTAGTTTGCCTGTTTATACGGTATTTTATCAACACATTGAGCAATCGATTTCGCCGATTTCAGTTTTGGCACCTTCATAAACTTGGAGTCAATGTGAAGATTATAATAGTTACAGTTCATGCAACGAGCGATGGCGAGGAGTTCCGGGGCGCCAAAATGAAGAATTCTGAATTTAAAAAGTATTATTGCGCAAAGCGTTTTGAACCTTACTATTCGTCATCCCTCTTGCAACGGTGAGTAGTATAGTAGTTTTTTTTTATATAACCACTATACTAACCTATGAAATAAATATTTACATGTGTTTTTGAGACACTACATTTTTGCATAACAAATGTCCTATGTAGAGCCAGCTATGGCACAAGTAAGCAGTGTTTCAAAAATTACAAGACAATTTAACTCCATCAAGCACAATTACAAGCTTATGTGAAGGTGATTGTTAGAGATGAAAAGCCAATCGAACCAAAACGAAAAATTAAATTAACGTAAATAAACATTATTTACAAGTAACAAAATTTAAAACTCATCCTAAAAATAAAAGCTTTTATACGCTTTTATAACTAAAAAGAAATATAACATATTTACCCACTAACAAGGTGTAGTTAATTTAACTTGCATTGTTAATAAAGAAAAAAAACCTTATATACAGATGACAAAACGCAACAGTTGGTACTCTAAAAACTATATTTATAAAATTTTACACCATAAACAATATATACACTAGTTAACTAAGAAAGCGTCAAATAAATCATTAAACTTCATAAAAAATATTCCTAAAATATTCCACACTTGTGCTAAAATACATGGTAGTCAAATAGTGCGGAGAAATTAATCACCTCCGATTGTATACAACATTTATAGATGATAAAAAAATATCCTCAACTGAAATCAAATTTAATACTAAAGTGATATCATTACCAACTTATAAAAAAGGTAAGTAGTAAGCAGACCACTGAACAACAATAAAACTGCATCCTAAATGATAAGAATTTTTTTTATTATTATTTGCCTCTAGAATACCAATCTGAAAATAAAATCATTTCCACCGATCGCTCAAAAATTTTGGCATTTCTGGCAAGATTTCTTGTAGAAAAAGTCAATATTACAATACATCTATTCATGGCTAAGCAACGAAAAATCACTGTTAGGAAATATTCAATTCTGTACTGTAAGGAAATGATATTTCCGTAAAGTTATTAAAAACACGATTTTTGGAAATAAAAATATGTATTTTTAACAATTTAAACAAATTACGTCACTCATTAGTTTGCACTTTTTTGGTAAATATAAAAAATATGTTCTTATAGTGCGGCCCACTGACGGTCACATTTGCTCCTCGAGAGCATGCATGAACACATCGAGGCATGCATGCCAATTTGACAATGTGTGGTCAAAAACTGACGGTTTTTCTATTTCACATTTGCATGCAAATTTTTCCATTCATGCATGCTCGCAAGCAAATGTGACCGTCAGTGGGCCGCATAACAGCTAACATTTTTGAAAAACCAACAAATTACATTTATACGCGTCAAGTTTGACAATAGCAAATTGATACGTTTCCATGCATGATTACACAACGAATTTTATTAGGAGTTTAAAGGCAGCAGTTATTTGTGCATAAAATTAGTCATGCTTTTTTCAAAATTAAAAAAGTTTTAATATTTTCGTTCGATTTTTGAACAATCGGCGGAAAAATAGTACGTTTACCTCGTAGGAAAAGCCACATTCCCGGATTCCGTGTTGCTGGTCTCGGCTGCCACTTCGACCAGCAATTTTCAGTCATCCGGGAATGTTATGTTTTTCCTACTAGATACACAATATACTATTAATTTCGGTGACCTTTGGAAGACAAGTTTTCATACGAGAACTTGGGTTACAATAATATCCCTTAAGGATGAAATTTCATAAAAATTATAAAGATGGAGAACGATTTTACAAGCGACATTTGTTGTCCAATGAAAGGATGGTACAAGTGTTCTTAACTAAAATAATTCTCATTTAGTAGTCAGAGGTAAATATTTTAGTTTCTTACACTTTTTGACTTCATGTAGGTATATTTATAGTTAATAAAAAAAATCAAATTTAAAAGTCATTCTAAAATAACCAAACACACGTTATTAAGCATACCTCATAGAAGAAAATTGGTTGTAATTTTGTTAAAAGTAAATTAAAGGCAATTCGTGTTAAAAGAAAAATCATTCGCTAAACATAACTGAGAAGTCTTATTAATTAGCTGATATCACATTCGTATGTCATTTAATCACAATTTTTTTAAACACAATATAAGTAAACTAATTTAAAGTAAAACAGTTCTATATAAAAATTCTTACAACCTAGAATGAACAAGGTGTATCATAAAGAAAACGAAAAAAATAGTATTCTTTCCCCATTATTTGAATTAATATTATTAAATCACAGTAAATATACATAAAATTATTATAAATAAAAAACGCACATTAAATTATGAATTAACTACTTACACTGTATGGTGTTACAAACCGGTGAATTTAAAACTTTACGTGTTTTCAGTGTTCTGTAGTGCCGCTCCAAATTATCTACAACCTATAGTAGGTATAATAAGATAAATTAGGGACGAAGAGCCAGTATTTCGAGAAAGTTAAAGTTTTTCCTAAGAAGTTTCTTATCTCATATCCACGAACCGAATTTCGTGTTGATTTTAAATTCTCAGATAATGGAAAAATCGGTTAGAAAATCTGGCACCTCTAACCCTAATAAGCAGAGTAAAGGAATATTAAATTAGCTTGATATTTTTAATTTAATAAATACTGGTTTCTAGGTACTAATCTTCTCAATTCGCTCATACAGAAAGATCAAGATCTCCGTAGAAATCGTAGAAAAATGTTTGAAATAATCTAGCAAATCCGTAAGTATACTAGAAATTTACAGCCAGATTCTCCAACGCTAGTCCGGTCTAATTAGAAAACTAAAAGTTTTAAACTGACAAGTGTAAGAATAAGACAACTTAGTTTTACACTATGAATTTACTTCTGAGCTTTTTCGCAAATTTATAAAGAAAAGGGCAATTTTATTACGTACTTTCGACAATAATGGAACTAAATTCATCTCAGCAACTGATTCCAAGATGCAAACCACTTGGAAACCAAGCAAATCGCTGAAATATCAGAATAATTCATAACTTTTTAATGACGACTCGTTAACAATGAGTTAAAAACATGTCAAAACATAACTGATCAACTATAAGATCTTAATTTAAACCAATACTAAATCTTAAAACTTCTTAGTGAATCTGACCGTTAATTTTTTGTCATGCGTTTTTAAAAATATCAGAGTACCCAGAATCCATTACATAAGAATGATAAATGATTTTGCGCAATTCACTCTGCTTCTTTAAATCCTATGCCACTTATTTTCAATTTTTGCAATTTCTATCGTACATTTGTCGATTATTTTCCAATGGTCAATTCTCTATAAGTACATCAACGATTGTACTCTTATAATTGTTACTTGTTTCTGATTACGTTCTAACATACTAAGTTAAGCGTAAATATCAGCAGAACTTACCCGTAATAAATATGGGGACGAAACCTCTGAAAACCCTTTTGACTTCGGTTGCTGATGATAAACCCTGAGATGTCAATTCCTATGTCTACGAAATTTTTGCTAATCTAACCTAACTAGTCAGAAGTTTTAAGGACGTGTTAAATAAAATTTAATTTACAAAAATTGGTCTAAGAATATTTTTATGTAATAAGGATTATATTACAATCATTACGGTACTAGCCGTGAATATTGTCAGGTGAGGCGTTAGCCGAGACTGATAACACGGCGTGTGCCATAATGATTGTTTATGATCCGAGTTACATACACAACCTTATCTGCTGAAATTAACTATATTCTTAAAAAACATTCAAAACTAATTAAGTATTTTAAAAACAACAGGTACTTTTTTAATTTTTAATTATAAAATAGTGGGTTCCTCCTCAGCTGAGGTGGTACCACCCCACACATCCACTTAAAGCGCTGTTAAAATCCCTACGAATGTTTCCAGCTCTGGATCTGTGAGTCAAACTTACCTAGTACACCCATGGTACATAGTACTTAGGCTTCGGTCCTCGTGGGCTATCAGAAGATAAAAAAGCTGCTTTACCGTTTTCTTGACAACGCATTGTTTGCATATTGTCATATGCATTTTTATTTTTCTCTTTATGAACTTCATTATAGTACTAGTACTTTTTGAACTTCATTATGGTACTAGTGCCATAATGAACATCCTTATGGTACTAAAACATCTCATAACGTTGTTATTATGAGATGCCAGCAGATATATAACTATGTATTATACAAATGACTAAATTAGACTAACTTATCAATTCACAAATTTTACTTAAAACGTACTCTTAAATATAAAATTAATTTTTCATGTTGTTTTCGTTAATTATATTCACGAACCTAAGGTGATGAAGAGAAAAACTGAACAATTTTGTTTAATATTGCCCACCTTTAAAATTAATTATGCAACAAATGAAATGCTTATTAATCTAACAAAAATACGATTAAATGTTTTAAAGCAAAACCATTCTGATTTTTTCCATTTAATAGGTTATTTAATTTTTGTAAAAATATTGTAAACCTGGAACGATCCTTGGTGGTATTTACCATTACGTTTACGGTATATGTAGTGTTAAGGGTACTACATAATTTACATCATATCGCAAAGTGTTAACTACCGAGATCGATTTGATTTCTTTGACTCGGTAGTTTATTGCGTAAAGAAAATAAGTGGCCAGAAGCTGTCTAAATATTAGGAGTTAACGCCTTATGGCTAGATTTTCTTTTTGTCTGGATGAACAAAACATTAAATAATTGAAATAAACTACCTACTTAAAACTAGAAAAAAATTGATTATTTAACGCCTTGCTGCTAAATTTCGTCGAAGCTGCGATACTCTAGTCCTAAGCCATACTTGTTTCCGCCTTAATTCTTCCATTTGCTTTGTGTGATTTATACTACTACTTGTCAAATAATAACAATACTGGGCAGCTTGCAATAATATATTCACTTTAGCGATTTTTTTAGTACCTGATACTTCTGGAACCACAGCTTTAAGGTTCTCAAATGCGATGCGAAGGTCTACACGCCGCTGCCTTTCCATGTCGTTATGCAAGTGGCGCTTGTCCGTTGGTTCTTTTTCGCCATCCATGTTGGTTCTTCTTCGTTTGTAGCCAGCATTAGTTCTGGTACCTCTACCTCGTTTGGTACCACGGCCTCTGGTGGTGGTAGCATTAGATAAGCTAGCCGTGGCGTCTGTTTTTCTTACAGGCAATATAGTTTTAATGCCGTTGTTCATTTGATTTCTTGAAATAGCGGTTGCTAGTGTTGCTACTCTTTTTTGTAACTGATGTCGGTCTTTACTAGAGGGATTCGTCGGTAATGATAAGGCCATTCGGCTAGCATTCGAGCAAAGTTTGTCTGATACCGAGACTACGTCAATCTCTTCTTCCTCTTCTTCTTCTGCAACAAGGAAAAAAGAATTAAATATATCGTTATGTAAAAAATTTCTATGAAGAAATCCATTAACCCGCGACACTATTTTACTTCGGTAATTATCAAGTGGGGCTTTTTGCTGATTAATCGATGATTGATACCTATGAAGTATTTATTTAAAATATGAGTTAAACTCTAGTAGCTAATTGGACGCGCATTTAAATAATAAAAGTTCTAAATTGTTTTGCAATATCAAGTTTTATTTCGCAACATTTTCTTTAGGATTGTTTGAGATTTTACGATCCAAGTTAATATACTATCTTTCAACAATGAAATGAATGGAGTCTACTTGTCAGGGGTACATATAAATACGTAAAATTGAGAATAAGTTCTCTAAACCACCTGAAAATTCCTTATACAATAAGGATTTGGACAAATCATGGTATTCTCAATTTTACGTATTTATATGTACCCCTGACAAGTAGACTTCATTCATTTCATTGTTGAAATATTTTACCTCACGGTAAATTCTACTCAGACTGCTTAAAACTGCTAATGGATGGCGCTGCCTGTGTTATAGGTACTGCTTATGCAGTTTGACATGGTTAGCTTTAAGGATATGCTGTTTCGGAAGGAAGGTATGTTCGTTTATCCTGTACTGACGAGAACTAAAGAGTTCGAAACCGGTATGCAGTTAACGACATCCTAACTAAAGAAAAAGCTTCCTTCTTCCTGGTTGTTTCTTGCAGTCAAACCAAGTATTTTGTTGTCTAACAGTGTTAGTCAAAATACGGCAAATTTTGGTATGTAATCCAGCGCTCGGAGGGGCATATAGCCCGGAGAATAGCTGTTTTACCATGATTTGTCCAAATCCTTATTGTATAAGGAATTTTCAGGTGGTTTAGAGAACTTATTCTCAATTTTACGTACTAATATCTTTGGCTAAAAAGTTTAATCTCAAAACATTACTTATTATATACGCATTACTGCAATTAGTTTTATTCAAAAATTGAAGTTCACTCGTGTCTTTAGTCGAATTTGTGCACGAATGTTTCAAAAATAAGTTTACAGAAAATTATTTATATGTATTTCCATAAGCTAGACAGATAAACCTGCAGAAATCGTAACTTTTAAATTTATATCAATTTATTAGTGCACATCTAATAGAATATTTATTACCCCGTAGTAAAACGAAATGTCAAAAGTAATCTCTTTTTTGATTTGGGTAACCTAGGGAGATAAAACCGTTTAATGGTGATTTAATTTTGCAAAAAAAAACTACTGTAAAGGTGTAACCATGTCGGAAAAAATCATCTGAAAATCCGTTATCGGGTTGCCCCACTGAGGAATGTGAAAGGCAATACAAGCAAGAGGATCGACCTCAGTGTGGGTCCATCTCTGACAATACGACATTCCAATCAGTTCGTCTTGGTATCCGTTGTTCTCAAATAATCGCTACTTTTCAATCGCACATATTTTAATTAGTCGATTAAATGTGCCTGAACGAGTTTTTTAAACCACATAATAAGATTGCTTTTACAATTTAAGACGTTCAATTCAAGTAAATTGATATACAGAACTGCCGCCAGAGTAATTGAACCAACCAGATTTGCCAAATTATAGGTACATTGTGTTTAAATTTCATTTGAGGATAATTTCATATTGTCGTTACTAAATTGAACATTCGTTATCATTAATAATTATTGTAAATATTATTTGAAAAACATGCACTAAATCTGGTCAGATTCCTTTTTTTCCGCAAAACTATAGATCGTAGTCGAAACCCCCACGAGAAAATTATAGTAAATTTCAATAAATTAACGCCAATGCGTTATGTACATACGTACACGTTTTAATGTGGTTAATAAATCACTTTCTAGGCAAGCGTTGGCGCTGAAAATCGCCCAGAAATTCCCGTGATGTAATCGACCTATGAACAAGTGGTATAAACGATCCATAGTTATATCAGTACTCATTATAAATTCGGTTAAGTTCCATCTAAAAATACAAATTACCCAGATTTGCGGCCAGAATTAATACATAGCGGCAACAAGGAAGCGCACAAATATGTCACATGCACAGATTCGCTTTTCAGGAGCTTGTAAATCTAATTTCCCATTTTTATAGACGATTGCAAAATCATTTAATTTGTGAAGCATAATTAAATTGGAGCAATTTCGTAACAGTGCAATGTCTCGTTTGGCTAGGGCCACCTTTTAGTTTATTGATGTCTGTGAAGTTGGCCCCCAAATGCAAAATTTAATAAAAATTAATGAAGTTCTGAGTTTCCTATGAAGAGTTCTAGAGTTCTTCTTACTTTTTATTGATAGTTCCGTTAAAATAAAAGTAAAAACACTATTCAAAATGGGGTGCTAACTTCGGGCAGCCCCCCATTATTGCAAAAACAAAAGTTTGGCCACAGTGCTTAATAGTTCTAAATGAGTTCTGCAGTTCTTTATGATTTTCGAGGCCAGAACTCTTACCAAAAAAATTTTAATACATGTTTTGTGCTTTTTGGGAAGTAAAAAATTCCAAAAACCAGAACTCTTGTTAAAAAATATTTCATGCACCCCATTTTGAAAATAGTGTTTTTACTTTTATTTTAACGGAACTATCAATAAAAAGTAAAAAGAACTCTAGAACTCTCAATAGGAAACTCAGAACTCCATTAATTTTTAATACATTTTGCATTTGGGGGGCCAACTTCACAGACATGTTTATAGTTACATCTGTAAAATTTATCAAGTACTAAAGTTAATTATTCTGGTATTAAAGAATCCTCGAAGGAATAGTTTTAAGAAATACTTTAAAACAAACCGTTTGCCAAAACTTTGATGCGAAAAGAAATTATTTATTTTTATTTTCTAACGTGTATTTTGAAACTTTTTATTGTGCTTATAATAAAATGTCTATTGTTTTCTAAAACTATCTAAACCATCCTCGGTGTTTAAGGTTTGACCTTATTAATTTTGCATAAAGGAAAATAATTGGGCCACATTTTTTTCGATTTTATCGTTTCTAGGAATAGAATGTTTCTTTTCTATTCGTATTCACAAAAAAAGTTAAAATTTATACGAGATCTGATAGAAAAAGTAATTCGCAAAAGACTAGTGCCAGAATCTAATTTAACAATAAACTGGTGGAATTGATAAATATGTAAAACAGTTTCGGTTCGGCTTTGTTCAGAAATATAATCTGTGCCCAGTCTTAAATCTTTATTATAGGAATCATGACCAATCCAAGTTGGAAATATTTCGGACTTCTCCCAGGGGGCGGATTTAGAATTTCGTCTAAGGAGGGGCGCAACGTCACCTCGAGCTACACAAAAGCAGATCAGAAAAAACGGGCAAGTTCGCGTGCGACACAGTAGCGGATCCAGGCTTTTGCTGAAGAAGGGGGTACGTTTTTTTGAAAATTTTCTCGAACACAGAACTTTTTCGATAATACAGTTATTCGAATTTTCCATTTTTTTTTTTTTTTTTTTGGAGACCAACTTTTCAAATTTTTATTTAAAAAGTACTTTTCGAAACTACATTGTTTTTTAAGAAAATATGTTTTTTGAAAGTACATTTTGTCAAAAAGAACTTCGAATGTTCACATTAAAAAAACGCTTTTTTGAAGAAGTAATTTAGTAGATACTACAGAAGTAGCAGACAGAAGGAAACAAACCCGACCAAACAAAAAAACGGTTGGTTGATGTTAGTTCCGGATCTTTTTCTGTCTTTTTTTATTGACATTTTTTTCGCTAGTAGAGTTCATAATTTAATTTTTGAAAAACTATCTTTTCGGAAAATATAACTTTAAAAGATTCTGTTTTGCCAAAAAAATTATTTTCTAAAAAATTTTGTAGGTCCGTTTCCGAATAAGCATCTTTCGATAAAGCTGTTTTTCGACAAAATTGACTTAACATCGAAAAATAAAAAAAAAACAGTACACGCGAGAGGACCAGTTGTTTGAGTAATATGCAAGTGTAAATAGTCTAGCATTTGTTTATTTATGCCTTCTGCTCATTTGGAGGAATATACTTGAGTAAGTACAACCTTTCGAAAACCAATTTTTAAAATTTTTTAAAGCACTTTTTAATATATTTTTTCAGAGAACATCTTTTTCGAAAATCATTTTTCGAAAATTAATTTTTTCAAGCAATTTCTTTTGGAAAAAGTAATTTACGAGAAAGTAATGTACGAAACCTAAAGAAACCTGATGAAACTCAAAAAAGGTTGGTTTAGGTTTGTTAAGGAATATTAAGGATCGTTTTTCGGTTTTTTTTATTTGACATTGTCCAAGCTAGTAGGGTTCATATCCTAATACTGTTTTCGAAAAAATACATTTTCCGACGGTATTGGACGGATTGTATACCTATTTTTGAAAAATTATTTTTTTAAAGAGTTTTTGAAAAATGTACTTTCGACATATGTGTTTTGGAGAATTTCATAAATCCGTTTTCAAAAGAGCATCTTTTAAAAAAGTTGTTAAGATATTTTTGAAAAGGTACTTTCGGAATAGGGTTTCGAAAAATTTGGTAAATCCGTTTTCAAAAAAACTGTTTTCCCAAAAAATTTGCTCTCAAAAAAAGATGTTTTTCGAAAAAAAAAAAAAAAAAAAAACGTTTGTGATTATTTGTTTCCTTGAGTAAGGAATATTTTCAGAAACCATCTAAGAGCATGTAAATCAAAAATGCCGAAAAGGCTTGCATTTTTTATATAACATATTCGTACTATATATATCTTATTCATATTTTTGTTGTATAATTAATATATTATAGACCTTACATAGACAGCAAATGTGTATTTTTGTTTATAATATTTTGTAGAACATGTACTAATGGCTAATATTTATATTACAATATTTATTTTTATAAAATTCGCTATTGAAATGATTTTTGTATAATGCTCTAGGGGGGGGGGGGGCTCCCCTTAAATCCGCGCCAGACTTCTCAGATTATCCAAGATTCTCCAAAAAAGTTAATTACACCAAAAAACTTAGTTGTCTTATTTTTTACATTGATCATCTAGAACCCCCAATTTTTGAATTAAACAGGTCTTAAATTTAAACTTTCTTTGAGAATCTGGGGATTACCTAATAATCACGATAATCTTTCAAAAAAAAAAAAAGATGCAAGTGTTCAGTTTATTTAGATAAAAAAATGTCAAAGTTCAGTTTATTTGGATCACCCTATATTAAATTTCAACCAGGTGAACAGAATAATAAGCATATTAATGGCATGCCATAATGCAACCTATGATTAAGGTGTAAGCTATTTCATCATAGTTTATTAATGCACGTCACTTAGGTGAGATCCGTCTTGCTTATTTAGAAAGACAGGAAGTATGAAGGTGTACTTTATATACCTTCGATATTCTACCTACTTTCTATGTTGTTGTAACAGTACTCGCACCCTCTCGCATCTTTCACAGGTACTAAACAATACAATAACAATTGCAAGAGATGAAAAACGTTCTCAAAGCCGCTACACAATGACGAAATCCACCTACAATGGATTTATTATATGATATACCATGTGTTCGATACGGACCTATTGCAAAGAGTAAAAGTAATTTCAATTTCCATGGGCCTCAGGTAATTTTATTTCATTTCAGTTGGAACATCTGCCCTCGTCCAATTGTTTATACTATATCTTTTATGAAAAAGAAAGGACCTTGAAAAGAAAGTTTGCTTTAGATTTTTCAACATTAAATTTGTCATACTGTTAAGTAAAAAGGGGCCTTAATGTCTTTCAATTACTTAAAATAAATTCTGTGGAATTGCTGAACCAGAAAAATAAATTTGCAAATCATGTAAATAGTAACTGGACTTTTTGGACACCGAGAAATAGTATCAAAATTTCTAAAATAAGTTTCATAATCTTAGGAAATTCGTATGTATCACCACTGAAACTACATAATTATATGCAACAAAAATTAGTGAAAATATTCACTTTTACAATTGAAAGTGTAAAATAACTGATCTATAAATAAAACATACTATTAAAATTACGCATTGTATATTTTATATTATCATTAAAGTAACTTAGCATTTTCGTTATATCCGGAAATAAAGGTAAATTTTGACATCTCAAGCAAAAAACTAAGTCTGGTCTGTTGTCTGCTGACGTCGTAAAAATGTTGCAAAATCTGGCACGTGACTATTGACTATTGTAAATTTAAATAATTGATCTAAATTTAATTCGGTTTAGTTAATTAATTGTTTGACGTGTATTGAAAATAGATGCAAAAACAATATTATGAGATAATACAAATATGTATTGTAATGTTGTGCAATGTAGAAAAATACATTACTTATCAATAATATCGCTATATAGATGATATTAAACCTTAGATAGTTAGAGGCTATTAAGAGCTATTGGTAGTATACTCGTATGATCCAGTTTGTGCCTGTCAACCGATATATTTGAATCAGATGTAACTTGATCTGTGTTGATCTGTCAAATACCTTCTGTATTAAGTATTATGGTTTTTAAGGTTCAAGCTATCTAAAAAAAAAAGTACATAATCTAGTACCATTTACCGTAGGTGTACCTAGGAAAGTTTGACTCATACATCTAGAGGTGGAAATATCCGTCGGGATATCACCAGCCCATTAAGTGGATGAGCGGGTACCTTCTCGGCCAAGCCTAGTCTACCTACGAATAAAAATGCTGCAATAAAAATTATTTTATTTCAAAATTGTCAGCTATTGACGCCTCTGTAATAGCGTAATTACTGATGAAAAGCCTCAAACTAAAGAAAAGTTAGTTGTGCTACGCCAAAACCGAAAATATTAACCTCCCAAGTTGAGTTCAATAAACGCTTGATTAGATCACGAAAAAATAAAAAGTGTGTGCCAGAAATTTTCGTGCTCGGAGACAGTGAAACGTTCTGGGAGGGGAAAATCCATCAGCAACAATATATATTTTAAGTCGTTGGATAATAGAGAGGTTATCTTATCTGAACCAGAACATTTCTCTCTTGATGTTGACAAAACCTCGATAAATCTCTGCGGTCATGATTTTCGTGAGAACAAAATATATTTTACAACACATGTTGGTTTCTCTTCCATAGTATATTCCTTAGTTTCAAATTTAGATTGGAAATTATTTGGGTTTTGTGGACGGGTGTTTGACCTATTAATTTAATATTTTTGGACAGTTACAGCTGGCTAAAAACCTCACGCCAAGGTTTGTTAATGAGTTGTCTACGCAGGCACTATGTAGGAAAATAGGTAACACTAATTACCAGGATATGGCCATTCAATTAGTCTGGAACTATGAAATTAGCGATCATATTTACGCTGGCATCGTAATTTTCATAAGTTCTTGATTGCAGCATGGCGATTATGCTTTCATCAAGAATCAAAAACTAATTTTTATTGCACCGCAAGGCTCGCATGCACTTGGTCGTATTAGTGTAACATAAAACCTTGAAATGACTTTAAGACTTTAAATTAGATAAGTATGTTTATCTTATCCGAAGCACTCGTGTGAAACATCCGGGCACGTCATACAATGAGCCTGACGAAATATCTTAAAATTAGGATTCTTAAATTACACCCATAAAAATCTCTTAATCATAATAAATTAAATACCGGAAAATTCTCTCGATTGTCAATAATATTTTAAAACAAGTCATTGTCCTTATTTTTCGAATAAAATGTTCAAATTCAAAAATTATTCAAATCTAAAAGTAGTTTTTAATGTAAGTAGCAAGCTTTTGGTTAGGTATTCTGTATCCATTGTTTAAGAGTCCGAAATAAATACTTTTTAAGTATGCAGAAAAGATGTATTTGTTAAGGTGGCATTACACGGCGTGTGGAGCGACGAACCTGGCGTGTGGAGTGCGAAGTGCCGCGCCGATGCGCTTAAAACGGTCGCAATTTCACGGCCTGTATAGTCCCCGTCAACTTATAATTCATATTCCTATAAAACTTTTTTTTAATATGCCGACTGTCCAAGATATTTAGTACAGGCGAATAGGTTTCCTGAACCGTTTAAAATTAATAAAATATATTCGTTATTTGTACAAAGTATTATTCAAATTTATTGCAAACGGTGTATTTTTTACATTAGCTTACACCTTTCTTCAGGCCTTTTGAACTTGTAAGGAAAACTAGAACAATACAAGAGTTGAAAAATATAACTAATTTAATATATGCGCCCGGACTAAAATTCTTATCTCGCCTGGCGATTTTTTATTCGGGACAAAAAATATTTTTTCTACTAGCGTGCGCAATTCACCGTTTTCCCGCACTCATTTTGTCTCTGAAAGACTAAGTTTCCCGCACCGTGCGGGAAAATTTTTCCCGCACCGTGCGGGAAAATTTTTCCCGCACTGAGTGCGGGAAAATATCAGTCAAGCTATTCCAACGACTTCCAGTTGCATCTTAGAAACATCCACGTCCCTAGATATTGCACCGGGTCCCAGTAGCGTCCATGAAAGTTCAACACCTCTGTCTCTTCAAACTTCCACTATGCAGAATCAGTCAACTTCAACCTCTCTAGCTTCAGCAATTAATTTACACAGTGCATCCAATTGTACTTTTACGATAAATATATATAATAAGTAATAAGTAAACATTATATACCTGTTATTTTTTGTTTATTAAAAAATAATAAACTTTGTAAAAATGATGTTGGTTTTTTTAACGCTAGTAGAAAAAAATTTGATCCTAACTCATGCGGAAAGGCACTTTCCCGCACTCGACTGCTTACCCGAACTCCGCTTCGCGTCGTTCGGGTAACGGCAGTCGCTTGCGGGAAAGTGACTCTTTCCGCACTTGTTAGGATAATAACTATTACCGAGTACCCGAGGCGTACCCGTTTCCGCACGCGGCGCGTTTCCTTTGAAGTGCAAAATTTACCGCCCATCGACGGGAACAGACACGCGGCTTTAACTTTGTCGCGCCAGACCGTTCTCATGGCGTGTGGCGCGCCAAGTCACACGCCAGGCGCTTCGCTCCACACGCCGTGTAATGGGGGCTTAGCTTTAGATTTTAAAAACTATATGGAAAGCAGTTATAATAAAAAAAACAATTCATGCTACAAGTTTGTTTGCAAAATTTAAAATAAAACTATAACTCGATTTGAAATTGGTTGATAGTAATAAATCATTTTTAGCAGCCGATTCCATAGGCGCACCTACCTGACGTGCCGGTTTGAACCCTATTTACTTATCCGAATAATTTAGTAATCATTATTGTCATAACAGGTAAAAATAATTATGCCGAGAATTCCGGGAACAATTAATACACAATGTTACTTTTCAGGTAGTTACGAAAAATTAGGTACCTCTACTTATTGGTATAAAACTGTGAGTCATTTTAAGAGCGAACAAACCTAATGCGAGTATTCTAGGACACACATTTGGGTAATTTTTGAAAATGGAGAGTCTTTCAGGATTTATTCCAGTTAAGCGAGCTGCGAAATCAGCGCTAAGCATTAGTGAAAAGATTATTGTGCTTAATGTATTTAATGCACTTAGATATCAAAAAAGTGCAATAAGTATCGATTCTGCAGTGGAACTTTGTTCAAAGATGACAGGTATTGGAAAAGCAACCATCTACAGGCTGATGCGGGAAGAAAAGACAGGAACCGTGACGCCACCAAAACCATCTCCAGGAAGGCGAACAATACCGATCGATGAGGACGAAAAGGCCATCATAAGACGAAAGGTGCATTCATTCTATTTCAATAAGGAGATCCCTACTTTGGATAGAGTTTTAGGGGCAGTAAAAGAAGACTTTCCTGCAATCAAGAGAGATAAACTATGGAAAGTTCTAAGAGAAATGAATTTTAGATGGGAAAAACATAGTCGGAAGTCTCATTTGCTCGAAAAAGATGAAATAGTATGTTGGAGACGTAATTATTTGAGAAAAATAAGAAAATTTCGCAATGAAAACAAAACAATTTTCTATTTGGACGAAACATGGCTGAACGAAGGCTACACAGTTGGAAAAATATGGACAGACAAAAATGTGACTTCTCACCGGCAAGCATTTTTAGACGGTCTATCAACAGGAATAAATCCGCCCTCTGGAAAAGGAAAACGATTAATTATAACTCACATCGGTAGCTCCAATGGATTTTTAGAAGGTGGACTATTATCATTCCAATCAGTTCGTACAGGCGATTACCACGAGGATATGAATGCTGATGTTTTTGAGGAGTATTTCGAACAAATGATAGAGCTGATTCCACCTGGCTCCGTCATTGTGTTAGATAACGCTCCGTATCACTCCAGAAGATTGGAGATGCCTACAACTGCTTGGCGAAAAGCAAAAATTATCGAGTGGCTTGTGGAGAAACAAATACAATTTGAGGACAATATGGTTAAAAAGGAGTTGCTATCAATTGTAAACACCCATAAACATCGGTTTCAAAAATATGTTGTTGACGAAATGGCCAAAAAACAAAATATAATAGTGCTTCGGCTCCCCCCCTACCATTGCGAATTAAATCCGATCGAACTGGTATGGGCTCATGTGAAAGGTTATGTGGCTAGACAAAATACCACTTATAAAATGAGTGATGTTCAAAAACTCTTTGAAGAAGCGCTTCAAGAAGTCAACGCGGGGAAGTGGCAAAGATGTATAGAGCATGTACTAAAGGAGGAGGAAAAAATGTGGCAATTGGATAGTTTACTGGAGAAAACGGTCGAACCACTTATTATCAATTTAGGGGAAGAAGACAGTCCCTCAGATATTTCATTTTCTGATGATGATTAATTTAAAGCGAAGAACTGTAATGACTTACTATAAATTTTATAGAATTTCAAATAGAAACATTTTTCCAAATTTACTTGTTTATTAGTTGCTTTATTGTTATTAGTATTATATTTATTCAAATACAAGGGTAACAAATTATGCCACACATCCGAATGTTCACTAAATTATATAATTATTGTGTTTAATATAAACTTAAACCCACCCGAAAGCACGTGCATGAGTGCAAAACATCACAGGTAGAATACTACCGCTTATTGTTCGAGCCTCGGGTTAAGCTTTGTATTCGACGCCCTTATCAGATCTATAGGAATGGAAAGTTTAATAAATGCAAAAGGGTCTAGACTTTCAATGTATATACTATTTAAAACTTGGCAATTTAGGTGGACCACTCTGTGTACGTGTTTGACGGATTTTAATGCTTTATTACTATCAACCAATTTCAAATCGAGTATAAATAGATTTATACATTATAAATATGCATTCTATAGGCGGAATAAAAATCTCATATCATAACTTTTTAAAATCGTTTAAAAACCAAATAATTACACTTAAAAATGTCGAAAAGAATTTCTGTAAACGCAGATGTTTCTAAAAAATTTTCAAGATTATTAATTGCCGTGTCTCTGTCGTAGGCAGAATGCAAATTTAGGTTATTTATAAACTTCCTAGGCATTATAGAAAAAGCCGGCAAAACGCGAGCATAAAATGCATTTTTCGTTATGACTGAAACAAATTCAGGCAAATTGATAAATGTCGGCAAAAGAAGAACAGAAGAATATATATCATGTTGTGACTGATTATTTTTAGGCATTTTACAATTTGCCAAAAACGGTGCCGTCAAAACGTGAATATTAAACTAGTCGACTTTTTTCGAATGAATTTGTGTTTAATTTTTATTTGTTGTAAGTGTTAACTATTTATTTATGTTTTCTTAACAAAAATAATTATTACGCTTACTGTAACTGCATTATTATATGAACAAACAAAATACTTAAAACTTAATAGTATTTTCCATTTTATTTTCACGTTTTGACTTCCAAATGTCATGGAAGTTTGACATGCAGTAATAAATAAAGGATTTGTTTTGAACTTTTAGTTGTAGTTTTATATTAGTAATAGGTAGGTACGTTCTTACTTAAATGTTAAATTATAGGGATATTTTATTATTTTCAAAGAATTTGTGTTTAATTTTTATTTGTTGTAAGTGTTAACTATTTATTTATGTTTTCTTAACAAAAATAATTATTACGCTTACTGTAACTGCATTATTATATGAACAAACAAAATACTTAAAACTTAATAGTATTTTTCATTTTATTTTCACGTTTTGACGGCACCGTTTTTGGCAAATTGTAAAATGCCTAAAAATAATCAGTCACAACATGATATATATTCTTCTGTTCTTGTTTTGCCGACATTTATCAATTTGCCTGAATTTGTTTCAGTCATAACGAAAAATGCATTTTATGCTCGCGTTTTGCCGGCTTTTTCTATAATGCCTAGGAAGTTTATAAATAGCCTAAATTTGCATTCTGCCTACGACATCTTGTCTCTTAAGCCAGGTCCTTAATGCGCAAGAATGTAAATTATTTAGCCTCCTCTGCTGGCTGCATTTGTGCATTTTATATATTTAATAATTTCGTATTGTTAAGCATACTTTAACTTTTAAAGCTGGTTACAAACAGTAAGATCCACATCTAAGTGCTGCAAGGAAACTTATTCGAAACCTTATTTCTGAGTACTCTATTATTCTCTTTTTGCTGGAACCTCTAGCCTATATTGAAAAGCGATTTTGGCAAGCCATTTAATAATAATATAGACTACTACCTGGGAAAGGGTCTAACAATCTGGTCCTTCTCGGAACTAATTGTTCACCAAAAAGATGCCGACCAACAGATTCGATAAAATATAGAGACCCAAAATTTTAAAGAATAAAGCTGGTTTGGTAATAAACAAATATTTAAAGAAAATAGGTATTTAAAAAGTTAACGTTCATTTATATTTAATATTATTCCCAAATAAATTTCCTAAATATTGTTGAAAAACGCGCCATTGAAAAGATAGTGGTTGCTGACTGATCAATACTACAAAAATTCCCGTGGCATGTCATCAAATCAGAATCTAAGATGATGGTAGGCAGGTAGTAATTTTTTTTATTAGAATATTTCCCATCCCATGCAAATGCAAAAACGGCATTAATTTTCGTAATTTATCTTGAACAGTATATACTTTAGACCGTTCAGATAATTTATTGATGTGTAAAACATTAAGTATTAAAGGATTCAGAATAAAATCTTCCGAAATAAATAAATAGTTCATAAACTGTAGACGATAATGGTAGCCAACAGAACAGTTATTTTCTCATAATAGAGACTTAATATACTGTTACCACCTCAATAATAAAGACTATATTCATAGATTCCTAGAGGTAGAGAACCTTTTAAGTGGCATCTAATTTTAGACTCCAAATAGAAATAACCCTGAAAACCACCAATTCTGGATTGGAGACACGATACTCTTTGGAACTTTATTAAATCTAAATACAGCTATAAAGATAACAGCGGCACACAAAAAAAAAGTGGTCTGTACATTTGACCAGACCCATCTATCTATATGTATTTTGATGCGCTGAATCCAAATCCGAAGTCCGTTTGGCCCGTACACCCTCAAATTTTGAGTAAATTGCAAAAAACGCTGAAAATGGCTAAAAATTGCGAAAAAGTGCAGTTATGAAAAAGAAGAAAATTTTATTGAACTAGATCAAGTATGTTTCTTATGTATTTTAATGCGCTAAATCCAAATCCGACGTCCGTTTGGCCCGTACACCCTCAACATTTTGAGTAAATTGCGAAAAAACGCTGAATATGGCTACAAATTGCGAAAAATTGCAGTTATGAAAATGAAGAAAATTTTATTGAACTAGGTCAAGTATATGAAGTAGTATGTGAAGTTCGTTTGGCCCGTACACCCTCAAAATTTTGAGTAAATTGCGAAAAAACGCTGAAAAAAAAATTGCAGTTATGAAAATGAAGAAAATTTTATTGAACTAGATCAAGTATGTTTCGTATGTATTTTGAATCCGAAGTCCGTTTGGCCCGTATACCCTCAAAATTTTGAGTACATTGCAAAAAACTTCGAAAAATAGCTAGAACTTGCAATTCAACTTCGGAGGACTGATTGCTTGTGCCTGTAACCAGGGCACCTCCACGTGGTGACGGTGGGCAACCGAACCATCTGGCAGAGTTCCTGAGTTAACGGCGTGTATACCGTCATGGCAGACACAAGCGATAAGTTTACGATGCAGGGATTCGGAACCCCAGTATCGGCGTCTGGTCAGGGTGACAAAGCAGGCCCGCAGGCGTCGTCATCAAGCGACTGCAGTTCTGCAGTAGTGGGTATCTTGGCTTCTGTAGAGTATAATGTTACAAGAAATCACTCCCACATATGTAATAAAAGTCCTCATTGGTGCGTAAGAACAATACTATTTTTTGCTATTCATTGCTATTTTTTAAGATTTTTGATAAATATATGAATGATTGAGGTTGACAGATTCTGAATTTGGATTCAGCGCATCAAAATACATACGAAACATACTTGATCTTATTCAATAAAATTTTCTTCAATTTCATATCTACAATTTTCAGCCATTTTCAGCGTTTTTTCGCAATTTACTCAAAATTTTGAGGGTGTACGGGCCACACGAACTTCGGATTTGGATTCAGCGCATCAAAATACATACGAAACATACTTGATCTAGTTCAATAAAATTTTCTTCATTTTCATAACCGCAAGTTTTAGCCATTTTCAGCGTTTTTTCGCAATTTACTCAAAATTTTGAGGGTGTACGGGCCAAACGAACTTCACATACATACATACTTGACCTAGTTCAATAAAATTTTCTTCATTTTCATAACTGCAATTTTTCGCAATTTGTAGCCATATTCAGCGTTTTTTCGCAATTTACTCAAAATGTTGAGGGTGTACGGGCCAAACGGACGTCGGATTTGGATTTAGCGCATCAAAATACATAAGAAACATACTTGATCTAGTTCAATAAAATTTTCTTCTTTTTCATAACTGCACTTTTTCGCAATTTTTAGCCATTTTCAGCGTTTTTTGCAATTTACTCAAAATTTGAGGGTGTACGGGCCAAACGGACTTCGGATTTGGATTCAGCGCATCAAAATACATATAGATAGATGGGTCTGGTCAAATGTACAGACCACTTTTTTTTTTGTGTGCCGGTGTAATTTATCTTGTGTGATTTACTGTTATAGTTTTAAAGACATTGATAAAAAAAGTTTATAAGTTTTAAAGACTAAGTTCAGGATGTAGTAAATGAAGCACAAGTATAATTAACTTGTAATAAATAATGGCCAATGGGCCAATGAACAGTAATCGATTTCATTGCTGTATTGATTCAAATTATTTCAAAATTAATGTGCTGCTTTTAAATACCGACTACTTTTTTTCTCTAATAATGGTATTTTTGTTCACCTTGAGACAGCTTCAAGGTGTCACAATGGAATTATAAACTCATACCACTAACTTATGCCCTTTATAACTTTAAAAGGCCGTTAAACTTCGGGTTGGAGTTTTTTTAACGTCTGAGGCGAGGCGGTTCAATCCGCGAGCTCACGGGGAATCAAAATTCCTTTAAGGGCATTATTGAGTTCCGGCGCAGTCTGTTCTATCGTAGGTCAACATTGCGCGTCTGTCGGCCGCTGCTTTTAAATTTTGGCGGCGTTGTCTAACTTCACACGGTGTCGCAGATTACTCCTACAATCTGTGACGGTGTGCTTGAAGAAGCGATAGGTATAGTCGAAATGACACGAAAAACAAGTTGCCATGCTTAATAGATAGGTATCAGTAGTTTCAAAATTCATTTTAACTGACATCCTAGTCGTTCATATAGTCGAAATATCGCAAAATCGTGCACAGAAAAATGTAATAAAACTATGTATAATGCCTTGGAATTGTCATTCTCGGTTGACTAAGTTTATAGTGTTAGGCGTGCGTGACAGCACTATTAGTGATTAAACATAAAATGAGAAGTTGTTTCGATTTGAAAGAAAAAAGACGCATATTATTAATTGTTAGCATATAACTATGATCACTTAAAATCGAGGTTGGTTTTATTAATTAGTAAT
Source organism: Philopedon plagiatum (assembly GCA_963971165.1). Classification (NCBI taxonomy): domain Eukaryota; kingdom Metazoa; phylum Arthropoda; class Insecta; order Coleoptera; family Curculionidae; genus Philopedon; species Philopedon plagiatum. The sequence goes on from OZ020194.1 coordinate 32,587,434, forward strand.
ATCGCTTAGATTTTTATGTAATTAAACATAATTTGATTGGTAGTTTTACAAGATAGTTTGACTAAGTTTTATAATATACTTTATACATACGAGCTACTGCAAATTTCCGAGAAATTGCGTCATTTGACAAAGTAATCCTTTCTTCGGCTTTTATTAAATTGTATTCAGGGCGAGAAACTTTTACATATTGTAACTATAAGGTATCAGTAGACAAAAAATGTAAAAAGTAGTACACACGATAATACACTCTAGTTCTTTATTCTTCCTAAACGTTTAGGGCTATTATGAAACACTGCAAGTGTACAATGACAATTAATGAACAAATACACAAATATTGCTAAAAATAAATTCTGACCATATTATTTTTTGAGTTATTAAGGTTAATATTGCCATGGAACAATAATACGTGTGTATTTTTACGTAACAAAATTAGGAGCGCAAGTCGTGCATTAACTTCTAACGATTCTTAATTATTGCCCTTTTGCCTTTTTACATCCAAAAATTGCTGACTAATAACAACTAACAACCGGCGTCAACTATGATGCAAAAATACCGAACACCCTCATTAAAGCATTTTAAATGAATGAATTCTTAAGAATTTCATCAATCACTTCGTCGATAATAGATATTTAATAGCTGAAAAAACGAGAAATATTATAATAATGAATATGTTTCCAATGATATTGGCAACGATGCGAATCTTTGTGTACTTTGTATTTTGTCTAGCCTGTCCCAGGTCGTCCACCGCTGATGACGCCAGAGAGGTGATATAATTATTTTTAAAGTTTGTAATGACTAATGAGCATCAGTACAAAAAAAATATTAATACTTAATATCGCCTATTTTTATTAAAGTTCGTCATTTATAAATTTCGGACTAAAGCAATTAAATTTCTAAGCGATTGATATTGCTGCTTGTTCGAAACAAACTGAGTGACTGTAAAGGGAATTATGTTTATAGTTGTATTACAAATTTTTAAAGTTACTCATTTGTAAATTCCGGACTAAAGCAATTAAATTTCTAAGCGATTTGTATTGCTGACTGCTCAGGTTCGAAACAAGTTGAGTGACTGTAAAGGGATTTATCTTTATAGTTGTATTACAAATTTTAACATACTACATAATAAGGGATGATGATGAACGTCTGTCATATTCTCTCATTATTATGAGAAAAATATTTCACAGAACATGCGCGTTGTCGCACGTCGTCGTTGATCAAATACTGAGCTAATAGCATCAATAAATGAACCTACCGACAAAGAAGTAAGTTATTTAAAAAATATAAGTAACCACACAATTCTATAGGGGTCGTCCATAAATTACGTCATACAAAATTCATCATTTTTTGACCCTCCCCCTCGTCCTTGTAACAAGTAATCACATTCGTGTGGACCGCCCCCCTGTTGTGACGTCACTCATTTTACAATTTGAAATTTATAACTTAATTAAAACAGCACTTCCAATATTATTTTTAAAAAATATTTTCAATAAAGTAACAATTTGTACGTTCCCAAACAATAGATAGGTACTCAAAATCAACAGAAAAAAAAATTCTTACATTGTTTTTGGCTGAAAACTGAACTGAACTGAAAACAATTAATCATTCTGTGTCCATGGACCAGAAGAACCTGAGATCATCTGAACGTTCAGTTTTAACAACCTGTAACACCGGCCGTAAATGGATAATATCAGTGACGAAGTAAGATAATAGTATATAGATACAGTGTCCGCCAAAAAGTCTGCATCATATTGGAAACTTTTAAAAATTTAATTCAGGTCAAATTTGACTTTGGCATTAATTTTTGCTTGACCAAGAACCTTAACTGACATATATAAAGATAGTCACGTGATCCATGTAAGCTGTCAAAAGTTGCACTTTTAAAGAAAATGTCCTGAAAATTATATTATTTGCTAAAATTTCGAAAAATGTCATAGGAAAAAGTTGTTTGGTTTCTCATCGAGATTCTATGTGTAAAGTTTTGTTCAAAAATTTTAACTTTTAATTTTTCACATTTTTTAGTATAATAAAGTTGTTTTAGTTTTTAACGTTTATTTCGTTATTATTAAGTTTAGACGCCATATTGCAACGTTTCTGAAGATAAGATATACATTTCAAAAGTCTGCAGAGGTTTTATAGCACAAAAATAAATATTTTCTAAAATTCCCTGAGCGCTATTGGACTATTACTTGATTTTTTAAGATCTATAATAGGGCTTATTATTAATCATATCAAACACAAAAGTTAGAAAAGTATATCATCCATTTTAAAAGCTAACTAATAAAAAACTTTTATTTTTTATTAAAAGCGTCGTTAAAATTTTTAAACTAAAATATTCCATTTTCATTGTAATTTAATTCAACAGTTATTAAAACAAATGGAAATATGACAAGTTGACACAGACGGTAATTAATTGTCACTAAATCACTACTGGTGTAAAGGTTTTTTAAAGATCGAGTAAAAAATGCTTACTACCGAAGAAAAAATAGAGATAGTTTTAATTCACGGTAAAAATAGGACAAATAGCGACACTGGAAATATTTTTAATCAAAGACACCCACAAAAGTTTGTTTCGCATTCCACAGTTGGGCGTATTCTGGACAAATTCAAACGAACTGGAACAGTTTTGAATGATTTTAAGAAATCACATGCAAAGTGGAAACTAGAAGAGCATGGACAAAATGTATTATAAGATGCAATTGAGCACAAACAAATGTCAGTTGTAGCAATATTGGAAAGAACAGGGGCCAAAGAAACAACCATAAGAAAAATGTTACGAGAAAATAGATATCCCTACGAGCCGAAATTTATAAATATTCTTAAAGAACGGGATTTTGAAGCAAGGTTTGATTTTTGTGCCTGGGTACAGGGGGAAATAGAAGAGAATCGGTCACTTGCCAAAGGAATAATGTTTACCGACGAAGCACCTTTTTATTCAAACGGGACAGTAAGTAAGTTCTCAAAACTGAAGATGGTGGGGTCATGAAAACCCTGGCTTCATAGTTGAGTGCAAAGTGCAATATTCTTTTAGAGTAAATGTCAGGTGTGGAATTTTTGAACGTAAGATTGAGTGAGCCCTAGTTTTTTAGAAGAAAACTTAAACGCAGTAATTTATTTAAACTGTTTAAGGACTGAGATAACCAATGTTGTTGACAACATGTCACTACCGGAAAGATTGATATTGTGGTACTAACAATTCACAGCACGGTTGAGGTCAGAAATTTTGTAGACAATTTGTTCGGAGGAAAATGGATTGGTAGATATTCTGAGTATTCCTAGAAAACCTGACCTAACTGTCGTGAATTTCTTTTTGCGGAGTTATCTCAAACAAAGAGTGTGCCGTAAACGGCCGTTTCACAACGTGGATCACTTCGAAGAATAGGAGAGTCTTGCCGTGAAATTCCACCAAGATTTCTGAAAAATGTTACAAAAGGGTTTTCCAGAAAAACAATTAAATGTATGGAAAGGGAAGGACGGCACACTAAAATGTAAACATTTTTTTTTGTTTCAAGAATAAGCTTTAAATTTTGGAAATTTTTGTTTTAGTTTAAAAATAAAAGTTTTAATAAAAAAAAGTTTTTTATTAGTTAGCTTCTAAAATCCTATAGATGATATGCTTTTCTAACTGTTGTATTTGAAATGGTTAATAATAAGCTCTGTAGCACTTAAAAAATCAAGTAATAGTCCAAAAATTGTAAACTTAAGAAAATGTATACCTCATCTTTAGAAACGTTGCAATATGGCGTTTAAACTTAATAGAAACGAAAAAAATATGTAAAAAATTAAAAGTTAAAATATCTGAACAAAACTTTAATAATGAAATCTCGATGACAAAGAAACAACTTCTTACTATTTTTCTAAATTTTTACAAATAATACCATTTTTCTTAAAAAATGTAACTATTGACAGCTAAAATGAATCACGTGACTATCTTAATGAATGTCATTTAAGGTTCTTGGTCAAGTAAAAATTGATGCCAAAGTCAAATTTGACCTTAATCAATTTTAAAAAGTTTCTCAAATGGTGCAGACTTTTTGACGGTCACTGTATATTATTCAGATTAAAAATTACGGTAGAATCAGGTTCGAAAACGGTAGGGCGGTAGGTCGAGGCCGAAAACCGGTAAACGGTAGACCTGGTAACATTGCAAACAAATAATAAAACAATAAATCCCTTTACGTCGGCTATTTTCAACGGCGGTATCGGTCTTTCTTTCGGTGTATGTTACCAAAGGCAAAAAATTTTACACTTCAAAATAACACTTATATAACGTTCGTTTGGCCCGTGGCCCTATGCCCTATTTCGTTGTTTTAATATTTTAGATTAAATGTGACGTCACGAAGCTTATGACTACCCAACCTAACCCAACCTTTACGTGTGACGTATTTAATGGATGACCCCATACAGGATATTTTAAATTTAGTATTTTTCAGCGCATAAGAAAAAACATAATATTTCAAGTTTTTCAAATGGGAATTTTTTAACGTTTTTGAATTATACAAAAAAATTCAGTTTAAAGTTATGTAGCAAACCATATGCCATAATCTAATAGTTCTAAGAAAAACTTAGGTTTTGGTATAGGGTAGGTGTGCTATATAAACTCGTACTAAAATTTTCTGTAGAACTCTATTTGAAAAAAATGAAATATTTTGTTTTTCTTTTGCACTGAAAAGGACTAAATTTGAAACAACATATACAGAAAGTTGTGGTTATCGTTTTTTAGATAATTTACTTCTTTGTCATGAGTTTCTAGTACTCAAATACTTTCAAAAATTCTTTATTGTTTCTCATATTAATATTTACAATTCAATCTTACGACTCATAAGTTTCTGTTAATAAAAGTGGTAATATATATTCAACGAAGAAAACTAGGGTGAAATCAATCAAGTTTTGAATAAAGCCATGTACCTACCTATCTTGAAAACAAACGGAGTTAGGCATAGGGCAGGTATGCTGAATTAAAAATGTTTAATTTTTAATGTCTACAAACTGGAAAATATTCAATATGTTCCATTTAAAATTACTAACTTGATATTAGTTACCATGGTAAGTAACGGTAACTAAAAAAGTTAGAACGATTTTATTTGAAGTTCGCGTATCGAGAAATATGAACTTCCCAAGTATTAAAATTTAATATAAAGCCTTTCCCCATAAACTTCTAATGCAAGCTTGTTATGAGAGTTATGACACACGCTGTAAATAGTGCCAAAGTCATATAACCTTTCCTTTTTGATTTTGCCGTAGTCGGGTAAAAAGATGAGATTTGGACGATATGGATATCTGGTATGTAAAGCAGAATTTTAGTTTTTACGTGCTTTTAAAATTTCAGGGAAATAATACTCGTTATCGCAAATATGCAATATTGCACAATATGCATACAAAAGAAAACAATGAAAATGTTAACTTATTTTAACCATTTTAATTCCCATTGTGATTTACACGTGTTATTAATTACCGATCAGTTTTTACGAGACTACAAGTAATATTTTACACAGTGTTAATGAAGCGAGAAAATGTGGAAAATTTGAAACTATCATTAATTATTAGAATATGTAATTACCAGTTACTTTAGCGTAATTTGAAATGTTGTGACTTTAAAATCAAACATTCTTAATCTTTTTCTAGGCTCATTTTTCTTATTAAATTAGGAAAAAGGGGAAAAGGTAAACATATTGATAACCTGTTTTATTTGTGACTCGACAGTAAATCACCACCCACGAGGTTCTTACAAGTTTGGCTTTCTTTATGGAAACTACTACTTATTAGAACTCATACCATACCCATGGGCGCCCACAGGAAGGGGCAGTAGCCCCCCCCCCCCCGGGGGGGTCCGCTTTTTTGTAACAACTGCACAATTTCGTGATTTTGTAACATACGGTTTTTGGCTGGTTGCCCCCCCCCCCCCCCTTAAATTTACTGTATGAGCCCCATGGCCATTACCATAGCAAACAAAGATCCATATAAATTACTTGAATAAAATTCATAGTTACAATATTTACAGTAACAACACTTAGTTCAAGTTTTCTAAAACGTCTAAAGAGACAAAAAAAAACATAATGCCAAACGTTGCGACGCCAAAAATCTTGTTCCCGCCAAATAGCTCATAACATGGGTTTCTACGTTGTGACGGCGGGCGGTTTTTTCATCCCAGGTTTTCCCGCTGAACCAAGGACACGGCGGGGTCGATTTCCAAAATGGCGCCAACTATGTCTGCAACCTTCGAAAGCCCGCCAAATCCTGCGAGAGGACTAGGTGTGGCGACGTTGCCATTGTTAGTTGGGTGTTAAAAGCTAGTGGATGAAATATAATACTATAATGCAAGCAAATTGGTTAAAGAATGAAAAACTTTTTGTTGTTCCTTTTTAAGCTTGCTTTTACGAGCTAACGCCCTATCACTCGCATATTTTGACAAAATAGTGAATAAATCTCTTTTTATGATTCACAATGATTTTTTTCTTATTATTCGTTTGTGCTTTGCGTAGGCAAATCGTCTACTTTTGTGAACAATTATGGATATTAAGACAAGTAACCACTTTTATCAATTATTTTTATTTAGTTAAGTTCCATCTACCACTAACCGAAACCCTTAAATCAGTAATTCTCAAAAGTGTGTATTTACAATAGTGAAAAAAATACGTCCAGAAATTACGTCGGAGTAAGCCATCATAGAAAAAGCTACTCGAAAAGCTATCAGAAAATTTAATAGAAGACAAGAAGACTATACTTGTTATAATCTACTTGGCAACACCGATATTGGAGGCTCGACTCTGACGTGGTCTTAACTTACATGTCTTGTGTTTTTCTATATTAAAAACTGATATTTTGAAAACCTAGGTAATTAACATTTTTATAGTAACATAATAATTAAATTAATTTTAAATCCTTTACGCAATATACAATAAATTAAACTTTGGATTTAGATTGACTCAAAAGAAATGAAAGTGTCAATTTTGAAAGTGACAGCTCTTCATAGCTACCTATAATAAATTATGTTTCATGAAAAATCAAGTTCGAAAAAACTTCTAACAAAACACAATATTTCTGAAAACAAGTAACATAACACAGTGTGTTATACAAACACCAACGCACCTTACATCCATTTATTCGCCACCTTATCAATACCGAAATAAAAAAACAAACAGAAATTAATCGGCCTTTAGGGAGGTTTCAAGTGCTTTAAATGGATCCGTCTCGTCGCACCGACAAAGACAGGGAACATCTTGCGTTAGGTGCGAAAAAGAGATAAAAGAAGAGCAACAGGAAGGAAAATTTGCAGCAGACATGCCGCCGTAGCCGACCTTGACATGACGCGAAAAACGCGTGAGCTATTCCACGGTGTTGCCGAATTGATTACTAAGTTATGTTTCCGTGACACTCTTATTTAATGGTATTAATTCAGTCTGTAATTATTTAATATCGCAGAATGTTAAACAAAATGTAATGATCGAAAGTTGGTCTCATCGGTAACTAAATGTTCAAATTCATTATTAATTTTTAATATACAGTTAAACGGAAATCAATACTTCAAAACGAATTTAATGTGCATAGGTATAAATAAATTGTTTTTGGTAATTGTTTTACGTATTAGGATGATGCAATTTTAACAACAAAATATTCTGAAATATCTGATTAATGACACAAAAAAGAACGACACTATGCAGACAAGAATGAGTTTTTACCGAACAGTGAAAAATTCGAGAAACTGGTCACACAGATAGTTATTTTATCGTATGTAAGTAAATTTCATTTACGAATGACAGGGGTGTCAGTAGATACCAGGGCGAAATAGCCACTCGCTGGAAAAAGATTCGTTTAAGTTTAGAGTTTCTTTGTAAATTTTATAACACCTTTCCTAAAAATTACAATGTAAAGTAGGTATATTAATAATAAAATCTTGTAAAAAATACTTTTTAAAAACAAGCTTTTATTATTTAGATGTACTAAAACGAAAAAAATATATATAGTTTTGTGGTAATGCTAAATGCTATTTATAAGTGGACGTAGTTCTCGTGGGTGGATCCTAATAAATGTAGTATCAAAGTTATCACTGAAACATATATAATATATTAGGATCCACCCACGCGAACTACGTCCACTTATAATAGAATTTAGCATTGCCACAATGAAAAAACTATACTTATTTTTTTATTTGAGTATATCTAAATAATAAAAGCTTGTTTTTAAAAAGTATTTCTTACAAGATTTTATTTTTAAATTTGTAGTTACGTCTTAACCTATGCAGTTCTGATAATGCATCACTATTACAAGAAACTTTATTATTCTAGTATTCTACTCGACAAACCCTTTCATTTAATGCCCATGTCAAGGGGATTGTTAAGAAAACGGTAATCCGCCATCATGTGGCGTCCACCATATTGGGTTTAGAATGACGTCACACAACTTATCGTATTCTACTCGTCAAACCCTTTCATTTGATGCCCATATCAAGGGGATTGTGAAGAACGCCATCTTGTAGCGTCCGCCATAGTGAGTTTAGAATGACGTCACATAGCTTATCGGTATCTGCTCGTCAAACCCTTTCATTTGATACCCATGTCAAGGGAGTTGTGAAATAAAGGTAATCTGCCATCTTGTGGCGGCCGCCATATTATGTTTAGAATGACTTCACATAGCTTACCGTATTCTACTCGCCAAACGCTATCATTTGATACCCATATCAAGGGGATTGTAAAGAAAAAGGTAATCCGCCATCTTGGGGCATCGGCCATATTGGATTTAGAACAATATTAAATACTACTATATTGCATTGTCACCGGACTTATACACGAGTACAAAATTTCAAAGCTCTAGCTTAATTAGAACTAGTAGAAATTTTGATTGCAATATTTGACCTAAACATACTAACATAATATGGACATACAAACATAGATACATACTAACAGGTGAAGTTAAATAAAAGCTCCTAAAAAGTAAATAAAACTGAACGATTACAAAAGTTGCGGTCGTACCCATAAACATAAAAATGGACTCGTAAAATAAATACGGAAATTAAACAAACCCCATGTCATAAAAAAGCTCGTTGCAGTATATACTCCCATCCAATTAAATTTAAGGATTTTATATACCTAATAAAGAAGTTTTTTGATAGCCAAGAGATGTTATTAAAAAAAAGTTAATATATTCTGGATATATCCCTAACATAGCAACATTTAAGAATGTTCCACGCCATTGAACAATGATTTAAACATACGGTCATGGGCCAAATTTTCAGTATCAAGGTTCTGTGGGAAATAAACTATCTTTTTCTATTTATTTTTATTTATAGCATATTATCTTGCCAAATCTTCGATGTATTTACGCAATTCTTATCATCTGATTACGCTCTTTTATTCATGTAGGATTAAAAAATGTGTGGTTTATTTTAAAAATGTAGGTTAAAGCATTAAAAATAAAACTAGTTCTAGATATAACTTTTTTTATGCGTGAAGTTATTTGAGTTATCTAGGTACGATAAATTTTTTAAAAAGGCACATATCAGTCATACTACGTTCATTAATTTCGATGGAAACTTTACATACATATTTACGAATGTCCTGTATACAAATAAAAGAGTCAAAGATGTCAGTCCACTAACTTTTTATATCCACATGTAATATGATTTTGGACAACCTTCAGACAGATACATTTATAATTCTGAAATTTGTAAGGAAATTGTATTTTCAATAGTTTATCTTCTCACACACACACGTAATCTCAAGGACGGCACCAAAATATTTCATTTAATTCTATTCATGTTATATTTATAACCTAATAACACACCTTTTAAAAATTAATCTTTTAAAAGCTCTCCTCTTCAAAACTTTGATTCTTCTCCGATTCGTTCGTCTTTCGTGAAGACCACAAAACGGACCCCGTTTGGACGTCGGAATTAATGATCGATAAATTGCCATTGCATGATTTGCGTATCTTATAAAAAAAAACGCTGTGAATGTACAATTATTTAAAAACATTTTAAAAAATGAAAAGTACGAAACTGGAATATTTCCAGTAAAATTTGAGTGATTCCTAAAAGAGTAACGAAAGTTTCTCAATCAGAAAAGAAAGGGAAAAAGTTTTGAAGACGAAAACTATTCATTAAAATACCACTTTAGAGAACATAGGTAACCAGGCTATAAATATATCATGAATAAAAAATTAAATAAAGGTGAATTCGCCATTATTATGCCTTAAAAGTTTCTTGCATACCTAAGTTTATTTTGAAAATATTTTTTATTTAAATCTGTCTGGTAAAATTAAACAGATTGTCGTTAATAAGTCTGAGCCAATCAAAGCAATTTTCTTTTTACAGGTTAAGCACCCTACACAACGGACTTGGATCCTACAGACCGAAAAATAGCAACACGCTACGAAGTTGTAGATCTTTTTGACGATACGATTTCCATAAAATTAATTGGTTTATGTTTGTATAACATCAATAATACCCTTGAATTATACGTCATTATCTTTTCTCGACACAAGTAAGGTACAAAAACTGCCCAAGAAGGTTCTAAAATAATTTGTATAATAAAATTTGTGTATCTTTAATTTAAAAAAAAAATAGTAGGAGATAAATTTTTAATAAAGAGATTTACTTACTTTATTTTATCGTATTTATGACTTCCTGTATACATAACGGCTCGCGGGGGTTGTCGGTATCTCAATGTTATTTTAGCATTTTTATAACACGGCTCTTCAGCAGCCATATAAAACTACAGAAAAAGAATATGCCGACAACTACACCGCGAACCGCTGAGGTATTCAAAGACTCTGTAGGTTTTTATATCCTAATAAGGCGCGAACTTGGGATACCCTGACACCGTACATATGTAATAGAACTACTAGAACGTACAACAAATATTAGGTAATTGCATATTAGTGCATTATCCATGAGTATTTACAAACATGTGTCAACGCTAAGATTTATGCACACGTGTATTTATCTGATTTAGAAGTCGTATAATACAGAAGATTATAAACATTTAATAGATAAAATCATGTACTCAAATCATTTTCAGATTTGTACTTGAAATCGGACAATGACAACAGACAAACTAATGCAAATACTCAACGTACTAAATCGAAAAAACAATAAGCCACTCAGTACCCACTAATTGTTGGTAATTTACTATTAAAACCTTTTGATTCATTTGGGTCCGAACTAGTGCGTGTCTGATTCTACGTGCGCGAAGCCTTGTAAGGATTGTTTTACTCTCAATTTTTATACAGGGTGTCTAAAATAGGTGATACCACTATTGCTATCTCCGAAATGGTAAAAGATACGAGGTCGGTTAAATTAGAGAAAATGTGCCATTTCTAGTCCCTATTCGTATTCCGTTTACGGAGTTGCCAAATTCTCTATAGTTTCTTATCTGCAGGGGAGATTTTAAAAATAGTAAAAAATTTAATTCTTAAATATCTCGAAAACTATTATAGTTAGAAAAAAGTTGTTTTTACAAAAATCACACGATTTTGTACCTTCTCTAAAGTAACGTTATTGTTTTGTTTGATTTGTTTTTACTGAGTTACTGATTCTAACTTGTTTTTTTCAAATACGAACCTGGATTTTTTGCTGCATTTTTTGAAAGAATACTTCATACCCTTTACAACTATGTATCACTTGATTATGGTTTTCGACGTTTTGATCAGGAATAACAACATCATCAGGATTTTCTATCGATACGGACCTGGGATTTTCCATGTTAAGGCACAATTTCACAACCTATCGCTGTGGTTTAAATTATTCAACTGATTAATTTTAAACTATGTTCATGATTACTAACCAGAACCCTTTGGTCATTAAAGTTTGTCAAATTGTTAGTAATCATGATTATAATTAAAATTTACCAGTTAAAACAATTTAATCCATAGTTACTGATTCTGACCTAATTGTTGCCATAATAGGTCGTGAATTGGCGCATTAACTTGAAAAATGCCAGGTCCGTACTGGTAGAATATCCCGATGATGATACTATTCTTCACCAAAACGTCGAAAAACATAATCAAGTGATACACAGTTGTAAAGGGTATGAAGTATTCTTTCAAAAATGCAGCAAAAAATCCAGGTCCGTATTTGAAAAAAAGAAGTTAGTATCAGTAACTCAGTAAAAACAAACGGTAGAAACAAAACAATAACGTTACTTTAGAGAAGAAGAACAACTTTTTTCAAACTATAATAGTTTTCGAGGTATTTAAGAATTAAATTTTTGACTATTTTTAAAAAATCCCCTGTAGATAAGAAACTATAGATAATTTGGCAACTCCGTAAACGGAATATGAATAGGGACTAGAAATGGCACATTTTCTCTAATTTAACCGACCTCGTATCTTTTACCATTTCAGAGATAGCAATAGTGGTATCACCTATTTTAGACACCCTGTATACCACGTCTTATCAGGATCTAAGATTATCTTGAGTGAATGATAATTTTTTTCCATCGCTTCTACATGTCGAAAAGGTTATCCACCTCAGTACGATCCCGAAAAACTGCAGCCTTGAATTTTATGTACTCGTTTCGACCTTAGTATTATATGTAAATGTTCACATATAGGAACCGCAGCGCATTAGATTTTATGTCATTTGTATGCTAATCAAACAGCTGAAAATCCATAATGAAAAAGTGTTACGTCTTTTAATTGCTAGGTTTCGATTTTTTAAATTTTATTTATAAACGAATAACATAACTTCTAAAGGGTCTAAGTGCCTTTTTAGAAGAATTTTATATGTTTCCGTAAAAAGGGTGTAAATGTAAACCCCAATGCAACTGAAAAGGGTTTATATGCCAAAGCGCACGTATAGGCTTTTGCTATGCAGATGGCGCCAGGTCTAAGTTCCATAGCATGTTTAAGCTAAACAGGGTCTATGTGCCAAACTCGTGCTAAACCAAACGTTACTGTTTATTTGCTCCTTAGACAGTATTGCACGTTGTTCTATGATGGAAAATAGAAAAAGGCGACCAAGAAATACAGAAAGTATTTACCATGAGAGAAAAAGATTAAGGCTATCTGGGAAGCAGTATACAACCTATAAGGGTGTTTTAGTTCCAGAAAAAAAATCACCAAAAGAAATCGTGGTATGGTAACCTAGTTTTATGGCTTTATAAACAAGTAGATGTAAAAATTATTTCTTGTTTTAGGGATGCAAATGTAAGTTACAATGCAAACTCATTTCGGCTGCGCAAAAGAAGTTCTTATTTGAGGACTTCTACAAAATAAGTGATCATAGTAAACAAAGTTCTTACCTTCTTGGGTTAATTCAAGTTTCCCCGGTTAATAGACGGCGCCATGGTGAATACAAGAATCATAGTGGAAGTCGCAGGCAATGTACTATATGCTACACCATTCCCGATGGTACCGGAAAGCATATCCACATTTGTCGTAAAACGTTTGCGAATATATTTGAATTATCTCATAAAAGGGTACAAGTGTTAGTAGAAAAGAAAAAGCAAGGAGAAACTATATACAAAGATTGCAGAGGGCTGGCAAATAAGCCACGAAAATATTTTCCCGAGTTAAGAGAGCAAGTAAAAGCTTATATTAGCTCTGTTCGTAGAGGAATCACAAACCGATCAGCGCCAATCAAATTTTAGGTATTTGGTAACGTGACAGTTTGCCGACTGGTTTCCAGTAATTTTATTGGCTCTGACTAGTTTGTGACTCTTGTGCGAACAGGGCTATTAAGTCACTGCCCACAGAAGAAAACCACTACAGTAGGAACAAATCTTCCAAAGAATTTCTTAGTGCAGAGCTTAATATTAATCGACTATTTGCAGCATTTAAAGAAAAATACCCGGATACCATAGCGACATACAGGTATTTTTCCGATGTTTTTAAAAAAGATTTTCCAAACTTGCGATTTGGTAGACCAAAATCAGGCTCCACATGCGACCTATATCAAAACAAAATAAGGGCTACTACTGACGAAAACACCAAGCAGTCTTTTATCACCAAGTTAGAGTTGCATCACAGAAAGGCCGAAAAGGCAAGAACTGCAATGGAAACAGATGAAGTGGAATCGCAAAAACCAACTAGTGACCGTTCAGTTATATCTATTGATATGCAACAAGTCCTGTTTCTTCCAACCTTGACACACAGCCAGATGTTTTATAGCCGACAGCTCTCGTGCTATAATCTTTGTGTACACATGTCAGACAACGGAAATGCATATATCGCACCCCCGCTAAAAAAGAGTCACAACTCAAAAAATACTATTTACGAGTTAAACACGCAGCAAGCTTTCAAATGACTGGTTCTTCCACAAAAGGGTCATTTCTTAGTTTCAATTATTAGTCACTAGATGGCGGAAGTGACACTTTTATTTTGTGAGTGTTAGTTGGCGATCCATTCAAAAACAGTGTCATATTTGTCTTTATACGAGGAAGCACGTAGCAGTTATTAAAGTTTCTTCGAGAAAAGAGTCAGATTTGGTATTATGACAGTTTTTGTGTATGGCATGGGTGAAATTTAGTAATAAATCCTAAGTGAAATACTGTTTCATTTTGTGTTGTGACTTTTTTTTGGAAATTTTTCACATAAAACTAATATCGTGTGCAACAAAAGACTGATGCATTTTGAGTTGATCCTGTTTTTCGCTTAGTTGGATTTCACACATTTTATTTAGTTGACTACAAAAACGTACCATTTCGGATTGTGACAGTTTTTTTGAACAAGTAAGTATTATTTTGAGATTATAATGATTTATTTTTATTGTTTCCATACGCACATTTAGTTATGTTTTCGAAAATTTTTAATACAGAATACAATATTGGTTTCTTTATACCTAAAAAAGATCGGTGTGAGCTGTGCGACAGTTATTGAAAATGCTACAGGAGTAGAAAAGGAACTATTAAAAAATAAGTATTTATTGCATCTGGAGGAAAAAGAATTATCGAGGAAAGAAAAAGACGAAGAAAAGAAAAGAGCAAGTCCTAATTATATTGTTTCAGTCTATGATCTGCAGGCAGTGCTTCCTACACCGCGAGGAACCGTGTCTGTCTTCTATTACAAGTCAAAATTTAATAACTACAACTTCACTGTGTCTGAACTGAACACGGGATCAACAGAATGCTACCTATGGCATGAAGGGCACGGCAATATGAGGAGCCAATGAAATAGGTTCATGTGAACTTAATTTTATAGAAAAAAAGATGAGCACTTGTGATACTGCTGATGAGCTAGAATTTGTTTTATTTTCAGATAATTGTTGTGGGCAACAAAAAAACAAATTTTTAATTTCTATGTATATTTATGCCTTGGCTAAATACCCCAAAATAGTCTCAATCACCCATAAATATTTGATAAGCGGGCACAGTCAAAATGAAGGGGATTCAGTTCATTCCACAATCGAAAAGGCCATAAAGAAAAGTCTGCATTCTGGCCCTATCTACGTACCTAGTCAGTACGCACAAGTCATACGCACCGCGAACAGAAAGGGAGAGCCCTACAGAGTGAATTAACTCTGTTACCTCGATTTTTATTCACTCAAATTGTTGACTGACGACATTGGTATTACCGGATTTCAGTCCATAAAGATTACTGAAATAAAAGTGTTAAAACTGACCCAGGAACATCCTACCACACTTTATTATAAGACATCCTATAAAGATGAAGAATTTAAGCAAGTAGAGTTGTGCCGCAAAAAAGACCTATTCCAAATACATTGAAACAGGCCTACACAAATCCAATTAAAATTAAAGAAAACAAAAAGAAGGATCTTCTAGATTTAATAAAACATAACCATATTCCTAAATATTATTTGCCTTTTTTTAATGCCCTGTAATAATGAATAAATATACAACTTGTTTTCTATTTTATTTCTTGTGTTTTCTTTTTATATTCTATATGTCTCATTTTAAAAAGGCTTACTAATTATTCTAAAAAAGTGTCACATCTTCCGACATTTTGACTTTTTTTGCTAAAAGTCCACATAAAAAGATCTTGTGTGCAAATTTATTATATTGCAACATAATATGTATTATACCTAAATTTAAACAACGTATATTAAATATTGTGCTACAGTTAGAGAAAAATTGAGGTCAAAGGTTAAGTAAATACTTCAAAAACGTTTTTCTCGAAATAGTGTTTTTTGAGTTGTGACTATTTTCTAGCGGGGGTGCGATATGTGCTTATGGAATGAGTCAATTTCGGGAAGAGGGGGAAATGAAATGGCATCGGCATTGCTAAGGGTACTAAACATGGAAGATCTTCCAGTAAAACCAAAACTTACAATTTGGTCGGATAACTGTATCGGACAACAGAAAAATCGCATGATTCTCTACCTTTTTATTTATCTTGTAGCAACCGGTGTATTCCAGGAAATTGAGCATAAATTTTTACTTAGTGGGCATTCCTTTCTGTCATGTGACCGTGACTTCGCACATATTGAAAAAAGAAAAAAGTAACCAAGAACTATGTGCCAACTGATTTAGAAAATACGATCAAACTTGCTCGCCACCAAAATCCTTTTACTATAATCCGTTTGGAAGAACAGGATTTCAAAGATTTAAGTAAAGCCAGTAGCACCATGTTAGACACTTCGAAACTAAATATTTCATCAGTCTGTTGGATAAAAATCTCAAATAAAAATCCTGGAAAAGTATGTACTAAAACGTCTTTTAGTCAGAAGCAAGAACGGACTGTGTGTAACGTTTTAAGAAAAGGAAAAAAAGTAGAAGAGCTAAAAAATATGCCTCTTGAACAACTAAACTGCAAAAATAACATATCCAAAGAAAAGCTCAAAAATTTAAAAGATATGCCCTTTGAAATATCTACCATTTTACGAGAACCTTATTCAGAAGACACAACAAGCTTTGGACGGGAACATGACTTCTACGAGTGGACAATAAAAAAACATAAGCACTCAACTTAGACCCTTTTTGTCTTAACTGACCATGGTACTTACACACCTTTAAGGATATCTTGTTTTCTTTCATTTTTTTTTCTATGTGAGACTGTGGTTATTTTAAGTTTATTTCTATGTCAGTAACGTGCACTTTTGTATTTTGGCTGGAAAAACAATAAAATTGAATAAAAAATATGTCTTAGTGGTTTTATTAAGATTTTTAACTGGTTTTGTCGATTTTCTCAGTTTTAGCTTTTTGGCACTTAGACCCTTTAGATGTTATGCTCTTCAAAAACATTTTTAAAGTAATATATTATTATTTAATTTGTAAAATCACTCAAGAGTACTCAGCGCTCATTGGGTACCTAGGGGTCATCCATAAATTATGTCACACAAATTTCATCGTTTTTTGACCCCCCCCCCCCCCCCCCCCCCCCGTACTCGTCACAAATAATCACATTCGTGTGGACGCCCCCCTCTTGTTGTGACGTTGCACATTCTCAAACAATAGATAGGTACTCAAAAACAATAGAAAAAATATTCTTACATTGTTTTTGGCTGAAAACTGAACTGAACTGAAAAAAATTAATCATCCTGTGTCTATGGACCAGAGGAACCTGACATCATCTGAACTTTCAATTTTAACAACCTGTAATACTGGTCGTATCAGTGACGAAGTAAGATAATAGTATATAGAGTCCGCCAAAAAGTCTGCACCAGGTAGGAAACTTTTCTAAAATTTGATTCAGGTCAAATTTGACTTCGGCATCAATTTTTGCGTGACCAAGAACCTTAAATTACATATATAAAGATAGTCACGTGATCCATGTTAGCTGTCAAAAGTTACTTTTTTAAAGAAAATGTTCTGAAAATGGTATTATTTGCAAAAATTTCGAAAAATGCCATAGGAAAAAGTTGTTTGGTTTCTCATCGAGATTCCAGCTGTTCAAAAATTTTAATTTTAAATTTTTCACATTTTTTTAGTATAATAAATTTGTTTCAATTTTTAACGTTTATTCCGTTATTATTAAGTTTAAACGCCATATTTCAACGTTTCTAAAGATAAGATATACATTTCCCAAAGTCTGCAGAGGTTTTATAGTACAAAAAGAAATATTTTTTGAAATTCCCTGAGCGATATTGGACTATTACTTGATTTTTTGAGATCTATAGGGCTTATTATTAACCATATCTCCCATAGGATTTTAAAAGCTAACTCATAAAAAACTTTTATTTTTTATTAAAAGCATCGTTAAGATTTTTAAAACTAAAAAATAACATTTTTATTGTAATTTAATTCAACAGTAGACTTTAAAACAAGTGTAAATATGACAAGTTGACATAGGACGGTAATTGATGGTCAGTAAATCACTAATGGCGTAAAAGCTTTTTAAAGATCGATTAAAAAATGCTTACTACTTAGAAAAAATAGAGATAGATTTAATTCACGGTAAAAATAGGACAAATAGGGACACTGGGAATATTTTTAATCAAATACACCCACAAAAGTTTGTTTCGCATTCCACAGTTGGCCGCATTCTGGACAGATTTATACGAACTGGAACAGTTTTGAATGATGAAAAAATATTTAATATTGTGCTATAAAAACTCTGTAAACTTTAGAAAACGTATACCTCATTTTTAGGAATGTTGCAATATGGCGTTTAAACTTAATAATAACGAAATTAACGTTAAACATTTAAACAAATTTATGATGCTAAAAAAATATGTAAAAAATTAAAAGTTAAAATTTTTTAACAAAACTAACAATGGAATCTCGATGACAAACCAAACATCTTTTTACTATGACATTTTTCGAAATTTTTGCAAATAATACCGTTTTTAGGATATTTTCTTAAAACATGTAACTTTTGACAACTAACATGGGTCACGTGACTATCTTTATGCATGTCATTTAAGGTTCTTGGTCAAGCAAAAATTGATGCCAAAGTCAAATTTGACCTTAACAAATTTTAAAAAAGTTTGTCATATGGTGCAGACTTTTTGGCGGTCACTGTATATTATTCAGATTAAAAATTACGGTAGAATCAGATTAGAAAACGGTAGGGCGGTAGGTCGAGGCGAGACGATAGATCTACCCGTAAACGGTAGACCTGGTAACATTGCAAACAAATAATAAAACGATAAACGCTGTGACTAGAGTCCCGACTCGGGACCCAACTTCAGTCCCGAATACCGTCATCAAATTACGTCATTAGCAGTTTTGTCGGGACTGGTGTTCCGCCCCGACTCGGGACCCGCATCTGATCCCGACTTAATAGTTTAATAGAAGGCTTTTGAGGTTATGTTCGAATGATAAAGTAGTAGGACGTTTAGATGACACAACTAGAAATGTATACGCAAGTGTGTCTTTAATTTCTACTAATGCTAATTTATAGGTGAGAAATTGGAAAACTTTAGCTCTTATCGAATACTGATGTAAATAATTTTATCCATCAATATGAAAACAGTATATCTATCTATATACTAAGTTTTGGAAACGTGATGCTAAACTTATTTCGTCGAATTACACAAAACGCCCAATTAAAAACGAAAAAATAAAGAAATAAATAAAAAACTAATAAAATAAAAAATTTAAAAATCAGTAGATAAACTTGACTGCATATTTAAAGAGGTTCTATATCCAAACAATCTTCTTTTGTAACAGTTTTTTAAATTTTAAAAACAAGGTAGTTTGCTCCTACGCCAAATATTCATATTTTATTACACACCTCGTATATGACTGATAAATTTTGATGTCTGATGATTTTATTACAAGATTTAGACCATGCAAAACTTTTTATAGGAAGCAAGTTGTTTTCCGAAAAATTACTAATAAAAAAGTTTTCCTACGTAGCCAACATAAGTAGACATAGATACTGCGACTGTGTATATCATGTTTGTAATTGGTGATTTAGGTGAATGTACGATTCGTCTTATAAATTCGGGACCGGATGTGGGTCCCGAGTCGGGGCGCGGAACACCAGTCACGACAAAACTACTAATGACGTCATTTGACGACGCTGTTCGGGACTGAATGTGGGTCCCGCGTCGGGGCGGAACACCAGTCCCGATAAAACTACTAATGACGTAATTTGATGACGTTATTCGGGACTGGAGTTGGGTCCCGAGTCGGGACTCTAGTCACAGCGAACAATAAATCCCTTTAGCGTCGGCTTTTTTCAAAGGCGGTATCGGTCTTTCGGTGTATGTTACTAAAGACAAACAATTTTACACTTCAAAATAACATACTTATATAACGTTCATTTCGCCCATGGACCTATGCCCTATTTGGTTGTTTTAATATTTTAGATTAAATGTGGCGTCACAAAGCTTATGACTCCTCCCCTCCTTGTCGCACTTTGTGGACCCCCTCCCTTCCCCTTTACGTGTGACGTAATTAATGAATGACCCCCTACTACTATTTTGGTTTTTAACATTGTTATTGCTCAGGTATTTGCTAAAAAGAAAACCACATACTTTCCGCTACAGACACTAAAAAAAGCATAAAAGTCATTTATTATGCTCCTTTAAAACCGCGCTCAGCAAAATTCGATACCACGGTAAAATTTTTGCAGAACGGTTCTGAACGAAAAGTACAAAATTATTGTTGATCAGTTATTTGAGACAAAAAACCCCCGCGACTTTCGAGTGTGGACATAGAGAAGACTCATAATTCGTTATCATAATAGTTAGAAATCAAACTTTTATTTTTACTTCACCTTTTTTAAACCGCGCTCCGCGAAAATTCAATACGTTTGTCGATTTTTTTCGGTTCGCAGTTTCAAAATAAAAGCAAAAATGAAATTTTGATTTCTTTAATAAATTCCTGTCTTTTTTTGTGTCTACAACGGAAAGCCACTTCCGATAGTAGCAGGCGATGTATATTCCTATAGATTTAAGAAATGGACTGACAGTACCCTGTACCTACTATGCTGCGAATTCTGCTAGTTTTGGAGCAATTTTCTTGAATCAGACAGAATCTGCACCAAGCTTTTTTTGTCTCGAAATAGGGTGCTGGTAAAATATAACTAAAATCACTAAAAATATTAACGTTCAGATTCACTAAAAAGGTTTAAGATTTAGGCTGGTTTAAATTAAGATCTTTTAATTAATCAGTTAGATTTTGACAGGTCGCGCCCCCTGGCCCCCATCTGGCTACACGACTGATCTGCCTCTACCTGGCGACACCCATAACAAACCTTAAGTGACTATATATGACAGGTCGATCGCTCTGTCATGGCGGTCATAAAGGGTATAAACATTGAGTTGCGATAAAAAGAAATCGTGAGTTTTAAAATAAAAAGATGTCCACTAAAGTACGCGATTGGCACGATTTGAATTATGATATTTTAACATATTCGACATTGTCAAGCGAAATGTTTATACGCTCTATAATGATTTCAATTTTTTTCGCTGAGGGTTAGATCAGTTGTTGAAGTTCGCGAATATGGACAAGAAAAATGACAGATATATTATTTTTTCTACGAATGTCAATAAAAACCTTTATTGTATGTTCAATAGTAATTTCGGAACATAGTGCATTGTTTTTTACACATTTTCATTGTGCTTCAATCACCATGGTGATTCAACTACAAAATTCCCAATGTGCACGGGTATATTTTTACCAAGGTGGCGTTGACCGGCGCCGCGTCAACACGCCATAGTAATCGCATAGCAACGCAGACAATGGAAATAAAAAGTAAATGACAATTAGTATTTTGACATCTTAAAAAGACAAATATTACTAATCCCATTTTATGTAACAGTAACATTCGTAGAAAAAGTATAGTGTAAAACTCGCATGGAATGACCATTTCCTACTCGTATGATTTGCAGCACTCGCCTGCGGCTCGTGCTGCAAACGTCATACTCGTAGGAAACGAATGTCATTCCATGCTCGTTGTACAATATACTATTTTAGTCGAGGCAACTTTTTTCTATCTGCAGTCTTAAAAACGAATGTCTAAGAATCATCTGAATGTTAAAAGTTGTGAAGAAGAGATCGCTTAATCGTACAGCGTAAACTCGTGGTGTGGATTTTACTGTCGTTTGAAGCAACCCTGCCAGCGAGTGTTTAATAGAATCCTGAAACCGACGTTGCCGTAATCCAAATTTTTCCCGTGCCAATGACCTACACCCTACAATCTTTCAGTCGTTTACTTGTATTGCCGCGATCAAAAAGAAAGTCGTACTTAAGAGTCCAAATGCAGCTTAGGGACTTTTTGAAGGTCTTGCTCATTGCTGACAAACCCATTTAATTGACAGCAATGGTTTGTACATGAGAAGGTTACAGTGGAGGGTCAGTTAAACTAAGTTTGAAAGATAACATGCAAGCACGCTCCTAAGAAAATTAGATGAAGATACGACTTTAATAAAACGAAGTAACTGGTAATTTGAAACGTCAGCTACAGGCATTTCAAAGACAGGATGCATAGTAATAGCATAGACTAAATAGTACCTAGACGAACACTGCCGTGCAACGAAAAGCAGGTATCCCGTGAGACATTTGGTGTGTACTGGTTCATGGTTTAAAAGTTTGTTTATCTACCCTGATATAAATATGTATACTAAGTATCTACATGTATATGTAATGGTGGAAAAACAAACTTTTCACCCATAAACCAGTAAACCCACCCAATGTCTTAAGGGAGACCGGCTTTTCGGTATATTCGAGTGTCTGTCTGAATTTTGTAGTCTCTGGTAATACTAATGAAATGAATGATAGAGTTCAATATATGATAAAATTGAGCGTTGCGACATGTGACAATCACAGATGACATCAACCGCTGATATTGGTTCCTTCGAAAAGTCCCTGGATCAGTAGTGGGTTGGCAGTAGGCGAGTGAGCCGTATCAAAGAAAATAATAGCTACGCATGCTATTATTTTCTTTGGCCGTATCAAGCTGACATGACAGGTCGCGTCGTTTTATTTTGGTGGTTTGTGGTTATGTGGTTGTTATGTTGGTGTTTCTGTGGGTACCTATTTCTTTGTAAAGTATGTGTTTTAAACATTTAATTTTTGGACTAGGTATATAGATTTCGGAGACTAGATTTTCTTGGTGTTTATTACTTAAGTTAAACGATGAGTACAACTCCAGTCCTGTGTTTTAGCAAACCTCTAAACGTAAAATAGACCAGAATTCAACAGGGTGCCGTAAATGACAAGTGACTTGGCCACCATATTGCGAGATCTAAGAAAAAGTTTACTATACCTATTAGTTACAACTATGGCTGTGTTTAGCTGATCATCAGCGGTCTCAGCAGCTGGTTGGATTTGGCAGCGACCACATGATTACTTATATCAAATGTGAAGACATGTAATGTAACATGCCATCTGTCAAATTTGATGTACTGCTGAGACCGCTGAAAATCGGCTGAACGCAGCCAATGATAAATTAATTCTTGCAAGAGGACGTGACAACATAGCAGCAGCAGGGTGGTTTAAACCATTTTTCTAGCGATCGACGGCGAGCGAAAGCCGAACAGCCGAATTCAGCCGAAGGCCAAATGTCAATTACATGCAATGGAAACAGCTGATTATAATTTTTGATTTGTTATTGTTTTTAAGTATTGTATTTTTTATAGTGACGAAATATTTCCATGCCTTATATATTAAGAAAGGAAGAATGTGGGACTATTTATCTGTTTAGTTACGAATAAGAAATCAAACGCATTAGCTACAGGTTGGTTCACTTGTATCATTATATAAATAGCTACCTATATAACAATAGTGGTATAATTTAAAGGTTCTTAACACACAATGAAGGATGTTCTTGAGTCACTTGTTTTAATGTGTGAAGAAAGTAATGAAGTAATTGACTGTAATTGAAAATGGAATACCTACTCCACCTTATCCAAACACACGAGACCATTGAAAGCTTGTCTAAAGATGAATGTAGGAGCATGTTAGAATACCAGAAAAAATTAGAACGTCTACATGGTCAGGTAATTTGAGTGTTAAAAAAGTGTGAAGTTCGCCCCCATGACATGTAACAAAATAGTCATGGTTCAAAACTCATAAGCTCCCGTTAGTGCCGCCATAGTTCTACCATTCTGCTTAAATATAATGACCTTTTGTTGTTGAATTTTTTACTTCCCAAAAAGCTCAAAACATGTAAAACAATGTTTTTGGTAAGAGCTCTGGCTTCGAAAATCATAAAAAACTGAACTACTCCTAAAGGAGTACTATTATGCGTTGTGGTCAAACTTTTGTTTTTGCAATAAATTGGGGGCTGTGTGGAGTTAGTCCCCATTTTTAAAATACTGTTTTTATTTTTATTTTAATGGAACTATTAATAAAAAGTAAAAAGTATTCTACAACTCTTCATAGGAAACTAGGAACTCCGTTAATTTTTAATGAATTTTGCATTTGGGGGACCAACTTCACAGACGTGTAGGTATAGTATAATAATTGTGATTGTAAAACTGTCTTTTGGTCCTTGCATTATCGTGTTTGTTTTTTTTTTCAGTCTGTAGGGGTGCAAAATGTATCATTTTTACAATACTGTACATACTTCAATGCTTTGTTACATCTGGGATATGTGTATAATGAGTTGAGATATACTGTTTTGAGCTCTCAATGTTTGTAGGTGTGGAAAGGCTCTGTTTACTGTTAAGAAGATTGGGTTATCCAAACAGTCTAGTGGATTTAGAGTCATTTTTTGGAGTGTCAAATCTATATATTTCAGCCATAACAAATGAAGTTATACAGATTATCGTTAGTAATTTTGGAAAGAAACACGAATTTGCAAAACCTGCACTGGTTTACTTATGAAAGACTGAAATTGTACTCTGAGGCATGTAAACAATAAGATTAGAACAACAAGTAACAGTGGGGGCTGGTGAAAATTTAAAATTGTATATCTCTGTTGCTCCATGGCCAAGTTAAGGATTTTTCATAATGAGCCTACTAGGAATGCTTTGGTAACGAAAGAAAATATTTTGTAATTTGTGAAAAAAAGTAGAATTTTTGCTTCGACTTTTATTTATTCTTTTTTCTAAACAAAGTTTACATCATTTTGTTAAAAAATTTAAAATTTTAAGAGAAAAAATGTGTTAGTAGAAAGTTAGTCATTTAAATTTTTTTTCTAATTTTATTTTAGGTTTCACAAAATTCAAATGACTATAACTGTTTACTAACACATTTTTCCTTTTCTTCTTTCTTTTTGAAATCAAAAAATTTTCGACAAAATGAAGTAAAATTTGTTTAGAAAAAATATACAATAAAATAACTAATAATGTTAATTTTTTTCCCGGGGGGTAAAAGCTAAAATTCAACTTTTTGTCGCAAATTACAAATATTTTTTTTTTCTTTATCAAAACATTCCTAGTAGGCTCACTATTAAAAGCATGAACTTGGCATGGGTCCTGTAAGTAGTAACAGAGATATACAGGGTGAATTTTTTATTTAAGGAGATAGACATGTAGTTCCAAAAGCGAAATGTTACACAGTAGTCCAAGTAAGAAAAATTCGGAAACAAATTTTCCCCAGTGTTGCCAGTTTGTAGTTTATTAAAAAAAACATTTTGTTTTAAATGGCAACAATGCAGTTTTTTCATAAATTTTGATATATGTGATTCTAAAACAAACACAAAGTAAAAATTTGTGTTTAGAAGAGCAGTTTACAAGCTATGGAAGTTTAAATTTTAATTTATTTTTTTATTCACTTTTTCGTTCGGATTCACCAAGAAAGTTTAAGATTTAGTACTGGTTTAAATTAAGATCTTATAGTTGATCAGTTATGTTTGACAGGTTTTTGTCATGTCATTGTTAATAAGTCGTCATTAAAAACTTATAAATTATTGTGATATTTCAGCGATTTACTTGGTTTCCAAATGATTTTCATCGTGGAACGTGTTGCTAAAATGAATTTAGTTGTATTATTGTTGAAGGTACGTACTAAAATTGTCCTTTTCTTGATAAATTTGTGACAAAGCTCAGAAACACGTTTATAGTATAAAACTTAGTTGTCTTATTCTTACACTTGTCAGTTTCAAAGTTTTGGTTGTCAAATTAGACGACTAGCGTTGGAGAATCTGGCTGTTATGTCTACAGATCTAACGATATGTATTAAATCCATATTGCGAGTACTTATTAATGTAATAATTATGAAAACTAAATAAATTTTTATTTTTTAGGTATTTTCAGTGCAGTTGTACAAAAATTTGTTTATGTACAGTTATTTTGTTTTTAACCTAAGAAAAACGAAAAAAAATTATTGTTAAAAACGCATTGTAAATTGGGCCATTTTACCCTTACACAAATAGCTCGTAAACTGTTACTGTAATCAAAAAATTTTACTCTTTGTTTTTCATAGAATCACGAGATGTATCAAAATTTGTAAAAAAATGCATTGTTGCCATTAAAGAAAATATCTTTTTCTGAAATAACTTACAAACTGGCCACAGTGGGGAAAATTTATTTCCGTATTTTTGTTAGTTGGACTATTCTCTAAAGTTTTGCTTGGAAATATAGGCCTGTCTCTTTGAATAATAAAGTTAGCCTGAAGGTTTTAAAAAAATAACCCTGTATAACATTAAAATTTCATCAGCCGCCACTGATTTATTAGTATGGAAGTAATGTCAAACAAGTTCAAAAAATTATTCTCTCTCTTGACATCAAAAAGTTCTCCGGTCTGGATGGCATACCACCAGCAATTGTCCTAAGAAAATGCGCTCCAGAACTTGCACCCATCTTAACTCGTCTTTTCCAGATCTCTTATGACAAGGGTATCTTCCCAGATAGCTGGAAGACTGCTCGAGTGCAGCCTGTCCCGAAGAAAGGTTCCAAGTCCCTTCCATTCAAGTATAGACCTATCTCTCTTGTCTGTGTTGTCAGCAAAGTTATGGAGAAAGCTATCAACTTGGAAATTCTAAAATATCTAGAAAAACACAAAATCATCTATGACTGACAGTACGAATTTCGTCACCAAAGAACTACAGCTGATCTCCTTGACTTTGTCACCCATAACTGGTACAAGTCTCTCGAATTTCATGGAGAATCTCAGATTGTTACTCTGGACATTTCCAAGGCCTTTGACCAAGTATGACATGCCGCACTCCTTAACAAACTACCTTCTTATGGTCTTCCTACCAAACTATATACCTGGATCGGTAGCTTCCTCTCTAATCGACGCATATCTGTCGTGGTTGACGGTCACTCATCTGACTTCCATACTATCAATGCTGACGTCCCCCAAGGTTCAGTCCTGGCATCAGATTTCTTCTTCACATTAATGACCTGCTCTCTTGAACTACCAATCCCATCCACAGTTACGCCGACGATAGTACTCACTCCAACATTAATTTTTCCAGATAAGTCTCGATTCAAGAGCTGGATTATAGACGCAGATCTATGCAATTATCTCTTTCCCAACATCTTCAATTAATCTTAGACTGGAATGCCAAGACCCTTGTTGAAGGCCTCCAAAACCCAATCTTGATCCCTGTCACGCAAAAAATCTGGCAATGCTTACCCCATCCACATGAATGGCCAAGCCCTACAAAACAATGAAACATTCGATCTTGTTGGCGTCGCTTTCGAACATGATCTCAGCTGGCACAAACACATTACTTCAGTAGCCACATCGGCAGCTAAAAAACTTGGTTTTCTCTTTCAAGCCAGACAACACTTCTCCCCTTTCAACTTATACACCCTCTATGTTTCCCAAATAAGACCTAACCTAGAGTACTGCTCCCACATCTGGGGAGCGGCATCACCTTCGACACTTAACATCCTTGATTCTATCCAAAAGAGAGCCATTCGACTTATCAATGACCTAGCCCTCACGAGAAAGCTCCCTTCTCTCGCTCATCGCCGCGCTGTTGGGGATGTATCCCTTTTCTACCGCTACTTCCACGGATTTTGCTGTGAAGAACTAGCTGGAATTACTCCCCCCTTGACTTTTCCTAACTGAACAACAAGAGGCGCGTTACATATACATCCCTTTACTGTCTAGCTACAAAAGCCTAGAACAGAACTTCTCTCAAATTGCATGCAGAGGTTTTCCCTTTCCGTCGCAACCTCCAATCCTTTAAATTCCGTATCAATACATTACATTGCTCTTCTCTTCAGACGCCCACGGTACGTTAGTACTTAGGCTTGGAGTCTATGTAGGATGTCTTAGATAAAAAAAATGTTGGTGTGACTGATGGATTTAAAGTTAGTCTGGAGATGAGGGAATTTAAAACAAAAATCAATTGGCTTTAGGCATGTTTATATTTAATTTAGTTGTTCATTTATATATATTTGTTCATTCTGAAACATACGTACAAGACGTGAATGAATAACTGTTAGTAATAGATAATTGTTATATGTAATTTCAACATATGGTAAATGGGGAGAGAGGCGAGGGCAGTGGCGGCTGGTGAAATTTGTATATCTCTGTTGCTACTTAGGGGGCCCATGTCAAGTTCAGGAGTTTTTATTAGTGAGCCTACCAGGAATGTTTTGGTAAAAGAAAAAAATATTTTGTAATTTGCGAAAAAAAATTGAATTTTTGACCCCTGGGAAAAAAATTGACACGTTGAGGTATTTTATTTATTAATTTTTCTAAACAAATTTTACTTCATTTTGTCGACAATTTTTAAATTTCAAAAGAAAAAATTTATTTTAAGACAGTTATAGTAATTACATTTTTTTTTAAGTTAAATTTTAGGTTTAACAAAATTGAAATAAGTAACTTTCCACTAACACATTTTTTTCTCTTCAAATTTAACAATTTTCGACAAAATGATGTAAAATTCGTTTACAAAAAATTATAAATGTCACCTAAACGTGTTCATTTTTTTCCTAGGGGTGCTTCGCAAAAATTCAACTGTTTTTCGCAAATGACAAAGTATTATTTTTTCTTCACCAAAACATTCCTAGTAGGCTCACTAGTAAAAACCTGAACTTGGCATGGGTCCTGTAAGTAGCAACAGAGATATAGAACTTTAAAATTTCACCAGCCGCCAGCGTACGAAAAGCAGCCCAGAAAGGCACGAAAAAATTGCTAGATGGAGATGTAAAATACATATATAATTATATCCTAGTGCAATTTAGAGTTAATTATTGCATAAGTTCATGTGAAGAATATTCGCATGTTTATTTTTATTCTTACTTGTTTCAAATAATATGTAGAGATCGTTTAAAAGAATACCTTTAGCTTAAGGAGTAATTTTCTGAGCCTTCTTTACAGTGGCGCACCCAGGATTTTATCTTTGGGGGGGGGGGGGCGAATAGTGCAATTCGGTGTATTGTTTCAAGTAGTAGTGCACTGTTTTAATTTTTGTGTGTCTAGGATGTTGGTCGGGGGGGGGGGGGGGGGGTCTGTAGCCTCCCCCCCCCCTTGGTGCGCCACTGCTTCTTTAACATATTATACAAAGTGTCCGAAAAGTGTTAAAGGTGCATCTTATTGCTTAATAAATCAATTTTTTTATGTAATTGAACTTTTTAAACCCCCTTGAGGGGTGGCGCTAGGGAGTTGAGGTCAAAAATTTTAAAAGTAACCCTATGCCGCGTGGCACCTCATTTTAAAGGTCTTAAAAAAACATTTTACCGCAAATCCGAGGTCCGTATCTTACTTCTTTTAAATGGCAAGCCTTTAAAAATTAGAAATCGTGAAAAAAATATAAATTGAAATATGAATCTTTATTTCTCTTATAACTTTAAAAGTTGTTCAAAATGACCACCATGAAGTTCTTAACAGTAATAAATTCGATTTTGGAAGTCACTTCTCACATTTTCGAGATCCAAAATCGACTTCATTACTGCCAAGAAGTTCATGGTGGTCATTTTAAACAACTTTTAAAGTAATAAGAATAATAATGATGTTCACATTTTTACCTTCAGATTCGCTAAAAAGGTTTAGGATTTAGTACTGGTTTACAATCTTCTAGTTAATCACTTCTGTTTTGACAGGATTTGACCTGCCGTTGTTAATAAGTCGTCATTAAAACTGTGTGAACTATTCTGATATTTCAGCGATTTGCTTCGTTTCCAAATAATATGCCTCTTGAATTTGAAACGCGTCGCTACAATGAATTTAGTTGTATTATTATCGAAAGTACGTACTAAAATTGTCCTATTCTTTGTAAATTTGCGAAAAACCTCAGATATAAATTCATAGTATAAAACTTAGTTGTCTTGTTCTTACACTTGTCACTATAAAACTTGATTGTGAAATTAGACTGGACTAGCATTAAAGAATCTGGCAGTTAATTTTTTTTCACGATTTTGACTTTTTATATAGCCTTGCTATTTAAAACGAATTAAGATGCGGACATCGGGTTTTTATTAAAATGTATATTGTTTAAAGGCCTTTAAAATGAGGTACAACACGGCATTTAAAATGTTGACAGCAGCTCCATAGCATCACGGGGCGTTCAAAAAGTTAATTACATAAAAAAGGAGATTTACTAACCAATAAGATACCTAAAATTTAAGTCTCTAACTTTACTAACACCAAAGATATTTGCCCATACTAGACTTTGCGAACACCCTGTATTTATTTTTCCTAGGTTTGTTTAAGTTCTTGTTATGTGAAAAATATGTAGTTTTTGTATTACATGTATGTTTATATGTTTTAATTTTATTTTGCGACACTTTATTTTACTTTTATGGTTGATATAAAAAAACAATTTGTAAAGGGTAGTTACAAATTTTTTGGTGCTATCCCGTCTAGAAAAAAAATATACTACGCATGGTCTTGGTACTCAATTCTAAGTTTATTTTTACTGAAATAACGAATTAAGAATCGTCTGTATAACTATTTAGTGTATAGAGCATTGTATTCAGTGACAGAGTTCTTAAATTCTTAGAATAACTGTATTTGTTTGAAGTTGTGTTGTATTGTAGGTTTTATTTTGGCTTCAGCTGCGATGTGCGACCTGATGTTTTTGATATTATTACATTACATATTTTTACTCCCTGTATTATATCTGTGGTTAATTTGAGCATCGATTCCGATTGTAACCGTGTACGTTAAGCATTTTTTGTACATTTTGATGGGGTGAATAAATTTTGTTAGTAATATAGTGGTTTTTCTTATGTCATTTAAAACTTGCACTTAATTGTTACACTTAAAGTAGTAAGACTTTTTCACGTAGGCGTAGTTAGGCAGTCAGGGGTGCTTAAGCTCTAGCCCCCTTTAAGTATACGGCCACACATTTTGTTTAGAGGTGCTAATGAGTTTTGGTGGTGCTAAGCTCCCCTTAACTACGCCTAATAGCTAGGCTGGAGGGTTGTAAATTTTGGGGGTGCTGAGCACCCCAAGCCCCCTTAACTACGCCTATGACTTTTTCACCTATTTTATTGAGACATTGCATAGGTACATGTATGTACGTATTTTAGTTCTTGTTAGCTATTCAGCATGTGGCTATATAAATTGCTTAATTACAAAGCACTTAATGTAAATTATGGGGTGCTTATTACAGTTTTGGGGGTGCTAAGCACACCTCCTCCCTTAACTACGCCTATGAGACGTAGGCGTTACACAAAAATGTATGTGATGAGAATTTAAAGTTTTTAAAAATGATAGAAAGAAATAAAATAAAACCTATATTTATAAATACATATATTTAGAAAATAAAATATTTACAAACAAAACAAAGATTTTGATTTGAAATTACACATCTTAAAACACATTAAATATGTACAACAACCTAAAAACATATTGGGTACTTACTTATTATGGAATAATTAGGTACCAAAGTACCTAAAAGCAATTACTTTATGTATGTCTGAAGGTTGAAGCACACTTCTTTAAACAAATTTGACAACTAGGAACATTTCTCTTTATGCATTAAAAAATGTCAGAAAGTGTTGACTAAATACTAATTTGCGTCTTCTGGTTATTTAGAATTTTTTTTTACAAAAATTAACACCCCGTGTATCAAAAACCAACTCTTCTATGACCTATTAAAATTGACGAAGGTTTAATACCCTGAATTTTGGCCACATACCTTATTAACACCCTGTATATAAAACTGGCCATTGTTTGGGTTTAATATATAACACTATAAATAAAGCACTAGTGCACTAGTATACATAAGCACTTGTGAATCATTGATTTTGATATGTTCATAACCAAAACATTAGTTAAATTCTTCAATCTGTTTGTTACTTCCAGTTCTGGTTTTAACAAATAAATTTCAGCTTCCAACGATGTTACAGATGTCCTCGAACAACAATGTAACTACTTGTACTTCTCGATGTACTTAGGGTTTCACGGTGGGTTTTGGAGGCCCTGCTTCCTCAACAGTATCAGTTGATTTATTTTCACACTAAAGATTTTACCACTATCTGTTGTTTAGAGATTTCGTTTACTACAAAAAATAGAAATGTTTAGAGTATTGATAATATACAACTCTAATCACAATGTAAGAAGGTAATATAATATTCATTTATATTATAAACGTTTTATTGAGAAGCATCTTTAAAATTACATACCGTTTTGCTAAAGATGTGAAGATAAACTTCCTTTTAGCGTTAAATTCACATATAAGTAGTTGGTCCTTTTTTTCTTCTCAGTGTTTCTAAATGACAATGTTCATCACTGTAGTGCTGACAATCGGCTGCAAGGTACATAACCATTGTGGGAATGTCTTTAAAGCTAGAAAAATCATAAAATAACACATAAATGCAATCCAAAACAATAACATAACCTCACAAAACTGTAATCACTTTTAAATAAGAGTTAAAACGTTACCTTTGAAGATTATGATGGAAAATCCTTTAAATACGCACACTTTATCGAAAAATAAATCTCATAACTCTTATTCAAGAAGAATACAATAATAAACTTAAATAAATCAAAAATCGAAATGGGCTTTTGACAATTGACATAACCTATCGATTTTTTCGCAAGGAACTTTAAGCTCCGCCCATTCATGTGTCGTTAACCCCAAACATGGGTGACTATTTCCCTGAAACTTTCACTTTTCCTAGTTTGCAGTTGGCGATGTTGCCACTGTGAATATTTTAAACTGGAATATGATGAATTTTTTGTCCAAGAAAGTGCTTTCACAAGTTTGATGTGCTAAGTGATATACGCGTATAGGTATACGGCCGTTTTCCCTTTTTGTTTTTATTTACACTTATTGTTACAGCATAATATTCGTGCTTGCCATTTCTGTCAATGCAGTACACCCGATGGGAAAGAAAACTATGGCAAGATCAATATATCAACAGCCAGGGGCGGGGCGTGCCCCAAAAAAACGGGGGGGGGGGGAAGAAAGATACGGGGTCTTCCAGGGCAGGAGGGGAGGCGAGGTATTTTCCCATTTCTATCACAAAAGTTGGCGATGAAGGTAAAAACGTGGGGGGAGTAAGCCCCCCTCCCGACGCGCCGCGGCTGTCAACAGCTAAAGGGATATCTTGTCGAAAAGTTATAAAAAAGGAACTCCCCTTTTAAGGAGACCTCGTCAACAACATTTTTTTTATTGTGCACTAGTTACGACACAAAACTGAAAGTTGTTCATTATAAAATTTTCCGTACCTAGGTTCTTGTTACGCAAAGGAAACTTTTTATTCTTGCTGGTAAATAGCTTATTATTTACCATTTAGTCACGATTAGGATACAATGGAGCAACAGCAAAGGCATACACGCAACTACCATGAAGTTTTTGGGGGCTTCAACTTCACCCTATATTATAGTCCAGACTTAAATATATACATCTTCTCTCTATACGCTTTTGGGGGTAATAAAACGATTGGGGACGTTTAGCCCCCCAGCCCCCAACCTAGAGACAAAGGTGATTTTGTCAAAGATGTATACCTAGTACACAATTTTATTTAATCCCTTTTTATAACCAAAGCTTAAGTTTATTCTAAACATGTTAAAACTCCAGGTTTAGACACTTATAGACAGGTTTATCAATTTGTGCGCCCCTACGCCCTATGTTTTAGGCGCCCCCCTCCACATACCATTCATACCAAACTCAGCATTCATCTTGGTGTAGGGGCCCCGAAAAGGACAGGCGCCCCTACACCAAGATGAATGCTGACGCACGTGCCAAAAGAGTGCCTAATGGATAAACCGGCGCTGGGTATAGAAATTCGTTTCATCACCACTAATATTTATCACATACATTTCTTGTTACCTGTTTGTCATTTTCATCAAGCAGAACTTTTTTTATTTTCTTTTGAGTAGTAACACTAGTAACATACCTATAATTAGACAGAATTATTTCCGTGTGTCAGCATGTTTCTTGCATATTCCATACGGAAATAAAACCATACAAAGTATCAACATATTTAAACATATTAATTTTGCAAATTATTATTCTTTTCGCTGCTTAAAGACACAAGACAAGATATCGGAATAACGCGTGGAATTAAAGTAAACGCTCCCATAAATCTCTTATAATTGCGTGTTTCACTGAAACAAAACCCGTTAAGATGTGGCAACATAGCGCCCACCTTCCCTTAACTTCATATATCCATCTTTTGCTACACTATAGCTGTTTCTTTCTCACACATGTTCCCTGAAAATCCAAGACCCCCTAAAATTTTGCGGCTTGTAAACCGTTTTCAGGCGATTTAGCGCTTTGCGTGAGCGTTTGCGTGAGGTGGCAAAAACTCGCTATTATCTTTTTTATTCGCACTAATGAAATTCACTGTAAGCGATGCCTATACGAATCTTTATCCACGACTCGTCTATAATTTGATTATTATACATGAGTTTATGAAATAATAATAATATTCATTATTCACTAGTGAATAATGGTTTCATTATTCACCGCTTCCACGGATATCTCGATCCAAACTCCAAACAAGAGCTGTGCTCGATCCAAACCGGCTTGGAATGCGATTGTACGCACAAAATAAAAAACAAAGGTGGCTATGAAAACATTAGCTTCGTCACGTTGCGTTGTTTTATTTCCATGTTACTTACTCGTTATACTCGTTCAATATTTTTTTGACATTAAAAATAAAAACATATATTAATATTATCTAAATTTTTTTGATAGTCCTGGATAAAGTATAGTATTCTACTCGCATATAATGGCTGTTATATGCTCATTGAATAATATACTATTATAGGGGTTTATTTTCGAAATGTGCCAAATGGTTCTGTATAAACTTATCACGCTTTCAAAAAAGTTTATAGGTTAAAAGTATTTTAAAAGAAGAGGCACTGTTAATTTTCGTTTGAAATGTTACCTAGTAAGTGGACGTATGTAGCTACGAATACTGAATGAATATTTGCAACTGTTAAAAGTTTCTCATAGTCGCAAAGTGCTGGTAGGTTTACATAACCACGAAAATTCGTTATCGCGCCCACCAGAAACATGAAATATAAAAAATGTTAAATATTCAAATACGGCTTGGTATCATGCTACACCAAGCGCGTGTCAAGGTCGAGGCTTTTGAAACAAATTTAACTGACAATCTACGCACATTTTTTCCCTGGCGCTTTTCTATATATTTTATCGCTATAGTGTCCTCGTACAGCCTGGGAAATTATTATTGTTATGATATGAAATCGCTGAGAAGTTTTTATGAGGGCATTATAAATCCCACATCTTTCATCTGCGCGCTTAATTTATCACTATGTAATTTCAGAGTTTTTTCTAGGGATGCAACGATGAGTAATTTTGCCGATACAATACCCATATCGATTATTGGAATAAATAATCGGCGATTTCGATACTAATACAGGTGGCCCATTTACAAAAAGTAGAAAATAAAACAGAGGGTTTAGGTGTAACGGGTTAATTTCCCCGTTACATAGATTTTTAAAGAATGTCGTGACTTCCACCTTTCGCTTGCTTATGAGCGCGCCTGAATTGGACCAATATTTGCAGTCTTTTCGCTTTGCGCTTTTTATTAACATGTGATTGTGTCCTGGATTGGTGTACTTAGTACAGGTTCTGTAAATTTGGTTTATTAATAGGATGATTTATATGTTTTTTGGATATATTATGGACTTATTTGTTTAGACTTAAGTAGCATTTTTAGATACATTTTGGTAAATGTATCGAAAATATTGTTTCTGTTTCCGACACAAATTGGAAACTGTTGGCAACAAAAATATGGAAATATTTTCGAAACGTATACATTTTAAACAGCGCATTTGCACGTGTTTCCAAGTGGTTGGTACTAGCTGTGACTTTCGCTGTTTCGACACACAATTGAAACATTTATCGAAAATGTTTCCGAAATGTTTCGAAAATGTTTCTAAACTGTTGTATCAAATGTGTTTATTCAAGAGTGACAAGTGACAGTTCAACATCTTATAGAGGGCGCTGTACTGTTGGAGCATGGGAAAAACCAGCGCAAACATTTTGGTAAAATTGTTTCCAAGTGTGGCTGATATTTGTATTTGAATATGTCAAAATGGACAAAATAAGGAAACAACAATATGAAGACAAAATAATTTCGCCATCATGAATTTGCCACAAGTGTATTATTTTCTATAAGTTATGGTAGGTTTATTTCATAGTTATTCCAAAAGAGAACGAAAAATCATTGTCGAAATAAATTTTATTGTGCAATTTAGTAATTTAGCTTTATATATTTAACGCGCTCTCCATTTATTTGTATTTACAAAAAAAAAATGCTTTGTAAAAAATTTAATTTAAAATATTTTTAAAATTTTACCTCTTTCTTTTTTAAATTGAATTAGCTAGTAAAATGAAACTAACGTAACAGCTTTTTGGCTTTTCGAAAGACGCAGGAATTGAATTAAAACCAATTCTACCAAGATACACATTCATTGGCCGCCAGAAAGCGAGAAATTATTCTGGCCTACAATGGAGTCAACGCCCATTTTCTAGTATTTGGCTTATATAATGTATCATACAAGTAGCTATAATTAATCGAAAATGTGTCGAAACAGAAACACTGTTTCGATAAAGTACCTATCGAAAATGTGCGGAACAAACGCAGCTAAAGTAAAACCGACTAATTGTTACGGTATCGTCACGTTAGACTCTGCCAAAACATAACATAAAACCAAAACCTACAGAAATAGTTGAGATCATTAATATTTTCTTTTAAATAAAAAGAACGGAAAATAAAAATGTACAGGGTTATTCATTATATTTTGACACCCACCTACAGCTCTTATTACAAGTTATAGAAAAAAACTTTAAATACAAAAGTTTTAGGTTTTTTCACGTATTATCTTTTGGTAATAGCGGAAATAAAAAATCGACTTTACAACATTGAAAAAATTAATTGAGTCTTATTTTTTTAAATGGAACACCCTGTATATTATTAGCTCAAATGAAAGATCTCTTTGTTCTGATTTCAAATATATAATTTGTTGGCATTTGGTTCAGCCACTTTTGAAATATTTGAGTTTATAACTTATTTTTCCACAATTATTGGAGATCATCAGTCATTAAAGTCTGTTGCTTTAATATAATCAAGTTGCCTCGAAAACGTATTGTTGTAGTTTAAATAAAGTATTTTTTTAAACTCAAATATTTCAAAAGTGGCTGAACCAAATGCCAACAAATTATATATATTTGAAATCAGAACAAAGAGATCTTTCATTTGAGCTAATAATATACAGGGTGTTCCATTTAAAAAAATGTGACAATTAATTTTTTCATTGTTGTAAAGTCGATTTTTTATTTCCGCTATTACCAAAAGATACTACGTGAAAAAACCTAAAACTTTTGTATTTAAAGTTTTTTTCTATAACTCGTAATAAGAGCTGTAGGTGGGAGTCAAAATATAATGAATAACCCTGTACTCTGTTGTTGAAACCAAGGAAAAAACTCGATTGGTCGTTACAGATGTCGATGGGAACTGGGAACATCACTAATAATTAGAAAATCAGGATGTGCTTTTACTTTTTCGATTTCAAATGCCTTCTTTGTTCTTTTTAGTGTATTTTAAAATCTCGAGTAATGTTTATTCTGTTGTTTTCTTCCCATATTTATAAAAAAAAACAAACGTAAAATGGTTAACTAGGTGATCCAAAAAACCAAAGTAAATAAAATGTAAAAATTATAGGTTATGATAAGTTGTTCCGAAGAGATCGTAGGTCGTATGTTTCTGGAAGTTTCGAAAATTATTTTCTTCACAAGTTTCGTAAATGAATCGATACCATTGTTTGGTAAATATTTCGAAACAGAAAAATACCAATTTGTTTGAACTGAATTCGAAAATGTGTCGCTACAATTTGGGAGCGCGTGTGTCTTACCACAACTTCATAATTTTATCTAAAAATGTTTCGAAAAATATTCATTCCCGCGTGTTGAAAATGTATCGACACTGTGGTTTGTAAAATATTTCGAAACAAACAGTAAGTGTTTCTAGTAACTAAATTCGAAAATGTGTCGCAAAAGTTTCGGAACACATGAGTCTCGACACAATTTCATAATTTGAATCGAAAACGTTTCGTAACGTTTCGCAGCAAAAAATTTGTGCCCAATTTGTGTCTAAATATGCTACTTGGGAAACCCTTTGTGTTTCAGTATTATATTCTTGTATTGTAACAACACTCAACCAGTGACATACATACTCACTGAACACATAACACAAACAGACACTCCCGTATCTGCGTGCGTTCGCGGAGCTTTAGAAACAGAAGACAGTGAAAGTGACTAATAGAGATTGGAAAAATCAATAAATAAATATAGACACATTTTAACGGGACAATTTTGATGTTCTAATAATTGTCAGAATGATAAAGACGATTTTCTGGGGTGTTTAAACTATCGAAATGTTTTCTTTGTAGATAAAATTTAGTGTTGATTTGGTTTACATTGTAGCAGACCCGAGATCTGATTGGCTAGCGGTCTGATGTGTGAAAATAAAAAAAGGAATATATAAAGTATCAATCAGAGTCATCTTTCTTTTGAGATTTTTGGAAGGGCAGCTTCGTAGAAAAATGCTGGTAGAGTTCTAGTGAATATAATAAAATCTGTTAAGCTAGAAGCTCTAAAAACATCAAGCTCTTAGTGCTACCTAAGTTTGTTCATCTAAAGAGCAAAGTTTGTTAACCTTAAAGTCTTAAAAATATTCGCATCGATAATTACATATTAAGGTTTCTTTCTCTTCCCTTTTAACATTTGCATACAAGATGCAGCATTTTTCTGACATGGCAATAAACTTTATAATCTGCTTCGCCTCGGTTTTTTGCTGTTTTCTTTTAAGTGACATTTCGTATTTTTTAATGACATGCTAAAGCAGCTACCTTTCTACCTATCTAAGTTTGTTAAGCTTAAAGATTCAAGTTTGATCAGCTGCTAAAGAGAAAAGTTTGATAAGCGAAAGGCTAAGTCCATGGGACCAAATCTGTTTCAAGCAACAACGTTAGAGTACCAAAGTAATGATGTAATCTGTGGTACGGTTTTATAGTCTAGACACATTAGTAGTCTAGGAAGTTTGTACTACAAGTCAGTTTATATTTGGAGTATACACATAGTACAATTATAGTTTGTATTTCAGTACGGGTCATATCACTGTACTGAGTGTAACTGTTAAGACAATTCAATTTAGAGCTTCCATAGGACAGTGTATAGTTTTTTATTTGGTGTCCGTACGACAGTATAGTTTCCTGGTACATGAAGGTACTGCAGGATAGTCCAGCCAGCCTGCTAGATGGCAGGTTGACTTAGGATATTTATTATACCAGTATATAGTTTCCTGGTACGCGAAGGTACTTCAGGATAGTCGAGCCAGTTTGCTAAATTGCAGATTGTTTTTTAGGTTATTTATTATACCAGCATATAGTTTTCTAGTACGCTGTCTGTACACTGTAAACGAAAATATTGTAAAATTACAATAAATATGTTTGGTTATTTTTGGCCACCAAATATCACCGCGAATTTACATTCTAATTGTAATTTCACACTTATTAGGCAAATATGTTTTAATATACCATTTGTAAATTCTCTTAAAAAATCGCTGTGATTTTATGAATTAACGGTATTTTTTGTGTAAGTTTACCAGTATATCGTGTAAATAGTTAGTAATTTTACTACCCGCTAAGTATTTTCACAAGGAAATTACATTTTACGCGAAAAATCCTTAAATTTTACATCAGATCTAAAATATTACAAACACCTTTCTGTAATAATTTAGGATTTTTATCAAGATAATTGTAGTACATTTTCCACAGCATTTTACAGTGTACTTAGGAGAAATAAGTGATCGACATGATTACAGTGTTTTATTTAGGGTATTTATTGTACCAGTGTATAGTTTCTCAGTGCGCTGTCTGTACTTAGGGTTATAAGTGATCGGCATGATGAGTGTTTCATTTAGGGTATTTATTATACCAGTATACCTATAGTTTCCTAGTAGGTACACTGTTTGTGTTCAGTTCTTGGTAATCGATAAGATTACAGTGTTTTATAAGACAGCTAGTGGGTTCGGCCCCTGTGAGACTTGAGTGTGCGGCCTGAAGTGACTGATTGGTCGACACCACATGTGGTGAGCACTTATATTTTTATTTTTATTTACAATATATATGTGTAGGTAAACGGAGGTAGTTTGATTTCCAATGCGAAAAAGGGAGGATGGAAACAGTTTGACTTTGACTGTGAACCAATCTTGGAATGTTGATCTACTTGCTCAAATTTTCCAGTCTGGCGTCCATTTAATATCTTTTAATAGATCAGATTTCCTAAATTCTCTTCGATTCTACTGATACTGCGTGGAGGGTAATAAACCCTGTACGATTGTGCTAAAAGCGACTACTAAGAGCTGCCGTGCCCAGGTCAGAACATCTAGATTACCAGGTAAAGGTGTAACGAGAAGATCCTTAGGGAAAAGTAAGGGCAATGCTTATTGATTTATAAAATTACCAATTTAATCATGACAATAATTCTGGAACACAACTATATTCTATAAAATAAATAAAGAAACCTCCATTAACTAATAGTTCTTTGGAAACATTTAAGAACAATTCACTAATATTATTAGACATTATCATGCATAAAAAAATTCTTTATAACAGTGACGAATTCAAAAACATTTTTTATAGAGGTCACTAATAAAACATTTATTTTCTCAACTCAACTAAGATAAAAAAAGTGAAAAACAGTAAACGTGACCTCTTATTACGTAATAATTGGCTACCATTATATAAAACGGGCGCATTTTAAAACCTATCGGTGTATCGGAAACTAAATTTTGGCGATTCAGATACCTATATCGGCATCGTATTGGTATCGGTTGCATTCCTAGCTTTTTCTGCTATCGTGATAAAAGCAGCGTAGGATTTTTAATTAACAGTGCACTGAAATATTTGTCGGAAAAATGGAGTTCTGACGCCATCAAATTTGACTCATATTATACACACAAAAAAATGATGCGTTAATTGAAACTCAGTAGTGTTAATTTTAATCCATGATATTCTCATCAGAAAGCCAATTATAGATTCCAGATGAAAATATTTTGTAGTCGGAAATTAATGTGAATATGCAGTTACTTGACTTCTATAAATATCCCAGAAATAATTACAAAGGCATTGTCTATGGGATCTTATCATAGCTTGTACTCAAAGCATTTTCCAAATGTAAAAAATGTGTAGATAAACATTTTCCAGGTGTTTTTGTTGGACAATAAATAAAATACAGGGTGGTTGAAGCATAGACTACATCCGAACCAGAATAAAAAAGAGACGTTATAATGATCGGTAAATTTTGAAGGGATAAGAGGAAATAGATATGATATTACATATTTCTTATCGTGGTCTTAATCCTAGTCTTAAATTTTCTGGGATAATTAAAACCGTTTTTTTAACCGACTTCATTGTACAGTCATTGTACATAGGTACATAATATATAGTTTAAGACCACATTTTACTTTCATTTCCACCTTATGAGTTACTGTTATAGCGACCCAAAATGGGATAAAATGTAAAAGAAAAATCATTGGCCGAAAGATAAAACAAGACAAAATTTAAAATATACTGTCGAAAGTAAATTCAGTGTTTAATTAAAAATACAGTTTTTATCTATGTACAGTATCTACCTTCATTCCCCTCGTTAATAATTTGATGGAGAGGGAGAAAACAGTATATCAGTACACACTTGAGATTATACACATAACTTTTGATACGATATCCAAATAGACTTATCCAAGGACTTTTACAAATTAGTGATAGTCCTTATACAGGGTAATCATCATTTTTGATAAGATTAAAATTTTTCTTTTAGCTTAGACCTTGAAAAGAACTGATACGCGGCTTTTATTTTCAATTTTATCAATGTAAAGATATTAAATATTATACAATGTGTACGTTAAGTAAAAAAATCAGTAAACAAAAAGCTGACCGATATTACTATATACACGAGGCAAATATTAAGTGACATCAACAAACAATAAGCATCATGAAATTCAAAACATTTAGGTGTAATGGCAAAATAACACTGCGCAATTTTCCAGGGTCCAAAATTCATCAAAACATAGATATACTTAACACTCTTGAACTTTTTAACTTTGTTAGCTTCCTTATATTTACATTTGAAACAACCAGATATTATCAGATTTAAATTTAATTTTATTAAGAATCGTATAATAAGTCGCTATATTGAAGCCTATTAAGGAACAAGGAACTTGAGACGTTTGCCGAGAAACATTCGCACGACATAACAAGAACACAATACATCGAATCTGTAAACAAATACATTATATCTGCAAACATTGCAGGATACCTGAGACACATACCGACAAGAGGTCAGATCGCTAAGTTGACTTCTACGTAAAAAGGGCAATACACTTTATCCTGCCGATTAAGCTATGTTAAACTAAAGTTGATGACAAGCGAGCTTATCATGTACAATAAAAAGTATGGGTGAGAATAATAACAATGTTTCAAAAACACCGACTTTCAGCTTTTGATATGCAACTATGCAACTGATGCATTGCTGTAGAAATCACAGCAATGTGCTGGAAAACTTTCCCTGTTTTGAGAACTTTTTATTTATCAGGTATGCAAGTTAGGAACAAAATAAATGACATTATCTGGAAAAGTCAACCGGAGAATTATACTTTCAGACGTAATAGATTCCACAACCCCGGTTAAATAAATTACAACTTTATTAAACATATTATATTAAAATCGTTGTAGTTCTTAGAATTAATTAGGTACAAATTAATCACAAATTAAGTATTATATTTAGTATATTGCGCAAATTGGCACTAAAAACCAACTTTATTAGATAACAACTGAACGGAATCTGCACGAATATTCGTAGTTCTGGTAATTTTGGTACCCTCGATAGAATAAAAGTTTTCTTTCTGATAAAAAAAATCACTGCAAGATATACCCTTTAAACTGCGAATTACGTTTCTAGCGTTACACGAAACGTCTAAAATAGTTAGGTAGCTACTTGATGTAATTTTAAGTGCGTTTAATAGCATTATACATCATGTACGTTCAGAATGTTTAGATTAACTAAAATGGTTTAGGATTTAGTACTGGTTTAAATTAAAATCTTCTAGTTGATAAGTTAGGTTTTGGCAGATTTTCGTCCTGTTGGTAAGTCGTCGTTAGAAACATGAGTTATTTTAATATTTCAGCGATTTGCTTGGTTTCCAAATGATTTTCATCTTGGAACGTGCCGCTAAAATAAATTTGGTTCTATTATTGTGAAAAGTATGTACTAAAATTGCCCATTTCTTTAAAAATTTGCGAAAAATCAAAGAAAATTTATATTATGAAACTTAGTTGTCTTATTTTTTCACTTGTCAGTTTAAAACTTTTGGTTGTCATCAAAGTAGTTGAAGAATTTCCAGCGATTTCATAAAACGGCTAATAAAGCTAAGCGGCTGTCATTCATATGTAACCTATGAATGGGTAACCATAAAGCTAAGCGGGTCCCATTCATATGTAACCTATGAATGGGTAACCTCTGAATAGCTAGCTTATGAATAACCATAAAGCTAAGCGGGTCCCATTCATATGTAACCTATGAATGGGTAACCTCTGAATAGATAACTTATGAATAACCATTCATAGGTAATCTATGAATGGTTATATTGACATGGGCGTTCCTTTTTATATCTACGAGGATTCGGATGATGTTACACCTTCCTGATACTTATTTAAAGTTAAATACATGGTCTCATGGTCAAGAGCTTTCTGTCGTTACAATTCGAATCCTCGCAGATGCAAATACCGAACGCGGTTATTG
This sequence comes from Philopedon plagiatum, assembly GCA_963971165.1. Lineage (NCBI taxonomy): Eukaryota > Metazoa > Arthropoda > Insecta > Coleoptera > Curculionidae > Philopedon > Philopedon plagiatum. The sequence continues at coordinate 32,631,357 of OZ020194.1, forward strand.
TAACAGTCTCGTAAGCCTTAACCTAAAATAATAACGGGCTAAATATAGCTCATTAGAAAGTAAAGGGTAAAAGTTTCCTGACTTAGCACGACGAGGGCATTAACGTCTAACAATAAACTAACAAATCATCCCCTGATATTTCCCAAGCTAATTTTTAGATTTTTCTAGTTACTATATAGGGTTTCGTACATATTGTATTACTATACGGTATCCATTTGGTTTTGAGAATGATGACAGAAACCCATTTTACAACGAAGAGATCAATTATGTCTCTCTCTCATGTTCTTTCTCTCTCATTTTTTTCTCTCTCGTCTTCTTTCTCTCTCATACTCGTAAAATTTTTACAGCTTGTAGAAAGTTAGGTTATGTGAAAGATTGATATAATATGACATGAATATTTGAAGCCTGTCCCATAATATAAGTTGTTTTTGCAGTGTAAAAATATACTTAAAAAGTTTATATAAAGTATTAGCAGCTTAAATTCCTGTGTTATATGAATCTAGGACTATCAACTATTGAAATATTAAGCAAGGTACATATTTGTTCTCCTTTACATTACTTGGACCTGGCGTTATGGGAATAACAGAAACCCCGACCCGATATAAAGTTGAGAATAGTGGGCATTACAGAAGATTTATTTAGTTACTGAGAAAGTAGTGAAAATTGCGCCCTAGAAACGTTTGGTTTCAGTTTAAAGCTGAAGTGTCATTAAAAGTGTATCTATCCTTCTGGAACTAAGACTGAACATTTATAGTTAAAAATTGTGAAACTACTTGGTATATTCGATTAAACAATTTTTATCGCGTCTTTAACTTACACAAACATCACTGTTCGCAGGTAAGCTATATTATAGATCCATTTTCATTATATATCGGAGAATAGGGAATATTTTTTAACCTTATTATAAATTGTTTATCCTAATAAAAATATTTACTCATTTTTGAAATTTTTCCTTTATTTATTTATATACTTTTCCTCCGATCCTGTTAGTGCAAATTGTTGGTTAGAGGTAGTATTGTTATTTGGGCAGGAAACAATTTTAAATGCTATAAAATAATAAGGTTAGTGTGGCTATGCTGACACTGTTTTTTTTTTAATAAAAACGAGATTTTTGCAAATAATGCTGTTTGTGTTCAGTAAAAACAAAGGTATTTTGCTATAAAATCATAAAACTTACGGAAGTATTTTGTCAGGTTAGAAAATTATTTTTATGACAACTCCGATTAAACTTTCACGTTATTTTATGTGCTGTGCTTTCACTGTCTCACTATAGGCAACCAGAAATATTTGCGCAAAACAAACAAAGCCGCATGTGATGAAATGTTTGATTATTCTTTTTTATTGGCAACAACATCGTTATTATTTGTCTTTTACTAATGTCCCTTTTGCTAACAAGGATAGAAAGAAACCGGATTCCGCTGGGATTTTATCAGGAAAAAAACGAAGTTTGCGATGACTATCTTTCGAAGTATATAACCAGCAATACTTCCACAAGCAAAGAATGTACGATAAAAATTTGAACAAATCCTTTTTTTATTTGTCTTTGTCTAATGCACTTTCGCCAACACGGATAGAAAGAAATCTGATTCCTCCGTGATTATCAGGAAAGAAAAGATGAATATTGTGATCACTAAAATATGTTCTGGTGTAAACGGTCCATGGAACTGGCCAATAGGGTTAATTCTTGTTCAATTGTTTTTTCTGTCATCATTCTCAAAACCAAATGGATACCGTATAGGTAAAGTCCCCTTTGCGAGGTGAATTGACAGATTTTTTGTGTGAATAAATAGTGAACGGCACTTCGGAATGTTTAGAAACTGTCTGGAAGGTTGACTTATGCTCATTGTTTTTTTTTACGCAGTAAAACGTAAAAATGTACTTCGATAACCTTTAAAGTGCAATTAAAAATTTGAACTTTTTTTGTTATCCATAAAATTTAAATATTGGTTTTGATATTCAGAAAGTAAATTATGTAGATAGCGCAATTAATTTGCGTTTTTACAGTAAAAAAGTAAAACAATTGAAGCGTTCGGCCGAATAACGGTCTATGTTGCAAATTTGAAAAAAAAAAAAGTTTTAAATGTAGTAAGGGCCTATGACGTCTTTACTATCGACTAAAAAAAACTGTCTCTTTAAATAGCTGTATTAGATGTCGCTGCTACGTCACATTTCAAGAGTCCGAACGGGCGATTTCGGGTTGGAATATCGGTCTATGTTACATAATAAACCCTTTATTTTTTTGTGAAAATACAAATATTGGTGAAATAGCGGTCTATGTTACATTTCCGCTCATGGCTTTATTAAAATCAATAGATTTTGGAATTCCGCTTCTTTTGAAAAATTACTAAACTGTAACATAGACCGTTACTTGGCCGAATTTTGAAATCTGTCGACGTTTTTTTATAAATTGTCGATTTTTTTACTTTTGTCGGAATTACTTAACTATCTACCTTTTTGCGAATTTTGCCAAAACTTAGCAGGCCATGATTTTTTGGTGCGATGTCCCCCACGAGTTTTTGGTACGATGTCACAATATTTAACTCGCACTCTAATTAGTCAACTTAAGCGCCTAGAGGGGGGGAGCTCCCCCATGAGTCCGCCCCTGAAAATCGGTCAACTCTCATCGGTCGCTCTTCATAGTCATTTGTATTTTTAAATATAAAATGGTTTATAGTCTATAGAAAAAAAACATTAAAAAAAAAATAAACACCAATCTCGTTATACGGAAGTTCATAATTTGTTATGTATGTATATACGCTAGACGTAAATATAGCGCACGAGACATTCTATTTTACGTATGTAAACATAATATTGTGGGGCATCGTTGCCTCTAAATGAGAGTTTATTTTTATATGGGTATCTCTGTCAAAAGACGAATACTTGTTTTCTAATACACTACTTAGTGCCTCTATGAATTAAAAAAAGACTCAGCGATTCGCTAAATTTAAGAGGTAATGAGAGAAAAATGGTCTAATCTAAAACACAAACATCCTCTACATAATATAATACATATAGGTATGTGTTCTGTGTTCTTATAATGGCGCAATGGTGCCTTTATACCGGTGACAAAAATTGCTCAGTTTGCGGCAACATCCACTGATCTGACGTTAAGCAACAGACGTTATGGGCAATATAGCTATAATTGTCACTAACCAAGCAATCCCAAGTGCTTGAATTATTGCCGGAAATTTTTCGAGTACATGGATTTTTTTAAAACTATCCCGAGTCGCGCAGCGACGAGGGTAATTCTCTTAAAAAAATTCACGTACGAGAAAAATTTTATGCAATTAATTCAAGCACGCGGGGGATTCGGTAAGAAAATTTCAAACGTCACAGTAGATATATAGTTGCAGGATATCTACATAATATGCAGCGTTAAAAAAAATTTCCACCTATTTTAGTTGCAAAAAACTACTCATAAGGGGTTAATATAGGATCTACTGTAATGTTTTATATTATGTTTCCTTCACTAAAATGGGCGGAATCCTGTTTTTCTTACATTTCCAAATGTTACAACAGTTTGGGTGAACCAGAATACCTATATACGTATAATAGATAAATAATAGGTATAATTTCCACACTTTTTATTTTCAAAAAATTACTAAAAATTGTTTAAGACAACTCTATTTGTGTGTTACAAGTATGAAATAAGTTTTGTTCCCTAAAAAAGGTGGTAAGCTGTTTTTTTAATATATTTTCATGTTTTATGGTATAGCTAAGTTTCAGCGCATTATAGCTTAACAGAGAAGGCTTTGAAACAAAACGTTATTAGTTATTTATCATTATTTCACTGACTGGTTAACCAGTTTAAGCTCAATATTTCTACAGTTGAAGTTGTTTTCGAGGTTTTTAAAGAATAAGATTGTAGAAAATCAAAAAAGAACATTGCGAAGAACTTTGTGAAACTAAAAAAAGCCACCCAAAATTAAAAAACTTCATATCTGATTAAGAAGTGTAATATGGAGGAAAACCAAAATAAGAAGTTATTCAGCGTAGTACAAGCAAGCTACTGGAAGCTTCAACCAAGTTTTCACGAAATAAGTTAAGATAACTTAAATGAAATTGTTTCAAAATATTATATTTATGTAGTCAAGCATAGACATTTAATTAATATAAATTGTTTACCGATGTAATCACCATTGAAACGCGAGGATTTTAAAACCCATTTGAAATATTTCGTTAATGATTGAAATTAAACATGAAATAAAATGTTTTACAAGCCCAATATATATTTTTTAAATTACCTTGTTTAATATGAAAAATAATATTCCATTTTTATATAAAAGCAAAATGTCAAATATGATCATATGTCAATAATTTGACAGAAAAATTTCCACTTATTAATTTCGCCCAGGGTACCCTAGAGGATGAAAATTTCCGGAAATGTTTTGGGTTGCCATGGTAACGAAACCAAAAACAAACTTCTGATTGGCTAAAAAAGTGACGCGTGAACTTTTCATAATAATTGTAATTAAATCACCGGGTAACTAACAGTCTTAAAAATTGCCCATCTGGATCTTAAGTCTTAAAAATAATACCAAGTAGGTATATATTTCGGACAACGAAAGAAATTAGAGTATATAATGATTTGAGTGGACAACTCATTGGACTTCATGTGTGGTCTATGTTCCTAAGTATATTTATGACAACCATAGCAGCTTTTAAATAGTTATAGACTCAAGACAGAAAGCAAGAGTCCCATAGTTCAAAATAAAAAAGCGATCCTACAATTCACGCAACCGCTGCCCGGTGAAAACTAAACAACGAAAAAGATTACCACAGTGTCCCTTGCCAAAACGTCGGGCTATTTCTTAATTACTTTTATTTTGAGAATGTCACAATAGCATCGCGCATACTTAAATCAGTGTCACGACATCGACTTCGGAGCAAAAGAACGCCTCTTTGAAACATACCCGAAACATTGTCGTAAACTTGTACAAATGGACTTTAAAATGTAATAAGTAATAACTGTCACAGAAAGAAGTAGATATTTTTATAAAGCATTATGAGAATGGACGTTACAAAATAAAACGATAGACGAAAAGTTCCTTAAAGATGTCACAACAACAATTATTAGGACTTTTGTTTTTAAGTTATCTATTATAATTTTATTTGTTACCAATTTAAAAATACTAACGTTAAATGCTAAAGATAAATGACCTGTAAATCTAAGATAAACCTGACGATGGATATTAAAATGATAATGACTCAAGACTATAAACGATAAAAAAATGGACGTCCTCTTTGTCAGCAAATAATTGAATAAAAGTTAATTTTTTATTTTGGATAACATTATGTATAGAGTCATATCTATCTTGTTTTTCTCTGGTCATATCGTGCAAGCAATTTTCAGTCAATTATTTAAAGTTTCAACGCGTATAATGATTTCAGTCAGAAGATTAATATTTTAAAAGACCTATGGTGTCCTTTTTCTGTCACTAGGATCTAATATTCTTGTAAATATAGTTTTCTATATATAGTTAAGATTTTAACGTTTACATACCCGCATATTTTTTTCTGTGGGCAATAAATAAGTGAGGTAAGATGAAAATAACTGAGCAGGTGGGACTGTAAAAGGTGGAATGTGAGTCTAACGAAATTGAAAATTGATCGAAAGCAATGGTGAAAGGGTTATTAGAAAATAATGAAGATCGATATGAAAACTTGACAGGTGTACATTTTAAATGCGTATGAAAACCCGTATAAAGTATCAAAGGTTATCGGACTCAATTCCGGTAATATAGTGTCTCTTTTCATAAACGAGAAATAACATTTTTTTAGAATAAATATTTTACAGTTAAGGGTTTTTAAAGAAAATAACAGATTTGTTTTTGTTCTGACAGCCCACGAAGACCGAAGTCTAAGTACTGTGTACCGTGGGTGTACTGGGGAAATCCGACTCACACATCCAGAGCTGGAAACATCCGTACGGACTTCACCAGCCCTTTAAGAGGATGTGTCGGGTGGTACCACCTCGGTCGAAGAAGAAATCCTCTACCACCTTCCAACAATCACAAAATATCCATGGTCGAAGCGGGATTCGAACCCGCGCCTCTCGGTTGTGAAGCTGGCGCCGTTCCAACTCGGCCACCGGAGACCCAAGATTAACATGTCCATAGATTTTGAAGAAATTGTTTAGACAGCTTTAGTAAACTTTGGTCATATCATCAGTTAGGGGTTATTGGCAGTAATTAAAGCTTAAATCTTCTGGCCTTGAAGACAAAACGGCTCTACTAGCTATCCTTTGAGCAGATAAATCCTACGGCAAATCTGAGCTAATTCCGTTTAAAAAGTTTCGCTTCTTGATTGACCGTTGCTTTTTAGAAATGATATAGTTTACATAAAACATGATGTTCCTCGAAGCTTTTAAAAATCAACCAGACAACCAATCAATCATCTACCAAAAATGACTCACAGGCGAATGTTCTAACAGTTTATTCACACCGTCAAATAAACCGTATAAAAACATGCATGCTCATAGATTACACGGGCATACTCTATCGTCAAAAATTGATGTCGGACATCTTCAATTACTACTATAAATGACCTTTTTTTTATCTTCTGATAGCCCACGAAGATCGAAGTCTAAGTGCAAGTACCATATACCGTGGGTGTACTGGGGAAGTCCGACTCACACATCCAGAGCTGGAAACATCCGTAGGGATTTCACCAGCCCTTTAAGAGGACGTGTGGGGTATTTCCAACACCGTGCCATAATGCGGCTATATAACCAAATCTGTCAGGTCGCTCAGCACGTCCATAATACCTGTCAGAATTTTAAACCATTTAGCATTCGGGATGAAAGCGTGCGATTTTATGGAAAATAAAAATGCAATAAGAGCGTTCCGTCTCAGCATCCGTAATGAAACATTCAATCCTTCCCACGTTCACTACCTAATTATTGGGTAGTTTGCGCTTGATTTTTATATTACGGTTCTTTTAAGCTTGATTTTATCAACAAGGGTTATCAAGATTGGAACAAGACCTTGTTGAGTACCTGCATTGCAACAAGTTTCACTCACGGTCTGTCCAGCGTGATTCGAATACGTCATAATCTGTTGCCAATTTCTGTGTGCATATGGTCTTTAGAGTTCAGCAGACTCCAAAAAAATTATTTAAAAGGCAAGAGCAAGTTATGACGCACGTTCGCGCTTGACAGACTGTGAGCTGCGCTCTGAGGACCATTCTATAAGAAGTCAAACAGTTCTTTTAAAATCGCTGATTATTTTTTTTTACTTCGGCTTCCACAATTATTCTCCTTTTACAACTAAGAATTTTCAAGTTTTAATTCAAAAACCATTTATTCATTCATTTTTCTTATGTGGGCACAGTGGGCACGGGCACGGTGTTTTAAATCTAATAACTAATCTCTAAAATTGTGTTCACGTTCACTACAAAACAATTCACACAACCTTTACACTGTGAAAATGACCAATAACTTTGACGATTTGTTATTTATAAACATTACTGGCCAGGTAAGAAGGTTCATGTAATTGTCATATTTATTTACGCTATTTTATATGGTGTAAAAACACAGGTAATATCATTTTATTTCCACAATAAAAATGTTCTTCACACCAGTTTTTTTGGTAAGTTATATTACTAATACACAATTCACTATGTTCATTATTTGTGGTCATTGACTTGCCTAACGATTCCCACATTGCGGACGTCAACGCTCACTTGATATGATAGACGTACTGCTAAAAAACGTATTTTTTGTTCAGTAGGTGTTGAATTAAATACTTTAGTGTAGGAATTGGCGAAACGGACAAATTGTGGAATTATTAAAATGTGAACTAGATGTTCTGAATTCCTACCTTTGAATTAGATAAAATGAAAACGCGGGATCTTGTATAAAACTGGCTGATTGGTGTCCGGTATCAAAGACTAAATAAACAGAAGCAAACGACAACATACTCAAGAATCAAGTTTTGACTTGTTCGCCAATAATCGTTTCTGCAGCTGGAATGCTGCGAACATTTTAAACTGCGTCGCGTTTCTTCTCGGCTGACGGCCAAAAATGGTGCGCCTTATTTATAAATTTAATAAAATAATGGTTCCTATCCTATATAGAAACCCACGGTTTTACCCGACACTGCGCCAGAATTAGAAGTCTTTCAGTAAATATAAGAGTAGTCCTGCAATAAATATAAGAGTCAGTATTTAGAAAAAGTTATGCCACTTAATGAATCTGAGGTTCAAACAACTCCTGAATCATTGAAGAATACTTAGCCACGAATAAAAGAAAAAAAAACGGATTTCGGTAAAAAAATGTGGCAATGGCGCATTTAAAATTATCTGTATGTGAAATAATATTAAAATTCCTCTGTTTGGCCTCAGACTTAAGAAACAATCCAACAATACTTCCTGTTATTATAAGATACCAAAAAGCAGATTCGCGATCCACACAATACCAAAACCGCAATCGACGCAAAAACCAAGATTTTATTAATTGATGGGAAAGAGACATAAATGTCTCGGTCACAAAACTCGTCAACCTCGTCTCCGACGGTAACTAGAAAAAGCACAATGCGCCAACACTGTATGACCCAGACCGTATTGTTTTGATGAGTTGCCCGACGTATTTTTCAGACGGAGGGGTTACATGAAAGGAACTTTATTTCCTGCAGGTGACCCAGGAAATTAATCATCGCGACCAGTCGTAAACTCACTTTCCTAATTATTCGAAGAAAGCAAGTGAGAGGTTTGAAAAAAAAACGGTACGATCAACAATTTTTTGTTCACCAAATGATTACCGCATCCCACAGCATAAACCAGTTTCCAAAACTGCTCGTCTCTGTATGGATGAGATTGTTATAATTTAAAACATAATTTGGGCACTAAACGTCTGTATAAATTTCGTCGTAATGGTGCTGTATATCGTTGATTACTAGCATAATAGTCTAAACAATGTGATTTCTGGTAACAGGAATTGAAATCTGAAAGTATGTCGTGCACTTTACATGCATGTAATGAATTATATGATATCAAATGAAAACGTAAAACAGCCATTATGCTTCATTCATAGATGTTACTCTTTGATGTCGACCTCGTCGTTGTTGCATGTGTCGATGTGTAATCCTAAATGAGAATTTGGCCAAAAAATATTGAGAAACCGGATGCATGAGTTTTTTTACACTACATAAAAACTTGACATTGAAAATGATTCGTGAATTACATCTACAAGAGTACAACTTCCGGACAATCATCTTTAATACCGTTTGTTCTGTGATCTTATCATTGATCTGGCGTAGTCAGACGAAACCAATTAATATTAAAGAACAAACGTTGTATCTTTAAATATTTCAATAGTTTCTGACCCATCCATACGTATACCTTATTGATTCAAGAATATGGGGAAGTAGTTCGAAATTAGAATACGTTAATCGACAGATTACAAAGATTTAGTACCTACTTTTACTTTCTGCTGTCGAGTCTACGAAACTTTCAGATGAGGGCAAAGCCTTTTAAGCGGATATGATTTATAAATTATTCACACGCTCTTAATAATTAAAAAGGTCAAATATCGCAGAAAAGGAGAAACGAACAGCGGGCAGAGAGAAATTAACAAGATGTTGCAAATTGAAATGGCATTTATTGTTTGCCAACAACGATACGCCCTGCATCTACATAATATTATTATGTTCGCTGATAGTGTATATAAATCTAATATCTAATTTAGAATTGAATTTCAGTCAATGGAAACCGTTAGATACGATTTCATGGTAGCGGATAACAATAAAATTTTGAAAGATCTAAATTATACCATTGAACATTTTGACTACAGTGTTATTCGTTCAACATTAAAAGATGGGAATATTGCGACATCAGCGTTACGGCATCAATCATTTATGAAATCTTAACAGACACCTTAAATTTATTTAAGAAAACCGTTTAAAAATATTTCAGACGTTCGCAGAGCCGTAGCTAGGGAAGGGGGCAGAGTGGGCAATACCCACTCTGAAAGAAAAAGTTGCCCACTCTAGAAAATCACTGAACTCATTGTCTTGTCTACTAGCAAAATATTACATCATAATAAGTTCGCCCCCCCCCCCCCTAAAACTTTAGTTGCCCCCTCTGAAATCAAAACCTGGCGACAGGCCTGGACGTTCGTATAATTTTTTTTCCAATTAGAAAAGCAGTGTTAAATATCTACGAGACACATGGTTTGATAAAAATATATCCATGGTCTCATGACCAATAACCTTGAAATAGAAGAAAACCATTGTGAAGTAATATGTTTATATCTGCTTTTCTCTAAAAACATAACATAGTCGATATATTGTTAACAAATTGTTATTAAAATAAGTGTTTTATGGCAATCCCAGCTAACGATATAATAATCACAATCACGATCCCATAAAAATGCTGCGGATCTTTAAAAATCTATCCACCACGGCACAATCACGCACAATGGCAGCTAATGGGCTTTCCGCGAGTAGGACGAGGTCTCGTATTGCAACAGCTCCTACTGCCTTGTGAGAGATACTACTAACCTAATTTATCCGTCTATTCTATGTCGCTCTTGCGAAGCAGCATATTACCGACGACGCGATGTAACAAAGCTTTATTGTAGATCGGCAAGTGTGGGCGGGTGGGCCATAATTTTCGTAATGTTGGCGTTGATTTGTATATCACAAAACCCCAGATTATAAATGAGTGTTGGAATGTTATGAAGGTGAAGCCGTGGTAATAAAACACACATTACAGGAGCTGCTTGCTTTTTAGCATATTGCCACCAATTTTCTTTTATTTGCTCAGTTTGCCTGACACATGCATTTTCTAGTATACCTTGAAGTGATGTGGAATTATTCAGGTTTTACTCTGTCAAAATGAAGGTTTTGGTTAACGAAATATTTATTTTTGTAGTTTTAAGCAGCTCATTTACTATTGAAATACGTGGTTCCAATTAGGAATTAAAAACTGGATAAAAAAGTTTTTTAATAAATATAGATCTTTATTTATACGTGTGATTTGCTAGAACTTTCTGGCGTCAGGATGTGGCGCCGGCACCGGTTTCGCGTTGGCTTTACTTCCTTTGTCCAGATTCGGCTACGTCATGTCCCACAAAGTCATTTAATAGGGTAATATTACTAGAGTGTGATAAAAGTAATCAGGAAAATAGTTTTAATTCTCTAAAAATTCATCATTGAACACGTGCTGTATTATCCCTATTTTCTTATAATCTCAATTTACATTCGGAGCAAAAATGGCATCACTGTCAAAAGGCCTCAACCCAAATAAGACATGTAAGACCCAGCGTGTTGGACGAGTTAAGCAATAATCAATGAAATGCAGACTTCTGATGCATCGGACTACGGAGCGAACAAACAATATACTTGTCTGGGACGGAGAATTCCGATTATTCCGAACAATATGCGAGAAAAAATATTTAACTATAATATTAGAATTTGATATTTTTAGAAGCTCAACCGATTATAAAAAGCACCTTGTCCAGGAACAAAGAGAAATTTTTTTAATGTTGGTAATGATTTCATAACAACTACTGAGAAAATGTGTAACATATCGGGATGCTCGAGTTAAAATGAGCCCTTAAAGAGTTATAGAGCTCGCCTACCACGACAAAGGTGCGCTGACTTTCCTTTATCTACACAAATTATCTTTTGCATGATACAATCCAGTTTGCGCAAAATATTTTTAAACTTACCGACAAACTTATCGAAACAGCAAAAAAAAAGATAAAAAGCAAAAGTTAGACAAACCCGTTTAGTAATTATAATTATGTACAATAAGATACCATTTGCATAAAATAATGTAAAATTCAAGTTTTTGCACATCTATTCCACGGGACGTGACGGTAAGCATATTATTGTGTCCATCAGATAAGCCATCCCAGTAGCAAAACCTACGACAACATAAATATTATCCGAATTTAAATGCACAGACTAACTACTAGACGACTTGGAATAAGGTGGTCTGGGGTTGTGGGGGTTAAATTTGGTCTATGCAGTAAAATAAAACCAAGTAGCCAATCTAGACGATGCGGCGACCGACGTTGCAGAACTATTCTACCTAATTAAATTTCGGGGGCCCCGCACTAACCTTGAGCAGTTCGATGCTTCGGTTCTATTAAAATTCATGGTCAAGAGCTTGTGATAAAAAGATGTATAATTGAAACAAATGCTTTTTTATATGGTATCCGAGTACCCGCGGTAGACACATAGACCTGAACAATTATAAATCATTTTTATGTGATTTGGTAACGCATGCACTCAAGTCTACATTTAATAATTACTGTTTTACAATTATGGTAGTATTTTTTTCTTTAAGAAATCTTAATTTAGGTAGTACATTTGAAAGTGTCAAAATTAAAAGGTTCCTCGCTAAGCAGAATTCTATTTTAGGTCAATTTTTACTGAATTTATTAAGGATCAGATCGTCATTCTTAAGAATTTCAGTGATCAATGCAGATCAAAACAAAAGAATGTAAGCCAACGTCGCGTCGATTCGGTTTTAATGAGACAGAGCTCGATACTGTTTAAACAGATGAGGGCGATGAAACATAACACAACGCATTGCAAGTGGCTAAGCGAGGGAAATTACACAAACTTATTAGTTCTATGTAATTAATTCCCCTTGTGTTAATTTAATATTGGGTGAATTAACGCAGCCAATATGTAACAAAAAAAAAAGCAATTTTGCGTTTGTTCCAAGAAATATTTTCCCTGTTGCCAGTTTTCCTCAGAAATCTTTAAGAATTTATAAGATCCTTAATATTAAAAATATAATTTTTTGTTACCCCATCGTTTACCTAATACATCAGAATCGAAATAAAATTACTTTAACCCACAAAATGCAAAAAATGTACCTTACTTTGCTCTATAATTTTTTTTATTACTATGTATATTTGTCTGGAATATCTTCAAAAAAATTATTGGTATTGGTACTCTTAAAACAATTTAACGAGGGCATTTTGCGTTAGCCCATTTTTGGCAGTGTGCTTAGTCGCTTTGAATGAAAATAATTTACTAGAAAATTTGGTTCAAGGGAAACTGACGCTATGGTTTATGCCATAAAAACTGGTACTTAAATATAATTGCGCGCTACAATGCAACGTGACTATTATAGACCAAATATTTATTATCTTTACTGAAGTTATAAATGCACCTAACGAGTTGTTGGACCTGCGGCACTTGCCGTTTGAAATATGCAAAATGAATCTTCTATAATTGTGTTTTACCTTTAATTAGATCACGCAAAAATTTTCGTAAGCAGATCATGAGATCGAATTTATCCAATCAGAAAAAAATTTAGACAACTTATTGCTTACAGAATTTTAATTAGACTAAGAGAACCACTTGGGCACACCTACTTCTTTCTATATCACCTGTCAAGTTTGATTCTTTTCAATTCTGATATGCAGATATGGATCAATCAATTACATAAACTGTATTAGAAACGTTTTATAAGGAATTGCCAAACAGATATAAAACTTTCCTATGCGAAAGCAGCTTAAAGAACATTACGTTAATGTGGGTAGCAGTACACTGAAAAAAACTGTTTAGGTCAAGTCAAACAGTCAAAAATTAATATAATAATTAAACAAAAATTAGGTTTTTAAACCCAGAGATCACAACATACACAAAGATGCGCCATACAAGTATATAACTCATCTATAAAATTACGTTTTATAAAACGTGACGCCCCTTGTAATTTCACATACAAATCACCACAATATCCCCAATCCGTCATGATCCTCCCATAGATGGTGCCATTAGGAGCCGGTGGTCCTGTCGAATTTTTCGGGATGTCCTTCGCCGATGGCGCGGTTCGGCGTCCATTGACCTGAAATTCCGCGAAGGTCAGACCGCCGCAAGCTACGTAGACCGGCTCGAGACTCGAGACTAACAAAGATCGGGTGAACACCACGTCCAGCCGGCAGCGTTGCTAGTTCTTGCAATATTTCCAACGATTTTTATAAAATTATCTGTAAGGCAAAATCTGAAAAATTTTTAGGGCATGCATCAAATGTGATTAAGAAAACTTAAAATATATACAATATAATATACAAAGAAACAGGTTGAACAAATGGTTAAATATAATGACAATATCTGTCATTTGTAGCTCATTGACTATCTTCTCATTCCGGCAAGTAGCAACTGGCAAAATAAAGGGGTCACAGTTTAAACATGACAATTAAACGAATATTTTGAGTGACACATTGTATAATTAACAGATTACATTCCATTTGACAAATTAAAGTGAGAATTAGTTCTAATGTATAAGAAAAGCATGCAATTTAAGTTCTTACGATGCTATTTCTCAATATTTGGATGAGACTACTTTTTCTTATTCGTATTTGAACTGGCAACGTTGGTACTCGTAAGTCGTATGAATGGGAGAATGGTACCAGGAGAGGCATGTAACAGCGATTTGAAAATGGTTGCGTAAGTTGTTAAGACGAAAAAAACTTAATGGAAGGCACTACAATACAGAATGTAGGCAGGCAGATAGATCGTGGCCTGACGGGCAATTATGGTGATTTAAATCACAAATTGAAAACACACAAAAACAAAGCAGGAGAAACTCCATTATAAATGACGAGATGAATAGATGTTTAGGAGTAACCTAGACTTTTTTAGGCTAATCAGACGCACGAATGAGTATAGTACATCAGTTGCGCAGTATCGCAGTGTTCTAGATTCTAGACAATCACGAATTAAGAAGTACCTATGTAAGAAAATTTTTACAGTTACATATTAATTACGGGTGTAAAAATGTTTACTTTAGTTTAACTACATCATATCTCACCCCACACTAAAATTTGTTGTTTAATTTTATAATTTTTCTCATTTTCTTTTTTTCGCCAGTGACTTTTCTTACTAGCATATTATTGCGAAAATATACGAAGTTTTATCGGAAACATTATATAACTTCAACATTCTTCTTCATAAATTCGTATTAATTTAAACTTTGGATTGTCAGCTTGGATCCAAAATTGTCAAAATAGACCGGTTTTGAGTGTTAGTAAAGTTCCTCGTGTTTGTTTTAGTTTAGAGTTGGGACCGGCTTTTGACCTATACATGTTACGGGCATTCCAATTTTCACTATCGCGAAGAATGTTGGTTTTGTAACATTGTAACTGACCATAATTGACAAACAATAGATTAGCAGTCACTTGGCATTAAAATTTATTTTGAGGTCTTACGTTTCATCGTTTAACTGTCATGGATGCGATCCAAAATATAAACTAAATACCGATCGGATCAAGAATTTATTTTTTCTTCAACGATTAAAAAATTGACAGATTTTGCAATGCTTAAGTTTCACTTTATTAAGTACCGTACTTTCGAAGCCAGCAACCAAAGTCGCCGCTGGCGGTAGCCGATGTAAGTGACGACTTAATAAAACTGTGACAATAGGCCCTACTAAATATGTTTGCAAATTATATAAAGTCAGAAAAAGTAGACAGTAAGAATATCTTCAGTCGCTCATGACTATGTACTCAGTTAAACAATATTTGAATTTTAACGTTTGAATAAACAATAGCAGGTTTTATTGGGGGGAAAATCCTTTTTCTCCTATAAAATAATACATTATTTTATTAATTATGGTCTTCCAGTATCCAGTTTATTTAAAACAATTTTTCAGACAACACGGAATGACTATTTAAACATAATAAGATGTCATTGTTTAATTCAAATCGGTCTTTAATAATCGTGGCATTTTCGTAGGCGTAAACCAAACAGTGAATCAGCCGAAAATGTCACCTGTTGGTGTATACATATGGGCGTGGATTTCTGTCGGAAACTATAATAGAATAAATTAGATCAAAATTTTTATTTCTAAACTTTCTTTTGCAGATAACATACATCATTAATATATACATGGTGGGATTTTGGTCTCGACCAATACAGTAGGTTCAAATTTAAGTGTGGGAAGCTAAGAATAGAAATGTAATTTATTTATTAGGTAGGTACTTGTAGACTAGGGCATCCAATCCCGAATCCCGGGCATATTTGAATCCCGCAAAGCCCGGGATTATAACAATTCAATCCCGAAAATAGGGTTGAAATCAAAACGTTTTTAAATGTTTAAAACAGATATTTTTTGTATTAAACATTTTTACTTTGCTATAAGAACCAGTGGCGATCGGTAGCATGAGGCAGGTGAGGCCCGGCCTCACTACAATTAATTTAAAATGTAAAAATGAAAATTTTCGTAAGATCTCCTCACTACAATTAATTTAAAATGTAAAAATGAAAATTTTCGTAAGATTGATTAACATGTTTTGTTTTGCTCTTCTTCATCACATTACTTCAAATCTAAAATTTATTATATAAATTTGGCAATTATAAAGGTCGAAAGGTTTAGCAAACGTCTATAAAGCCACTTTTATTTACAAGGGAAGCGCTAATATTTGCGACCATATATTCGACTAAAAAAGAACCACATGCGATATTCGCAGTACGCGCTGTATGTTATAGTGTTGTAAATATCCGTATTCTTTAGATATCCGGATAATACGGAATCGGAATCAGCTAATATCCGTATCCATTATCTGAATACGAATCCATTTCTTGACCCGCGCGACAGATCATATATACGTATGCATGCAATACTAAAACATTTTCTATCCGGATACACGGCTAGGTAGGTCGATGCGGTATCGGTATCATTCGAAGTCGGAGGTTAGGGATAGGAAGGCACCGTCGGCGTCGTTCGTTCTCGTTTGAATTCGGTTCGGGTGAGGCGGGCCTAGTTTAACCAATGGGTCTCATCCCATTTGATACCCGTTACCCCGATAACTATGCTATCTTTTTTTAGGAAAGGTCATTAGAAAGAGAAAGCATAAGATCAAATATGCCACATCGCAGACCGTGTTGTTCGCTTACACTCGACTCCGATTCCGTTTTCTCTTTGCACTTTGCATTAGTATACAGCCGATGCGAATTTATTTTGATTCCGAATCCGTATCCAAGTTCTCGGCCGGTTCCGGATAATCCGGATTCTTTTAATATCCGTATCCAACGGATTTTTGGATACGTATCCTTACATCACTAGTATGTCAACAAGTTCTTCTATGAGAGAACGGCCTATGCAGCAGAGGCCCGGTGAGCGCTAGACTCTCGAAGCAGCTAGTCTCTGGACGTGTGTGAATGGTTCTGTCTTTATTTAGTATGTTTATATTACTCACTTCCACGCGTACACGTATTCGTTGCTTCCACGCGCGAATTTATAGTGAAGAGAGGCCTGTAAAGCGCTTGGCCTCCTGATTTACTAGATATCTCATTTGAGAACGGAGCTACGTATTTTATGATGTTTTATTGCTGCGGCAAACGTCATTTTCTATGCGTTCTCAACGTGAAAAAAATGAAACTGTTACTAATGGGAGACCTACTTCACAAGTACTATTATACAAGTATACGGGCAAGAACCGAAAATAAGGACCTAATTAACAATGATGTTACATTGACTTACCAGGCGTTATTTTATGAAAACTTATTCGAGAAATTCGACTGCACAAGAAATGTTAAATGGTTTGGCTGTAGTGTCTATAGAAAAGGCTTAATAATTAAAATGTATTCTTCTGACTCATTTTATGACTTAGTAATAGGATTGTTTGCGATTAAGTGCAACAGAAAGATAGACTTAATCTATAAAACATAATTTTGCATTTTTCTTATTTTGTTTTTAAGTTTGCCATTTGATTTCCGTTTTATGATATTTTACGTTTTGATGTGTGTTTTAAACAAAACTATATGCTTCATATTATAACTTTTGGCCTCACCTCTTTTACTGACCACGGATCGCCACTGATAAGAACCACATAAAACACGTATTAAAACAAATTAAAACGTAATATAACAAGGAGGGGTATTCTAATCTTCTTATGATGTTGCGAAGATTGGATCTTTTAGAAAATTGTATTAAAAAGGCAATGTTGACCTGAATATGATATTTCCATCGGACGACGAATGCCAACTTGTTGCAAATTTACTGAAACTTCTAGAGCCTGTAAAACTAACTGCAGATGCTATATGTAATCGGGATAGGAATTTATGTAAAACAGATATTGCGTTAAAATTAATGCTGTTCATTCATGCAAGTTCAAAAGGTTTCAATTATTGCTTTATCCTCAAGTTTAGAAAACTCTCTTAAACTTCGAATTAAACAACGCCGGGAAATTTTTGCCAGTAGCCTTGCTTATTTTCAATCTCCTAGTACCAATAAAACAGATGATCTCTTTAAGATAAATACCAAAAAAACTATAATGCATGAAATAATTAAAATTATAAAAAGGTTTAGTGGACAGTGGACACTGAATATATTTCGGAAATTATTCAGCGAAAAGACAAGTATGAAGAAAATGATGATAGCATTGATGACTTACATTAGTGATGTAAGGATGCGTATTCAAAAATCCGTTGGATACGAATATTAAAACAATCCGTATTATCCGTAACCGGTTGAGAACTTGAATACGGATACGGAATCAAAATAAATACGCATTCGGGTGGTTACTAATGCAAAATGCAAAGAGAAAACGGAATCGGAATCGAATGTACGCGAACAACACGATCTGCGATTTGGCATATTTGATATCATGCTTTCTCTTTCTAATAGAATTTCCTAAAAAAGAGAGCATACTTATCGGGGTAACGGGTACCATATAGGACGAGGCCGATTGGTTAATCTGGGCCCGCCTCACCCGAACCGAATTCAAACAAGAACGAATGACAGTGCCCTACTATCCCTAACCTTCGACTTCGAATCATATGATACCGCATCCACCCATCTACCCGTATCCGAAATAATTCCCTTATACATGTTTCGTAACCGCTTTCGCGCGGCTCAAGAAATGGATACGTATTCGGATGATGGATACAGATATTAGCTGATTCCGATTCCGTATTATCCGGATATCTAAAGAATACGGATATTTACAACACTAACTTAGATAACGAAGTTAGTATTGCCGATCTTAGGCAAACAATCGTTTAAAACACCCAAAGTCTCAAAGAAAGGCTACACAACGCCCTAAATGAGGTTATAGTGCGACCTAAATCGGTAAATCAACAAAATTTAAATGAAATTACTAATTAGAAAATGAACTTATTTGAAAGAAGTGGATTCCGTGGGTAAAACTTACAGATGGTTTGTGATTTTCTAATCACCATACCACCTACTAGTATAGAATCGGAGAGGTGCTTTTCCGCGGCGAAAAGGTTTTGCACGAAAATCCGTTCTGGTTTAGCAGACAATATCCTGGACGAACTGGTGCTTTTACGATATTTTTTAAAATCAGTTTATTTTTATTTTAGTTTCATGATGTTTTGACTAATTATTTGGTTATTTAAAGTTTTTATAACTTGTTTAATTAAAATGTTTCGTTTTTAATAATTAAATATGCAAAATGTGTTGATATTTATTTTTAATATTTTATACATATAATCCCGGGATCAATTCCGAGATCCAAAAAAATCAATCCCGAAATCGACAATATGCGCCGAGATTGGATGCCCTATTGTAAACTCGTTAAGAAGCAAGTTAACAAACCATCAAGAAAAAGCATGTTTATAAAACTCTTTTCAATCTATATGACAGTAAAGCCCCACAACTGTAATGCAACAATTGAAGAGATCACGACTAAAGTACAGAATTATAGATTTTACCTTAGCTAAACTTTAAGGTTATATTTCATATGGCTTAAAAGTTAACAGGGGAAAATTTACTTTATGCCAAGGCTGTAAAGATAAACTAAATCGACCTAATTTAGCTTCAAGAGGCTTGTAGGTACTTATTAAAATTTTATTTTAAATATTATACATTTTATTATTATACTCCTAACATTAGGTATGTGAAGTCTTTTGAAACTGCCTTATTAAATATATTAGTAAAAGAAATTAAAAATTCTATCACAGAGCTACACCCAAATCCCTTAACGTTGGTTAAATACATTTATTTCAATTAAAAATAATGGACCTTATAACAAATTCCAAGTGCATTATCAAAATGTCTGATAATTGAATACATATATTTATTAGTTTGAGAACTGGTTCCAAAGAATTTAAATAAAAAATTCCCACAAGCCTTTTTACCAATTACAATTCTGGTTTTTATCTGATGTCCTTATCAGATCATTCAGAAAAACCATATAATTGTTATTTTGGTTTTGGTTAATACTTCCTGTGTGGATTTCCTTCCGCTCAGTTTTGACTTATAAAGGGTGTCCGGTAATGATTGTTACATAGAGTAACTGTGGATAGCAGAAGTAAAAATATACCGATTGAGTCAAAAATGCCTTAGTAAAATGTTGATGGTTAAGGAGATACAGGGTGTTAAACTTAAATCTTATTTTTTGTTTTATGTGAATAACTTTCGAAGTAATTTTCATATTTAAATAAAAATTTGGATCTAGGGGTTTTTTAATATGAGAAATTCCATATTAATGTCAGTTTGCCTTTATTTCGTAGGAGGCGCCACCAACATGCCTTTTTACTCTTTTGAAGCGCCATATTTTTTTTGTATTATATCCTAAAATAAAAAAAATTATTTTTACATCATTTGTACGTAAAAAAGGCATACTTGGTAAAAGTCGCTAGGATCAACCGTTTTTGAGAAATTTAAACTTTAATCATTCAATGCACCCTGACTGTATTATCTATCATATTACTGACTACCAATATTATTTGTTCACTAATTTTATTTCAGTAGGCTTTGACTTAAGACATGACAATTGAAAATTAAATTATGACATTTTTTGATAACAAACGGCATTCTCATAAGTAGGCTGGAGAGTCAATTTTGTTGTTGATTTTACGTTATTAAACGCCTAAGAAATGCCGAGGCATAACGAGCTTACAAATTTTGAAATGATTTCTGTATATGGTCAAGTCAATTATAATCGCCGTGCCGCAGCCAGAAGATATTTCGAAATGTACCCAAACCGCAGACCGCCAAGTCATACGATTTTTCAAAGACTTTATACCCGATTGGGCGAAAAGGGTGAATTTCGTCCCAAGCATAGGACTGGTAGCCCAAAAATTGTAACTGTCCAACCGGAAGAAGAAATTTTAGTGCGTGTAGCGGAGAATCCCGAAATAAGTACCAGGCGCTTACGTGCAGCAACAGGGGTAAATAAAACAACAGTTTCAAAAATTCTACATGATGGAAAAGTTTATCCCTATCATTTTAACCCCGTCCAAAATTTATTGCCTCATGACCTACCTGCAAGAATAAACTTTTGTAATTTTTTACATGAAAAACTAATCACCGAAGTTGCATTTTTATAGACCGCCAACAGCGGTCTATATACCGAGCCTTTGGTCAGGAAAATGTGTGTATGTATGTATGTATGTGCGGCCGTATGTTGTCGTCCGTTTCGACATTTTCACTTTTTCAATTTTTTTTCTCGAAAACGGTTGGAGGTGGGCCAACCAAATTTTCTGGGTTAATAGAGGGATAGTGCGGCTAGCTTCGGTAAAAAATTCAGTTATACAGGGTGTTCCGTTTCGGAGTTATAAAACGTCAAAGTCGAAATTTCAGCGATTTCCTATGGGATCGATTACAGGTCGCAAAACTTAATTAAATCGATTTAAATTTTTATAGGTTGTAGAGGTCAGGGAGCTTCAGAACCCTATTGAAACTGGCGGTATTCCGAAAATGGGAAGTAATTCTTTTGAATTTTTTTATGTCGAAAAATGCCCTTAGTAGACCCCACTTTGGCACTGAATAAGTCGAAACCGGAACTTCGGACAGAAAAACGTATTTGAACATAAAACTAAAGAATCTCAAATACTTTCTTTTTGCAATACATTTACCTATACCTAAAACGACTGGAAATTGGAAAAATTTGGGAAAAACTGGAAATTACGTTTTTTCATGAAATTTTTTGACGGAATTTAATTTTTTGGGGGTCAAAATGGATTCAAATCGAAATTCCATGTGCCCTATCGGAAAGAGCTCGCCGAAATACGTTACATATTTTTTACGTTACGTATTTTTTAGTTCCTTTATTCCTAATAGGAAAGGAGCAATTGATAATTAAATTTCGGTTTTTGACAATTTTTTTTTGACATCTCTACATTCGAATCACTCTGTATCTTTTCCTATCTAATTTCTTCCAACTTTTTCAACGCTATCCCTTGGGGATATAATCAGGCTTTAAAATGAATCCCGAGTGGGTGATCTAGGGCCGGCTTTAGGGGGTAAAAACTCATTTTTTCTGTTTTTTTCCATCAAAATTCATCTTTAAAAGGCATTATTATAATATATATTATTTCTCTTATTTAACGATTCTTTTTTGGTTTATTTTCATCCCTTATCATCTCAGAACACTTCTAACTAATTAAAATTCCATATTTTTTCGTTAAAGTTATAAATAAATACCTTTTTTCGCATCGCTGCAGGAAAAATTGTAAAAAGTACCTATATTACAAGCCTTGCCTTGAAAAAACAATTGAACGGACCCTCTTTACATCGAAATTAAAATATGACCTGTCAAAATGTCATGAAAATAACAGTTTTTGTAGCGATATTGGAAGCTTCCTGGACCGATTTCGGCTTGAAATATACATGGCAAAGGTAAAACGGACTTTATATTTTTAGTTACAATACATTTCATTGGACGATTTAAGCATTAAATACGAATTTTTTTAATTTTTCTCAGTCCATGCAAAAGCATGTCAAAATCAGTTTTATACGGAAAAACGTATTAAAATATGTGTCTAAATGTCGCAAAATGCCAGTTTTTCTTGGGAGATTGGAAACAGTCTGGACCAACTTCGGCTTGAAATTTACCGGGCAAGGGAATTAGGGACCTTATACTTTCAGTAGAAAGACATTTCATTTCATAATATACCGATTAAATACCATTTTAATCGATTTTCCTATGACGCTACGAAGCATCATTGAAGATTCTAATATGAAGCTCAGTGGCTTCGAAAAAATCCAGAAAGATGCATTTTATTTTCTAACCATGAGCGTGTATACCTTTGGGACAATATATTAATTATTATTGAATCATTTTAATTTAATTTTAGGGAAATGACTTGATTCCGATCGTTTTAAAGTAACCAGAACGATTCGAAAACACATTTTATACCTTTCGGGCATGTGAATGGTTGTACATATGTCTACAGGGTGTCCCAACAGTATTTGTATGTGCAAATATCTTTGTCATTAGCAAGAAGAGAAGAATAATTGAGCCTTATTTCAAGGAAATCGTAAATTTTTTATTCCTTTGTGTGGTTGTTTATGTTTGTATGTATACAGAATGTCCAAAAAGTCTTTGTATGCGCAAATATCTTTGTCATTAGAACGAAGAAAAACTTAAATGAGTCTTAGTTCAAGGAAAACGTAAATTTTTTATTCCTTTGTGTGGCTGTTTATGTTGGTATGTATACAGAATGTCCAAAATGTCTTTGTAGGCGCAAACATCTTTGCAATTAGTACGAATATAAACGTAATATAAACGTAATTAGGTTTTCAATCGCTAAATATAAAAATATAAAATATTTAAATTACTGTGTCGTGTTTGTTGTGTTTGTATGTATGTACAGTACAGGATGTCCGAAAAGTATTTGTATGTACAAATTCCTTTGCTATTTGTACAACTATAAACTTAATTGTCGGATTTAAAGCAAATCGTATATATTTGCATTTCTATGTGTACGGAAATATATGTCTGTATACAGGCTGTCCAATAAGTGTTGGTTTGAGCAAATACTCCTAGTAGTACCAGGATAAATGTAATTAAACCGGATTTCATGCAAATCGATTATATTTGTTTTTATATGTGTTGTATATACGTATACAGGGTGTCCGAAAAGTCTTGGTATGGGCAAATACTTCTACTACAACCGAGATAGGCCTAATTAATTCGGATTTTAAGTAAATCGACTATATTCCTATTTAAACGTGTGGGTGTTAGTTTGAATGTATACAGGGTGTCCAAAAAGTCTTGTATGAGCAAATACTCCTATTATTATTTAGATAAACTTTATTAGGTCGAATTTCAAACAAATCGAATATATTTGTATTAATGTGTTTATGTGTGTATGTATGTATACAGGGTATCCGAAAAGTCTTGGTATGGGCAAATACTTCTACTAGTATGAACCGAGATAAACCTACTTAATTCAGATTTTAAGTAAATCGACTATATTCCTATTTAAACGTTAGGGTGTTAGTTTGAATGTATACAGGGTGTCCAAAAAGTCTTGGCATGGGCAAATACTCCTATTATTACTTAGATGAACTTCATTAGGTCGGATTTCACGCCAATCGAATATATTTGTATTAATATGTGTTTATGTTTGTATGTGTGTATACAGGGTGTCCGAAAAGTCTTGGTATGGGCAAATCCTTGTACTAGTACCGAGATAAACCTACTTAATCCGGATTTTAAGTAAATCGATTATATTGCTATTTAAACGTGTGGGTGTTAGTTTGAATGTATACAGGGTGTCCAAAAAGTCTTGGTATGGGCAAATACTCCTATTATTACTCAGATAAACTTTATTAGGTCGGATTTCACGCAAATCGAATACATTTGTATTAATATGTTTTTATGTTTGTATGTATGTATACAGGGTGTCCGAAAAGTTTTTTTGGCAAAAGTAGATTCTATGTGTGGTGTTTGTATGTGTGTAGCGACATGGTTACGAAGGGCGGTCTATTCTGCATCATCCGTAGGAGTGTGATATCTTCCTTAATACATGGCCTAGAAACACGAACTTTTCAGGGCATGACAATGATGATATTACCAACCTTATAGAGCCCCCTCGGGGGGGGGCGATTAGGCGGTCTACGCAATCTAGTTAGAGACCGCCTTTCAGGATCGGTCTCTATACCAAGCCGTTGGTCAGAAAATGTGTGTATGTATGTATGTATGTGCGGCCGTATGTTGTCGTCCGTTTCGACATTTTCACTTTTTCAATTTTTTTTCTCGAAAACGGTTAGAGGGGGAGCAACCAAATTTTCTGGGTTAATAGAGGGATAGTGCGACTAGCTTCGGTAAAAAATTCAGTTATACAGGGTGTTCCGTTTCGGAGTTATTAAACGCCAAAGTCGAAATTTCAGCGATTTCCTATGGGATCGATTACAGGTCGCAAAACTTAATTAAATCGATTTAAATTTTCGGAGGTTGTGGAGGACCGGGAGCTTCAGAACCCTATTGAAACTGGCGGTATTCGGAAAATGGGAAGTAATTCTTTTGAATTTTTTTATGTCGAAAAATGCCCTTTGTAGACCCCACTTTGGCACTGAATAAGTCGAAACCGGAACATCGGACAGAAAAACGTATTTGAACATAAAACTAAAGAATCTCAAATACTTTCTTTTTGCAATACATTTACCTATACCTAAAACGACTGGAAATTGGAAAAATTTGGGAAAAACTGAATATTACGTTTTTTCATGAAAATTTTTGACGGAATTTAATTTTTTGGGGGTCAAAATGGATTCAAATCGAAATTCCATGTGCCCTATCGGAAAGAGCTCGCCGAAATACGTGACAAACGTATTTTTTGGTTCCTTTATTCCTAATAGGAAAGGAGCAATTGATAATTAAATTTCGGTTTTTGACAATTTTTTTTCATGACATCTCGACATTCGAATCACTCTGTATCGTTTCCTATCTAATTTTTTCCAACTTTTTCAACGCTATCCCTTGGGGATATAATCAGGCTTTAAAATGAATCCCGAATGGGTGATCTAGGGCCGGATTTAGGGGGTAAAAACACATTTTTTCTGTTTTTTTCCCATCAAAATTCATCTTTAAATGGCATTATTATGTATTATTTCTCTTATTTAACAGCACTTTTTTGGTTTATTTTCTTCAGTCATCATCTGAGAACACTGCTAACTAATTAAAACTCCATATTTTTGCGTTAAAGTTATAAATAAATAGGTTTTCTTCCTTCGGCGCAGGAAAAATTTTAAAAACTGCGAATATTAAACCATGCCATGAAAAAAAAACAATTGAACTGGTGACGCTTTAGATCGAAGTTAAATATGAGCTGTCAAAATATCCAGTTTTCCTAGCGATATTTTAAAGATTCTGAGCCAGTTTCGGCTTGGAATATACATGGAATTGATAGAATGGACGTTTTTTTATCTATTCCTGACCATTTCGTAGCACGAGGTCATTAAATACCATTTTTTTGAAATTTTTGTTGACCCTACATTGCATTATAAAAATCAATTTCTATACGGGAAAATGTATTAACTTAATTATTATTATAATGTATGAAATGTCACAATTTGGCTAAAATGTCAGCATTTTGATGCGAAATAGGAACGACTCTGGACCAACTTCGGCTTCAAATTTGCCGGGCAAGGGATTTAGGGACCTTATACTTTATGTAGAAAAACATTTCATTTGATAAATTTGGCTTCAAAAACCAATTTTATCGATTTTCCGATGACGCTACAAGATATCAATGAAGATTCTAATATTGAGCTCAGTGGCATCGACAAATTTGTTATAATATCTAAAAATATGCATTTTATTTCCTAAGCATGAGCATGAGCGTGTATACCTTTGGGCCAATATATTAATTATTATTAAATAATTGTAATTTAATTTTAGGAAAATGAATTGATTCGGATCGTTTTAAAGTAACCAGAACGAATCGAAAATACATTTTATACCTTGCGGCATGTACATGATTGTATATATGTCTACAGGGTGTCCAAAAAGTCTTTGTAGGCGGAAATATCTTTGCCATTAGTGCGAAGATAAAATTAATTGAGCCGGTTTTCAAGAAAATCGAAAATATTTAAATTACTATGTGTCGTGTTGTGTTGTGTTTTTATATATGTATACAGGGTGTCCGAAAAGTGTTTGACTGGGCAAATACCTTTGCCTTTTGTACAAATAGTAACTCAATTGTCGGATTTAAAGCAAATCGTAGGTATATATTTGCATTTCTATGTGTACGGATTTATATGTTTGTATACAGGGTGTCCTACAAGTCTTAGTATGGGCAAATACTTCTACTAGTACCAAGATAAACTTAACTAATTAAGATTTTACGTACACCGACTATATTCCTATTTAAACGTGTTAGTGTGAATGTATACAGGGTGTCCAAAAAGTCTTGGTATGGGCAAATACTCCTATTATTACTTAGATAAACTTTATTAGGTCGGATTTCACGCAAATCGAATATATTTGTATTAATATGTGTTTATCTTTGTATGTATGTATACAGGGTGTCCGAAAAGTCTTGGTATGGGCAAATACTTCTAGTAGTACCGAGATAAACCTACTTAATTCGGATTCTAAGTAAATCGACTATATTCCTATTTAAACGTGTGGGTGTTAGTTTGAATGTATACAGGGTGTCCGAAAAGTCTTGGTATGGGCAAATACTCCTATTACTACTTAGATAAACTTTATTAGGTCGGATTTCACGCAAATCGAATATTATATTTGTATTAATATGTGTTTATGTTTGTATGTGTGTATACAGGGTGTCCGAAAAGACTTGGTATGGGCAAATACTTCTACTAGTACCGAGATAAACCTACTTAATTCGGATTTTTAGCAAATCGACTATATTCCTATTTAAACGTGTGGGTGTTAGTTTGAATGTATACAGGGTGTCCAAAAAGTCTTGGTATGGGCAAATACTCCTATTATTACGTAGATAAACTTTATTAGGTCGGATTTCACGCAAATCGAATATATTTGTATCAATATGTGTTTATCTTTGTATGTATGTATACAGGGTGTCCGAAAAGTCTTGGTATGGGCAAATACTTCTACTAGTACCGAGATAAACCTACTTAATTCGGATTTTCAGTAAATCGACTATATTCCTATTTAAACGTGTGAGTGTTAGTGTGACTGCATACAGGGTGTCCAAAAAGTCTTGGTATGGGCAAATTCTCCTATTATTACTTAGATAAACTTTATTAGGTCGGATTTCACGCAAATCGAATACATTTGTATTAATATGTGTTTATGTTTGTATGTATGTATACAGGGTGTCCGAAAAGTGTTTTGTAGGCAAAAATAGTTTCTACGTGTGGTGTTTGTATGTGTGTAGCGACACGGTTATGAAGGGCGGTCTATTCTGCATCATCAGTCCGAAGGAGTGTGATATCTTCCTTAATACATGCTCTAGAAACACGAAACTTTCAGGGCATGACAATGATGATATTACCGACATTATGGAGCTCCCTTTCAGTGCATGACAATGATGATATTACCGACTTTATAGAGCCCCCTCGGGGGGCGATTAGGCGGTCTACGCATACTAGTTAAACAAGGTATTGTTTACGGACGAGGCAACCTGGACGAGGCAACCTTTACGAGACGTGGTGTTTTTAATTGGAGAAACCATCACACTTGGGAACAAGAAAACCCTTTTTTGGTTAGAGAAAGACATTTTCAGCATGAGTTCTCCATTAATATTTGGTGTGGAATTATCGGCGATTTTATAGTTGGGCCATATGAACTGCCAGCGTCTCTTAATGGAGAAGAGTATTTGCGATTTTTGCAAACAAATTTGTCGAACTTGTTAGATGACGTTTCACTAGCACTTACACAAGATATGTGGTACATGCACGATGGCGCACCTGCCCATTATTCTCAACAGGTTAGAAATTACTTAAACGAGAGTTTCCCCCATAGATGGATAGGTCGTGGCAGCGCATTTTCTTGGCCAGCTCGTAGCCCCGACCTTAACCCGTTAGATTTTTACTTTTGGGGCGATTTGTAAAATTATGTTTATATGGAAGAAATCGTTTCTCGCGAAGATCTTCTACAAAGGATTGGTGAAGGAGTTAATGCCATTCGGAACAAAGAAGGTGCCTTATTTAAAGTAAGGCAATATTTAAACAAAGGAATAAGAAAATGCGTTGAGGTGAACGGTGGACATTTCGCACATTTATTAAATTAGTTGTTTATTGTTAATTAATTTATTGTTGTAAACGTCTTGAAAAATAAATGCATTGAATGATTAAAGTTCGAATAGCTCAAAAACGGTTGCTTCTAGCGACTTTTAAGTGGTATACCTTTTTTACGTACAAATGATGTGGAAATCATTTTTTTTTAAATTTAGGATGTAATACAATCACGTACAAAAAAAAATATGACCCTTCAACAATGTTAAAAGGCATGTAGGTGGCGCCCCCTACGAAAGAAAGGCAAACTGATATTAAATTTGAATTTCCCATATCAAAAAACCCCTAGATACCAATTTTAATTTAAATATGAAAATTTTTTTGAAAGTTATTCACATAAAACAAAAAATAAAATTTAAGTTTAACACCCTGTATCTCCTTAACGAGCAACATTTTACTAAGGCATTTTTGACTTAATAGGTATATTTTTACCTTTACTATCCACAGTTACTCTATGTAACAATCATTACGGGACACCCTGTATATAAGCTCTATTTAAAAACAAAATAGTTCTTTTAAAGAAAAATCAGATATTCTAGCGCAGTGTTAAAGTAGGTTTAAATATGTCAATCTGAAACACTTACTAAAAGTGGGAGGCAATTTTAGTAATCCCTTATTGGAAAAGTTCTCTTCAACTAATTTAATACTAGCACTCGACATCACTTAACTTAACAAATAATAAAAGTAATAATACCGAGATTCGTCATGACGTGGGTATATATAAAAGGGTGACTTCTTTGTAGACTAGAAAAATCATGATTTGGGACCAATAAAACCACTGTCACTGTAGATCTTATAGTAAACCAGCAGGATATCAGCACCGACTTCTTGCGTACTGTGTAATTAAACATTACGTAAACATTTTTGTATAACATAACCAAAATTATTAATTTGCGAAACTGTATAGAATTGAGATGTAATTTCAAATTACTTACTTTTGTTTAGGGTACTTGTTGGTTTAGATTTTTAGATGATGCACACTGTTGCCATTAGGCAAATGAGGGTTTTAAGTCTTACTAGAACTAGAATGTTGGTTTGTTCTTCTCGGCTAGAATCGTGCACAGCGCCGATTTTAAATATTAAGCGTTGAATGTTATTACGCGACGTATTGACATTAGGTAAAGCGTGAAGTTAGGGAAAGCGTTAAGAATAAATACATTAAAAACTGAAATTTCAATTTTCGTGGGATACGTCCTATTACAATTATTAAGGTAAGGACTTACTAAGATGTTTTTTATCTACAAGGTATTGATCTTTATAGCATTTATATCGGGCGTTGCATCGTCTGGCGGGACAGGAAATCCCATGTAATTTTGAGGTGGGTCAATTATTGGCTTCCCTAATTATGTTAGAGGAAAAATCTATTAGGGTTTATTAAAGAGCACTAAGAACTGTGCCCAAAGAACAAACTTTAGCTCTTATTCGGTGAACCAGTACAGAGTTAACTGCTAAAATATTTTTATAATTTTGTAATTTGTTACGCGCCCTGTACTAATAGGCAACAATGAAAACGCCAGATTACTTTTAAAGCAATATTTCAGAATTTACAATCTCACTGTCAAATTTTTATTGTTCAGGTTAAAACAATTCAATATTTTTATTAAATCAGCTTACGCAACCTTTTTAAGTGCTAATTTTACTAAATACCCAAAAAATTGACTAATATTTTACATTCACTAACTTTATCAAAAACAATAGTTTTACAAAAATAAAATTAAGATTTAATTAAATGTTCAAAATATTCCTCTGTTGACTGCTAGGCAATACCTCAAACGATTATAAAACTCTTTTAGTACGTTGGCTAATTGGTACAATGAAACTTTCAGACATTGTGCTGAGATAGCATTTTTCAGCTTAAACAGGTTTGGATTCTTTTTATTTTTATAGTCTTGATTGTAAGGGGCCCTAGAGAAAAAATCGTTCGGTGAAAGATCTGGAGACCTGACTGGCCAATTTATTGTGTGATTCGGCCCAATAACGTTACCATCAAACGCGTTATTTAAATATTCGCGGACAGCCGCGGTGTTGTGTGCCGGGCAACCATCCATTTGGAACCAAACCCCCTGATTTTCACGGGCAACATTACTCAAAGTTGGTAAAATGTGGTCTTTTAATAGCTTTAAAACATATTCCCCTGTTAAATATCGGTTAAGAAATAATGGTCCAATGATATGTTGTCCAAAAATTCCCGCCCAAACATTAACTTATTGAGGTTAGAATGTTTTGTCACGTTTGTCAAATGTCAAATAATAATCAGCTGTTTGTAAAATGGTATGTAGGTCAGATGTTTTGTAGTTCTAATGTAAAGTATATTTTTTCTTGTAACGATGGTAACAAAAATAATAAATAGTTGAACAAGTTGTTAGTCGTAAGTCGACGTATTATACAAAAATGAGTCTTGTTCGTCTTGTTTAAAGTATAAAAATAACTTCCCAAAATAACTTTTTGTGGATACTGTGTTCCTGTTTCAATAAATCTATTCTGGTTTTCTTGACTCCAGTATCGACAATTTTGAACACTGGGTTCATTATTTAATGTAAAAGTACATTCATCGGTGAAACAAATATTTCCTATAAATTCCCTATCTATAATTGCCCTCCATTACATCAAAACAAAATTCCTGTCGTCGTATTTCGTCCCCATCTCTTAACCTTTGGTGTTTTTCATATTTATTTATAGGAATAGTATTTATGCCTTTTAAGAATACGGAATCTCTGGTATGGTCTTTTCCTGCAAGAGCCTCAAGTTCTCTTATGCTAATATTTCCTTCATTCTCTTCTACGTGCGGTAATACATTTAAATCCCTATCATTCCTTGGATATTTCCTTTGATATTCTCTTGATGCACATTTGCAATTATTTACAACAGTGCCCAGGGTTTCAAATTTTTTTACAGTCCTTATTACTGTCGATTTACTTGGTATTGATCTGTTGAGAAAATGAGCGGCAAACATGTCTGATACTCTTTGATAGCTATTTTGCTGAAAGCATCTAATCATAGATATTTTCTCTTCATTAGTGTAGTTCATTGCGACTTCGTTCGATTTGAAATGTATTTGGCAATTTGAATTAAATTTCGATCTTTGAAAATATTGACATGAAACGTCATTGCCAAAACTGCTGGTGTTTTTATTATCGTTCACCAATACGGGATTTAATCAAATTTTAAATTTGCATAAATATTTTATCAGCTAACTCTTAGCTAACTCACCGGAAGAAGCTACACTTTTTCCCCGCTAGACGATGTAACGCCCTGTATAGCATTTTGTCTATACAGGGTGTCTAAAATAGGTGATACCACTATTGTTATCTCTGAAATGGTAAAAGATACGACGTCGGTTAAATTAGAGAAAATGTGCCGTTTACGGAGTTGCCAAATTATCTATAGTTTCTTATCTACAGGGGATTTTTTTTAAAATAGCCAAAAATTTAATTGTTAAATATC
This sequence comes from Philopedon plagiatum, assembly GCA_963971165.1. Lineage (NCBI taxonomy): Eukaryota > Metazoa > Arthropoda > Insecta > Coleoptera > Curculionidae > Philopedon > Philopedon plagiatum. The sequence continues at coordinate 32,663,685 of OZ020194.1, forward strand.
TCGAAAACTATTATAGTTACAAAAAATTTTTTTTAACAACTATCACACGATTTTTTAAAACTTTTCTAACGTAACCTTATTGTTTTGTTTATTTCATTTGTTTTTATTTAGTTACTGATACTAACGTGTTTTTTTGTCAAATACGGACCTGGACTTTTTGCTGCATTTTTTGAAATAATACTTCATACCCTTTACAACTGCGTATGACTTGATTATGTTTTTCGATGTTTAGGTGAAGAAGAGCATCATCATCAGGATATTCTTATTCTAATAGTACGGAGCTGGCGTTTTTCAATCAGTTGGATAACTGAAACATTGAGATAGGTTGTGAAATTGTGCCTTAACATGAAAGATCCTAGGTCCGTATTGATAGAAAATCCTGATATGTTGCTGTTCTTGATCAAAACGTCGGAAAGCTTATTCAAGTTACACACAGTTGTAAAGGGTATAAAGTAAGCTTTCAAAAAATGCAGCAAAAGGTCTAGGTCCGTATTTGAAAAACAAACAAGATAGAATCAGTAACTCAATAAAAACAAATGGTATAAACAAAACAATAACCTTACTTTAGAGAAAGTAAAAAATCGTATGATTTTTGTTAAAACAATTTTTGTCTAACTCTAATAGTTTTCGAGATATTTAAGAATTAAAATTTTGACTATTTTTAAAAAATCCCCTGTAGATAAGAAACTCTAGAGAATTTGGCAACTCCCTAAACGGAATATGAATAGGTAGTAAAAGTGTCACATTTTCTCTAATTTAACCGACCTCTTTTACCGTTTCGGAGATAGCAATAGTGGTATCACCTATTTTAGACACCCTGAGCAACAGGGTTGGCAAAAATCATGATTTTTTTAAAAAATCAGATTTTTTGATTTAAATCAGATTTTTTTGATTTAAATCAGATTTTTTTGATTTTTTTAGGTTTGTATTATTTCATTATTGTTTGTTCCGATGTAACACAGTTACAATAGTAAATAATTAAAATGCAGTAAATATTAAAATAATGGAGTAGAAAAAGAAAATATAAATTTAATAATATTAATATTAATTCAAACTTCAGCAAACGAAACAGAAAACGGTAATTTTAAAAACACAAACAAAAAACAATAGGTACATATTATATAGCTACCTATACCCTATCCAGTGGTTCCCAAATGGTGGTCCGCGGACCCCTAGAGGTCCGCAGGTTATTTTGTGGGGGTCCGACAACCTTTGCTTTGGAACACTTGATGCCCTTTTGCACGACGTAGGTGTGCACAAACTTTCTCTGAATACATGCTGCTAAAATCCAAACAACGAAATCGGCTGAATGTTGCTTCAGATCTAAGATTAAAAATTTCCGTTCAGATTTACTAAGAAGGTTTGAGATTTAGTACTGGTTTAAATTGAAATCTTCTAGTTGGTCAGTTATGTTTTGACAGGTTTTTGTCATGTCGTTGTTAATAAGTCGTTATTAAAAACTTATGAATTATTCTGATATTTCACCGATTTGCTTGGTTTCCAAATCATTTTCATCTTGGAACGAGTTGCTGTAATGAAGATAGTTCTATTTTTGTCAAAAGTACTTACTAAAATTGCCCTTTTCTTTACAAATTTGCGAGAAAGTTCAAAAATAAGTTCATAGCATAAATCTTAATTGTCTTACACTTGTTAGTTTAAAACTTTTGGTTGTCAAATTAGACTGCACTACGTTGGAGAATCTGGCTGTTCAAATCTTCGACCAGATTTAGAAAGAACTATGACAGGAAAAACAGTATTTCATTCTTCTCTTTAAATTCGAAAACTGATGATTGATATATTATATTTTTTCTGCTAGAAAAGAGAATATATTTTGTTCAGTTTAGTTCAGTTTTTCAGTTACTTTTATAGGATGCCGTTTTTATTTATAAATAGCATGATGCGTTTTGGTGCAAATTGCCAAGCCATATTAAAGGCATTGAACAAATCGGCACTTTTGAAATAAATATTTTTTTCCAAATGACATTAAAAGCGGCCTTTTAATGACACTTGGCAGGCTTAGAAGTTGTACTTTTAATGCCTAGGCAGAAAAAGTCCAATTTTACTGCCTAGGCAGAAAAAGTTCGTTGCTAGGCAACCTTCCAAGTAATAATTTAAATCAAACTGGTTATTAAAATTGACAATGACAAAGTAAACAGTAAACAAACATATTCAACAAACATCATCAGCGGTAAACATAGTAACGCAGGGCCCGGTTACCTTTGATAAAATAATTTAGTTATTTGGATATTGATAATGAAACGCAATTTAAATATGGAAAAGTCGATTTTGCGTGGAATTGGAACAAATTTGAAGAAAAAATTATATGTTTCACACGGCAGAAAAGCAGATTTAATTAATGCCTTGGCTGGTTTCATAGCCTCGCTACGCTCGGCTATGAAACACCAGCCGCGGCATTAAATCTTGTGCTTTTATGCCTAGTAAAACAAATAACTATTTAAATAAAGGTTGTTTCTTTTATTATTTTTGAAGCTAAACTGTTCATGGGGGCCGCATGTTACTAATTTCTAATTTTGGGGGTCCAGAATTTCGAGACATTTGGGAACCACTGCCCTATACCTATTATAATGGTAGATAATAAAATCAAGTCGAGTTAAAATAAAATAATCATTCTCGTAATTATTATGTAATAATAAAATATCATTATGAAGAAAAATGATTGAAATCATTGATTTTTTTCAAAAAAATCACTTGATTTAAATCACGATTTAAATCATGATTTAAATCATTTGATTTAAATCAAACCAACCCTGCTGAGCAATGAAAAATATGACTTTTTCAGACTTATCATACAATGTATTTATAACAATATTAAAAGCGGAACATTTCTTATTGACTGAGGAGGACTGAGCGTCAAATTTTCTTCTTTTGGAAAGCTAAAGAATATATCTTGATGTTTTCAAGAATCCCTGTTTATTATTAACAGGAATATCTGCTATTATAGATGTACAAGCAAATGATTTATGAAACAACAAATTTTAAAACTAAAACAATGACCATAATACCCAGACGAATATCTTAGTAGTAAAGAATTGAAAAGATATTTTTTCCAAGTCTGAACGGACGTAAGGTTCGGTGCATATTTAAATTTAAATATTTATTTTTCGTATAAATTTTTGAAAAATAAATAAAAACTCAAGGTAAAGTAGACAAAACAAACATCGTATAAGAATAATACTAAACCTGACCTTCTACGGTAACAGGAATTTTCCTATGAAAAATGTACTTCTTTTAAAACACGCACGACGCCAACACTTGAATAGTTCAGGAAATTTTAATGAGCTTTCCAACCTCGACAAATGTAACATCAGGATTTTACATTTTTTCAAAATTCTTACTCACATCTAACTTTCAATGTCAAGTCAGTGTCGCAAAAAGCATCTCTGGAAAATTTTCGTCACAGTTTGCCTTTATAGGGATTGCAATCACCGCCTTTAATAACTCTTTTGGATACTGATCCTGATTTATTTATGTAATTCCAATTTCTTATAAAATCCGTTCGATTTCCAACCACATTTCATAAAAATAAAACACGTGTTACCTTGAAGTTGAAATAGTGTATGCATACCAATGAACTAAAAAGTCTATTTTTACAATTTAAACTGGGTATTTAGCCGCCGTTCTGGCTTATTAATGTGTGCTAAGTAGATTAATCAAATAAATATTTTAATTGTAAATGAAAACTTTTAATTGTATACGCATTAATGTCAGACCTAAAAAGGTAGATATGTAAAAATCCTTTTAATATAAAAGGTAATAAGTAGATAATGTCGGTCGTGGGAAAAAGTTGTTAGTGGTGGGCGATACCGTGATATTTCGATTTTATTTTATATGAGCCAGACCACTTAGGCTTCAAACTTACTACTAATGTTTAGTATGTGAAGAGAAGTGAGTTGCAATCTTCTGGTAGGGGACAAAAAGTTAAGGGATGAAGGGAATCTGGACACTTTAGGTATGACGCAAAAAGTTAGGTTCTTCTGCAGCTGACGTCTTTCTGTCCGTTTGACTGTAAATAACCGAGAAGATATCTGTAGAAGATAGACTCTCAGTAAGTCGGTGAGCGACAAGGGAGTTTTCTTGTATAAAACCGGGTCATTAAATAAAAAGTCGACTGGATCTCCCTTGAATTGAATGAATGCTTCAAAGTGGCGAAGGAGGTGCCCCTTCCCCATTGATTTCTAATATGGATAAGCAAACAATAATCGCGAAAGTGGCAAATTTCTGGCCTCGCGCATGTAAACAAAGCTGATCGGCCATGGGCATGCGCACTGCAAAATTTGTCAGCTGTGATGGTCGATCCCACTCTGACTGTCAAGGAACATAAAAGGGTTTGCTGATTGTTTTCCAGCTGGTTATGCAAACCGTGTAGCAGATGACAACAAGCGAGTTGTGCGCATACCCCTCGCCGATCTGGCTCGAGAAATATGACCGGTGGTCGTGCGTATAAACACAATATTTCACCCTGCTAACTTAACTTTTGTTTGCGCACGCTGTCAGTTGTACGGGTCTATATATAGAAGTCAATGCTCTTCCACTAGGTGTCAACAATATTACGTTTTCACAATAAAACTTCTTTGGTACAATTGGACCGTGCTTAACAGAAATAAACTAAGCGCCAAATTCAAAATATTGAGAAAAACTCCTTTACAGTTACAACGCTGCATATACCTATTTATGTATGTATATGTATTAGCGGTTGGTTTAAACGTAATTTTAAGAATGAGTTTTGGATCTTATCTAATATATATATATATATATATATATATATATATATATATATATATATATATATATATATATATATATATATATATATATATATATATATATATATCTCAGCCGCCTAGGATTTATCACTCATCAGTAGAAGTTGCGCTAAGAATGTCTCCTAGGCCTAAAATTAAACTGCTTGCGTCATATATATATATATATATATATATATATATATATATATATATATATATATATATATATATATATATATATATATATATATATATATAATTATTTAAAATTTAATCAATTGCATCGAATTTATGACTTTCATTAGCTTTTGTGGCCCAGAAATAACCATAACCTACATCTGTGATGTACAGCGGTTCGGAGGATAATTAAAAATTATTACAGGTACCTAATAGCGGTTGCAAAATTCTTGGGTGTATGTGCCCCACAAAGTTAGAAAATAAAATTAATTGCGAGTTATTAGGATAGTGTGGAAAACGTTAAAATTTACAAATTCGTGGAATATTTTAACATGAAATAAAAGGGACAGACAGTGCAAGATATTGCCAGCTTTGATAAAAACATTCTATACATTTCCTGGTGTGAGTCAGGATGGATATAACAATTTCGTGAAAACAACTCCATCAAAAATAAGGTTGTTAAAAAAATGAGCAGCTGCAGTAGCAGTTAGTTGGCCACAATCCAAGGCATTAGGAATTAAAAATATACTGGAAATGGGTTATTTAGAAAATCCAGTGTTTTAATTTATCCAGGAAATCATTTTCAATAACTGTATAATATAATATATTATTTAACTTTGTTTTAGTAGCTATCGAGATATTCACTTCACTACCGTATCAATTTTACATAATAAAAGTCGGCATTTTGTTGTTTACTTAAATGTTGAACTTGTACGTACCGCATACTGATTTTATAAATAAGTTCCCATATAAGCTTTAAAGAGCAACATAAACAATATAAAAAGAGGTATAACGAGGCCATTAGTAGGGCAAAAATTGCCGCCAATGACAACTTAATAAATTCCTCAAATAATTCTGTTAAATGTATGTGGCAAATTATAAATAAATATTCTAACAAGAGCAAAGTCTTTCTCCCAAACAACAATATATCACCAGATAATTTTAACAAATACTTTTCCAGCATTGCCCACGAGTTACTTAGAAACGTACCTAACTCTGGTGCCGATCCACTGGAATATTTTGAAAACCTTAACATCACCCCTAGTGCGGAGGAATTCTTTTTTCATGAGTTTAGCTTCAACGGGGTTCGAGATATTATTGATGATCTTAAAAATAAAAAATAGCAAAGATAGGTTTGGCCTAACAGTAAAATTAATTAATACTATTAAAAATATAATATTGATCCCTTTAACGAAATTAATAAACTTATGCCTGAGAGAGGGCGTTTTTCCATCTGTACTGAAGGGTGCGTTGGTGGTACCACTCTTTAAGAGTGGAGACCCGGAATTACCGGAAAACTACCGCCCTATATCACTTCTTCCAATTATTTCAAAAATAGTGGACAAATGTATTTCAACTCGACTTGTGTCTCATTTTGAGAACAATGGTTATTTCAGTAACTGTCAGTTTGGTTTTCGAAGGGAAAAAAATACGGTTCAGGGCATAGAAATTCTTGTCTCAGAAATTTTAAATAGCTTTCATAAACTAGAATATAAAACACAGTAGTTTCATGTGATCTCAGTTAAGCCTTTGATTGTGTTGACCATGGGGTACTCCTGCGAAAGCTTGCAGAATACCACATCTCGCGAGGTAGTATTGCACTTATTAAATCATATTTAGAGGGAAGATTCCAGACTGTTAGAGTGGGCAATGGAGAATCGGCAGAACATGAATTATCTATAGGAGTGCCCCAGGGTTCAATACTGGGGCCCATACTTTTTTAATATACATTAATGACTTGCCATCCATTGCTCGCAACTCGCAGTATGTGCTTTTTGCTGATGACACGTCTTTCTCATGCAGTGCTGACTCACTTGCGGGTTCACTGGAGGGCTCCATGGCCGAACAACGGAGGGCTGAGAGATGGTTTAATACCATAGGCTCCTGTTAAACAAAAACAAAACAAATAAAGTAGTTTTTACACTGAGGAATCTGGAAGTGGATGAGTCCAGCACTACAGTCATGAAGTTTCTGGGGGTACAGCTGGACCAGGGACTTCAGTGGGGTTGCCATACTGGGGCCCTGGCTAAAAAACTCTGTAAATCATTATATCTTCTGCGTAATCTTAGAAGGTGCGTTTCGTTGGGCGTGCTAAGAACAGCCTATTTTGCCAACTTTCATTCCCATCTTTCATATGGAATTTTGGTGTGGGGCCACGCATCTGGGGCACTGCGAGTGTTTGGACTGCAGAGGAAGGCTGTTCGTGTGATAGCTGGGCTGCAGTTCAGAGATGACTGCAGAAACGCTTTTAAAGACTTAAAAATCCTTACGGTTCCGGCGCTGTTTGTTCTGGAGTGTCTTTTGTATGTTAAGAGACACATTGAACAATACAAAGCACATGGGGAAACTCATGACTATAATACCAGAAACAGGGGTGACCTGATTCCCGCTTACTGGCGGCTGAAGAGGTGTCAGGATGGCCCTGGATACTGGGGAATAAAATTTTTTAATGTGTTGCCAGGTCATATAAGGGATTTACCTTTTAAAACTTTTAAAGATGTAGTTAAGAGGATTTTAATTAGTAAGGTTTTTTACAACCTTGATGAATATTTTAAATGTAACTTGTAGTTTTGTGTTTTAATATATTGACCATTTCAGTGTAGTATTGCATAATTTAGGTTTAATTATGTAGACTATAAATTTTAGCTGTGGGTGTAATGTCAGGTGTTTGTAGAAAAATACTTTGACTGCTTAGATGTATAATTGTACTTATTATCTCCTTTTGACGTATGTAACATGAATAACATGCATAACATGAATAAATTATTATTATTATTATTATTATTATTATGGCGGGGGCCAAATGAACTACAATATTTTAGAACTGATAAGCACAGTAAGAAAAAAAAAAGGATAATAAGAATTATAATACAAAATACACATTTAAAATTTTCGAAAAACCTCCTAATAGACTATTATCTATTTAGTGTTCCTAGTATTATCAAATATAATAAATACCACGTTTAAATAAATTACTGGCGCCGAACTGCCATCATGCTATTTTATTGTATTACTTTAATTATTTTATTTATTATTAAATTCGTGGTTGGTTAAAACCATCTTACATGCAAACTATAAATATAAATTTTAATAATATTTTGACATCCAAATTTCATAAAAGTCACTTGAAATGACAGGTAATACTGTTTGTACTCGAGAATCAAATTTTTTAATTTTCCCTAGAAAATCAGAATTTCTAATACAATTATAAGAGTCTGTATATAAAACATCTGGTTTTCTTGATCTTTTAGAATTAGAATTTAATAGGATATTCAGTTCTCGTTAAACGCCGTCGTTAGGTATATTAAATGAATGGAATTAACTTGAGCCGGTTTCCATTTTGGAAATTCTTTACCAGGAATTAGCTTTTTGAAAATATTTCAACATTTTTTCAATATAGAAAATAAGAGTATGTAAAAATTTGTTACCATTTTAAAAAGTAGATCTAGTGTAATAGAAAAGTACCCTTTATTTTTGAATAGCCAACAGCATACCCTTGTGTCACTAGAAAAAGACAAAATAAAAGCGATTTTTACCTAATTACGTATTTCTCTAAATACACTTGGCAAACGGATATATGGGCTGTAATCAAACTACAAATATAACTTTGCTTTTAAGCAACGTCTGCTCTTTAAAGTTGTAACAAATTTTTACACCATTCTATCAGCTGTATTGAAAAAATGTTGAAAAACTATCAGTGCAAAACACCAAATACCTTGACCTTCAATACAATATAGAATAAGTTGTTTCTTTTGCAGGTGATATGATGGTAACATCAAAAAATAAACATGGGAGTCACGTGATATTAGCAAAATTGACATTTCATTAAATACATATTACATGGTTTTTATTATATTATGTATAATTACTAGCTGCGCGTATTTGTAACATACCCCTCATGTTCCAAATTATTGTCTTTCAACGACAAAATTATAAAAATCAGATTGTACGTTCTTTAGTTTTAAGATGATGCAAAATCATACTGAAATATTTCAAAGGCATTTAGGCGTAGTCGAGCAACCCAAGCAAACCCAAACAAATGTCGTCTATGGCACTTTGGTCAACTTGAGATGTCGGCGTCGACTGAAACAAATAGCTTAACCGTTTATTACCTACCCAAAAATTTTAAATTCCGGTTTACCCTGCTCTGATTGAGTATTAAACAAAATGTTAAAATTTGTGGGTAGATCATAAAAAATACTGGAATGTGTAAGCTATTACGTTTCAAGTGTAGAACATATCAATTTTTACCTTTTTGAATACCCTCTATATATGCTCATTTCATGTTATCATTTATCTTTATTTTATTTTAACTGTTTGCAATTTTTTTCGTAAAGCTGTCTCCGTTAGTTATTTCTAGTTGTATAAATAGATATTTATATGAATTCTTTACAATTTACTGTGGAATTTTTTTAACTTATGACAATAGTCCCCCCGATATTGACGTGCTATCATTATGCCTCCCAAAAGCTGTCCCTTGGGCTGAAACGAATCACATAATTAAAATTTTAAAAAAGCTGTAATCATAAAAGTCATCTCCAACAACGCTTACGATCAAACGCTTATAAATTTAAACTCCCCATAAAAGTATAACTTCTTTCTTCATTCACATTCACCTATAAAGTTATGTATTTTTAAATACCATTAAAAAAGTAAGGCGATAATGGCAAAATGCCATGACTATGAATACTACTTTTATTAATAACAAATTGTCGACTAAAGCTGGTCTGGTGCAAGCCAGCTTTTTCCGGGATGAATGCGAAACTCGCGTCATGAATAAAACATTTCATTGACGGGCGCGCGGGAGACCCAAGAAATTTAAAAATAATTGAACCCATTTTTAGACATAATTAAACTCGAGCGAAATGCCTATGTATGACTAATCAGGATGATAGTGCGAGGCAAGATGAGGTCTGACAAAAGTCCCGAGACATCTTTATCCCACTGATTTAATAAGGACACGTCATATAATAAATTTTATGGTTGAACAAGTGAATATAATCGAAATATTATCGCATACTATATCGGAAAAGGCCAAACGTATAAAAATGCTATAATTTCGCCATGGTATAATATCATTAATCTGTTAATCCGTTAAGAGCATATTAAATAAATGTGACGACTACTTATACATGGATAATTAATCAGGTAGTAAAATAATACAGCAGATTCATAAGTTCAACATTTTTAATAATACTTCAGAAGTTTATGAATTTTCTATTACGTGCTACTTTATAAACCTAATAAAAACTTGCACAAAGTTGTAAAGTCTACAAAGAGCTTAATATAATTCTTAGGGGAACCCAATTTCCTTCTATTTTATGTAAATTTTCCTCCAGCGCATTACGGGAATTAGAACAGAAATATTATTTGATAAAATTTGATTTCTCTTACGATTTATACGTAATAGGTATGTCCCTTTTTGCTGCTTCTTATAGGAAAGTTTTTGGTTTCTCGATTTTAAAAGGTAGCAAATAATATAATAATACAAATATAAGTCTACATTAAACTTAAAAATTTGAAATTTGGTAACAGAGTGAGGACAGAAAGGGCATCTTAATAAAAACGGCACTAAATTTTTGGATATTCTGATTCTCTGAAAGAAACTAAATTATAATTTGGATGCTTATAACCAATTGCTAAATATATAAATTTTAGAAAATCATGGTTTATGTCGCCAACATACCTAGACTTTTGTGAGACTATATAAAATGTTTCTATTGTTTAATTCCTGAATGCCAAAATATTAATACAGTGCTTTACGATAAAATTAAGTTATCTCTTATATTGATCTCAGATAGCAAGTAATTAAGAACATACTGACTCTTATAACTCCAAAAATTCCAACAAAAAATTTTAAAGCAATGAAAGAAGTCTACTTGTCAGGGGTACATGTACCCCTGACAAGTAGACTTCTTTCATTGCTTTAATAATTTTACCTCACGGTAAATTCTACTCCGACTGCTTGGAACTGCTAATGGATGGCGCTGCCTGTGTTATACCGCTTATGCAGTTCGACAGAGTTAGCTTTAAGGATATGCTGTTTCGGAAGGTAGGTATGTTCGTTTATCCTGTACTGATGAGAACTAAGAGTTCGAAACCGGTATGCAGGTAACGACATCCTAACTAAAGAAAAAGCTTCCTTCTTCCTGGTAGTTTCTTGCAGTCAAACCAAGTATTTTGTTGTCTAACAGTGTTAGTCAAAATACGGCAAATTTTGGTATGTAATCCAGCGCTCGGAGGGGCATATAGCCCGGAGAATAGCTGTTTTACCATGATTTGTTCAAACCCTTATAGTATAAGGAATTTTCAGGTGGTGTAGAGAAATTATTCTCAAAAATTTTAAAATTTAATTTTAGATTAATCTGAAAGGCACTTTTTCTATTAAAATCACTTAGGTATTTAGTTACATGTAATTATGTCTGTTAGTAAAATAATGTATATCAAGTTTGTTTGACGGACAATAGCGAGATTTTGCAAATTGAAGTTGCAAACACGCTAACCCATAAACGATCAAATTTAGAGTGGTGTTTGACAGAGTCAAATGATTCTTAAAAAACTTTAAAATTAAAATGTTCGCAATTTTCTTCATTTTGGTCAGCTTATAAATTCAATGAGGAAATTCAGCGAGAACTCTAATTAAAACACCACTCTAAATCTCAACGGGTATGGGTTAGCGAGTCTGCAATTTCTATTTGCAAAATCTCACCAATGCCTACCACTTTATTTCAATAAAATAGTACTGTATTAATATTTTGGCATTCAAGAATTAAACAATAGAAATATTTTATATAGTTTCCCAAAAGTCTAGGTATGTTGGCGACATAAACCCTGATTTTCTAAAATTTATATATTTAGCAATTGGTAATAAGCATCTAAATTATAATTTGTTTTTTTTTCAGAGAATCAGAATATCAAAAAATTTAGTGCTCTGTTGCCAAATTTTAAAACCTAAGTATGATATATAAATCGTAAGAGAAATACAAATTTTATCAAATAATATTTTTGTTCTAATTCCCGTAATGCGCCGAGTATCGACTCAATTTTGTGTTATTGGCGGGGTCGGTACAAAAATTGGCGACTCAAAATATGCGAATCAGTGATGACTGGTGATAGCTGCAAGTATCCCAGTAGGCACATGGCTAATAAGAACTTTGCTTGTAGCGTTGCCGTTCCAAAGGTGGTGCGTGGCAAAATCATATTCTAAAGATATTTACATAAAACTGATTAATATAAATGAATAAATATGGCAGTTTTAGGTTTTTTTTAATTAACTGTTACGGGCAATAATTTTGAGTGTAACTGCTGCATTTTCATAAATAATAAGGAAGAACTGAAACGCTTTAAGGAAAGGTGTATGTATGAACTACTTATATAAAAATGCACGGCAGATTCTACAACGCTAGAACGGTCTTATTTGACAGTCAAACGTTTTAAACTGACAAGTATAAGAATAAGACAACTAAGTTTTTGTATACCATGACTTTGTTTCTGAGTTTTTCGTAAATTTAAAAAGAAAATTAATTAATATTATTACGTACTTTCCAGAATAATACAACTGAATTCATTCTAGAAACACTTTTCATTATGAAAGTCATTTGGAAATTAAGCAAATCTCTGAAATATTGGAATAACTCATCAGTTTTTAATAAAGACTTATTAACAATGACAGGACAAAAACCTGTCAAAACCTAACTGATCAACTAGAAGATCTTAATTTAAACCGATATACTAAATCCAAAACTTTTTAGTGAATCTGAACGGCATTAGTGAGATTTTGCAAATGGGAATTGCAGCCATAAACGATAAAATTTAGAGCGGTGTTTCAGAGTTTTTTCTGCATTTGCTAAATGGATTTACAAGTTCACCAAAACCGAGGAAAGTTGTGATTTTTTTTTAATTTCAAATATTTTATGAATCATATGAGTGAAACAAACACCACTCTAAATTGTATCATTTATGGGTTAACGCGCCTGCAATATCTATTTGCGAAATCTCTCTATTAATTTCTGTGCTAGTGCGGAAAGTCGTCGAATAACTCGAGAGAAAGGACCATTCTTGATTTTGGTCCAGAGCCCTCCAGCTATCGCGATTTCTGAGCGCTTACCCTTTGTCAGGCAGGCATACACGCAGAGTGGCCCTTTAAGCTGATTTCATGTTATAAAAAGACTAAAACTACTATATTTATTAATTTGTAAATATTAATCAGTTTTGTGTAAAAATCTTCAGAATTTAAAATGTGATTTTGGCACTCACCTCCTTTGGGACGGCAGCGCTACTGAAGAAATTGACAAAGACAAAAGTTACTTACATTTTTAGTGGTCTAAACGGTATTAAATTACACAAGAAATGAGGCCAGATCGATTTTATATACGAAATATCCTGAAAACAATTGTTCATTTCTGCCGAGTAAAAAGAGCAGACCAAACGAACACCCTATTAATTCCTTGAAGTACGTTCGTTCGGAAACATTGGGTATGTGTAAGTCATTGGTATGTTTACACGTTTTAACTAAATGAATCGAATCAAATCACATCTTTCGACTCGAACTAAATGCGCTACTTAGCATTTCATTAGCGTTTACAGTGAATGTCAAACACAAACATACTATGTATTATTAAGCCTTAACATAACACAATATACTATTAAGCCTTAACATAACATTCAACCATTACTTTGTTTAATTTTAGTTTAATTCTAATAGCAGTTTACACAAACGAATTTGATATCTGATATACAATATAGTTAGAACTAATTTGGTTAGGTTCGTGTTCTTGGTTTGAACAGAACTATTCTAGTTCGATGGCGTTTACAGTAGGTAAACCAACTGTTGAATTCCAATTTAGTTCACGAACCAAATGTGTCTTGTAAACTAATTCATTGATATTATAGGTTTGTCCCAACAAACGGTTTTTAATCAGAAATACAGTTGGTCAGATGAATATTACATGTTGTACACCGATAGAGTTTTAGTGTATGTAACTTTCTGACGGTTAGAAGCTGTGGCGGACTGCTAGTTGGAACAGAGCTTATGTCACGAGCTCTTTAAATGGACAAACAGAGAAAAAAGAAGTGCACGCAGTTGTAAATAATTGTGATGAATGCAACTTAATCCACTAAAGTTTTTAAATATTGAAAAGACGGGTAAAATAAAAAGCCCATATCTACCTGTACATGTTAAAATTATATTATTTTGCATAAATATATATATATATATATATATATATATATATATATATATATATATATATATATATATATATATATATATATATATATATATATATATATATATATATATATATATATATATATTCCTGACTGACATATCAACGCCCGGGCTAAACCACGGGCTCTAGAAACACCAAATTTGGAATATACGTATACATTCCTCATAAAGTAAAATAGACATAGACAAATAGACACCCACTAAGAAGAGATTGTTCAAAATTCCTCCTCCACCGGGGAGAAAAAGGGTAAAGTACATATTCACGGAGTACGTAGGTAGCAACTTTATAGAGAATTATTCTCGGTAACAAGCCATACCATATACACGCACTCTAGCTTGCTGCTAGAGTGCTTATATTCAATGCTAGATACATATAACTCATTTAATTTATTCAGTTACCTAGAACTTCTTGTTAAAATCTCTAAAGTGGGGGTTTTGTAAAATTTAACCGGTTTGAAGTTATCTGTGAGTTGTCCTACAAACCATATTACTTATTAATTTAAGAATTTTAAAATCTTATAGGTTGGGTTGTTTTGATGGGATGTTATTTTGAATAAGAAAATATAACTACCACAGGGTGCGGGGGATATATTATTTTTTATAAACAACCCTAATGCATAAATATTGTGAAAATCCGTTTGTTTACTGCTTAATTACGCCTAGTGGACATGTTGGCCCAAAATTTTGCATAGGGGTTCCATAGTTTCATAGGAACTGGAATACAACATAAGACTATTTTTGTCTAGATAAGTCATTTGTTACCCGTTTTTACATATTTTAACAGATTTGATAAGTTAGCTTGCGGTCTTGGTTAATATACAATAGGATGGAGCGACGGTATATGAAAATAATTAATGAAAAATAATGTTGCCTGACCTTAAGAAAGTTGTGGTTGGGAAATAGAAATTTTTTGGAATTGTAATGTCTTTACGAGTGTGCCTTCCACCGCCACAAAAAAAATGATTTTTTTTTTTTGAAAAAGAAGTTGTCCTACTTTGGAAAAGTTTAAGTCACAAATTAAAGGTTTTTTAGCGTTTTCAGACTTTTTACGAGCATCCTTTCCACCGCCACAAAATTTAACAAGTGTTAAAATCTAAGATTTATATATATATATATATATATATATATATATATATATATATATATATATATATATATATATATATATATATATGTGTTACTATTCACTATATACTATTCCACTCATTAGTAAATTAAAATACCAAGCTACAGTAAAGTAAACATTTGTTTAAAACAATACAACTAAACTACAAATTTAATACTTTGAAAGAAAATCTTTCTTGTTTTCGAATTTTGACAATATGGACCTAGAATCTAATTTGTTTCTAACTATTTAGTCAATCTCGCCTTTCATAACCACAAACTGCAATTAGGGCCGGATTCATGGGAGGGTATGGGGGGGGGGGGGTCCCCCGTAGATGCTCGAGTTGGCTAATGAGAACACGAGTTGGCTATTAGAACCTCGTACCAAAAAACGTCGACAGTTGGGTTTTGGGAAAGTTTTCAAAAAGGTCGATAGTTTAATTCCAGCAAACGTAAAAAAGTTTGATCAGTTATACAAAAAACGTTGATGGTTTTCTCGGAGGGAATTTGCATAAAAAGGTTGACAATTTTGAATTTTTATCTTTTCATTGTTGGATATTTTCCTCCCCCCCCCCCCCCCACATAGTGCTTTCAGTATGCCACTGACTGCAATAGGTCACATTTTCACTGCTCTTTCCACGGCGTGCATGTGTCAAAGGTAATCTTGGAGATTTCTGATTGCTCTGGGTCGTATTGGTGATTCAGTCCAAACGACAGCTTGACAATCTATTAGTTCATAGTAGCTTCTAGCTTTAAAATAAAAACCTGGGACTGCAAATCTTCGAATTTTTGTGTCTGCACCAGGCGCGGCCCGTCCATAAGGTCATTTGGTCAATGACCCACCTAAAATTTTCAGTGATCTACCTAATAATTTATTTTTTAATTTTTTAAAACCAAAAAAGAATCTTTTGTTTCAAAGTTCCATGCGAAAACTCCCCAAGAAAGAATCAAGTCAAGCCATCGTCAAAGGATATCCAAGCTTGTTCCGGGATGGGTCATATTGTAAATTGATCTTATAGGTTTATATGGACGATATAAATTCATTAAAAGCAAGAGAGAAACAGACATACGCGCTTTAGGAAGTTAAAAAGAGACACAATTGGTCGACGGCCCACCCATAATATCTGGCCACTCCCACTATGGAAATACTCTCAAACCGCCCCTAAAATATATTGTTTCAAAACATTTGGTTCGGAAAAAGAAAAACTAATTAGGTACCTAATATGCGCATTGTATTTGCATCGTATTAATAATATTAATTAGTGGTTAAACATAAAAAATTATAAATACGATTTCTGTCAGGCCAGCGCTAGGCATCAAATTTGACGGTATCGGACCGATTTTCGTACATAACCGGCGCACATAGGGGTATTTGAACAATCTGTGCGGCCAAAATTTTTTTTCGTTTTTATTGAATGCTAAATTATGTAACTAAGTGAAACCCATTTGTTTTTCTGCTTAAAAATATGTATTTACAAAAAAATTAAAAAAAAAATTTTGCTTGAAAATATTTATTTACAAAAAAAAGACAATTCTATTAAATTTCATATATTGTCGTCCACAATAGTATTTTCATCTTCACTTCCGGAAGAACACAGGTTCGGCTCCGCAGGCATAAGCATTTCCAGTGTTTCTGGTAGGAAAGAGTTTGATTTTCTTTTCTTTATCCGCCTCATACTGCTCATCAAAGGGTCGGAGCTTAAAAGTAAACGATTGAAAATGTCCCTGTTGCAGCTTTCTCGTGAAAATTTTCGCGCGAAATCCTGTCGATAAGACCGGAAGTGCTTATTCCTTGCCTCTGCGGCTTCCTCAGAAAGCTGCCCGATTGGTAACAATGCATTCTTTATTATCTCTGCTCCATGAATAAGTATCTTGTGCATCGTGGGTGTCATGGGATGCCATGGATAGAGGTCCACGTATAAACGAGCAGTTTCCAATGCATAAGTATTATATTTTTCCGGGTCGACTTTATGTCCGCTTGAGATAGTCTCCAATATGACTTTTAACCTGTATATCAGGTCATAGCTAATGCCCGTTATCTCAGATGCTAACTTTGGATCTTCAAAAAATCTTCGGCTTATGTTCCCGTCATTGGTGTTTCCAAAATTTGCCTTTGGCATATCAACTAATAACCCGGTTTCATTACGAAACCTGATTTGGATTTCAAGTTTCCTCTCTTTCTCGAGTTTTTTTTCCGCCTCGGTTTTCTTTTCTCTATATTTTTTTACTGGCATTTTATAGGCCAGATGTAGAACACTCTCAAATAATCTTATTCTGGCATGTAATACTGAAAGACCGAATTGGATTGCCTCGAAATTAGCTTCTTGTCTTGCATCTAATTGGTTAAAATCCTTTGAGGTTGCGCCACAAATATAGCATCAATTTGTTGATGTGGTTCCAGTGGCAGCATTACACACCTTTCCATCGACCATTGTCATGATGAATTTGTGTTTGACAATAAACTTTTTCCGACCTAAATCAACCTCAGTTGGAATGAGAGAATTTATAGAATTATTCACGTGGTTTATTTCTTGTTCTGTAACATCAGTACTCTCTTTGACGAAACGAAATCTTATAAGCCGACAAAAACGCGGAGAAGATGGAGTCGGATTCTCCCATACGGTTTTTCCATTATTTTTGCCACATACTAATTTTAGAGGCACGAAACAACTTTGAAATATGTTCATATCTGAATCCGCATCACTGTCGAACTTTTGTTTGTATTGGGATTGCTGGGATCCATCGCAACCCCATTTACATATAATCGTTAAAGTTTCACGTTCTCGATCCGTCAATGTTATCAGTACCTCTTCCAGGTACTCGGATAATCGCCTAACGGTAAGGTCCATCAAGGGCTGCAGTTGAGCTTCCGCGCTAGTGCTCGTTATCGTACATGCCTCCGGTGGCGGGTAACACTTCTTTTTTTCCTTTTGTAAAAGGCTATAACACGGAAAAACATTTTTGTTAGTCCTTCTTATAATTTCATATTGTTCTCGGGTCAGATCTGCGTCTATGTACATTTGTATTGCTTCTTTAACAGTCAAAGGGCTTATTTTACCTTTTAACGATTTTGTGCGATAATACGCCTTTCTATATTTAGTTGCCCGAGTTGGCGTACTGACAATTTCTTTGAGCACATTTGAAGCATCTCGCTTTCCTGTTTTTCTTAACTCTATTTGCGCAGCATGCACTATCACATCCTCTTCAAAGGTAGAGCGAAGCTCCTCAGTCTTTCTCCTTTTACTTCTCTCGCTCAATTGATCAAAAGGTTTGCTCGGTCGACCAGATCGATTTTGCGGGCTGTCGACCACTGGAATTTCAAAGGTTCCTTCTAGCCATGGAATATTGTATTGAAGAAATACGTCTTCTTTATTATGGGCTTTAGTCCATCTACGTTTAATTTCAGATTTGAAATGTGCAAAATTGCTTTTTAATTTTTGGATTTGATCGTGTGTATATCCGTCACAAGACAAAAGTTGATCTTTTAAGCACTTAAGTTTGGCTTCTAAATTAGGGAGATTTTCACTCATCATGCGGTCAAATAAGTATTTTCGGGTCACAATCCTCACTCCCGATGTACCTTGTGAACCTACAACAAAGAAATGTTACGTTAAAATTAATAAAACGAAAATGGACTTTTTCATATAATTTTGTCTATAATATTCAAAGCACCAAAATATAGCTTATCCGGGACTGGTTATTTGATTTCTAATTTACTGAAACCACAAACTTTTCAGTGTTATCAAAATTTTTACCGGATCTATCAGGATAATATGAAAATTACACTAAACATTCCTTTTTTTACAAAAAAAATACTCAAGGAAAAGATCTTTCTTTGACGCTCCAAAATATAACGCGCAAATAAGTTAATGACCACAATTTTGTTAAATTACAATAGTTACATACCTGTATTTTGAGGATCCATAACTTTTTCCACCACTTTAAAACTTACAGACATAAAATTCCACTTTCACAATTTTGACTTTTAAGAGCGCCGAGAACAGATAACGTACACTAGGTAACACGATCTAATTCCGACTGACGATACGGGTGCGTGATGCACGGTGCGGTGAGCGGGAGGGGCTGGCTTTTATCTCGAAATGGTCCTTTATCACAGGTAGTCGTTTGCCTAGAAGTATTTGGTGTTTTAATTTAGTGACTTTTGGCCGCCTAGATCGTTCAAATACCCGTATGTGCGGCGTAGTCCAGGGGATATGATCGCAGCGAGGTAACCCGACGCTCGAGGGTTCGAATCTGTGTTGGGGCAATATCTTTTTTTTTAATTTTTTGTTATTTCAAAAATTAGATCGACTCTAAAAGGTGTATTGGCAACAAGTTCTTCCTCGATAAAATATTTTTAAAATTCTTGGCAATCTCATATTTACTACAGCTTGCAGCCTGCACGTGCGTAGACAAATATCGTATTACTATGTCTAGTCGCCAGCATTGTATTTATTAAAGAAAACGGAGTTTCGGCAGCGTTCCTAATTTTATTTTACGAATAATCATACTTTTAGATCAGAATTTTTTTCTGTTTATATACTGGGCTTTTAGTACAAGGCGCGACACCTATTGAGGAGAAGCTAAAGTTTTCACAACGTAAACCGCTAAAATCTACTAATTTAGAGTATTAAAACACATAGAAAAAAGCCATAAACAGAAAAGTGATACTAAAAATCATAAACATCAAGAGTAGTAATGTTCAATATTCTGCAGTACCTATTTTATGATTTTTGCAGTGTTGATTTGTAGGTAAACAATTTCTTGACACATTATTAAAAAACCTTTCTTAATTAAAAAAGTGTATTTTGCTTGTTGCGTTGATATCACTAATTTCCCACAAAATTTTGACCCACCTGTAAAAAAACTCACTGGCCGCGCCTGGTCTGCACTTGTCCCAGACCATGGAGAGTAATAAAAATTATAGTATAATATTGCAGGTACATAGAATAAAGGAAACTGCACTTTTTTACATTGCTATTGCTCTTAATGTTTTTGATAAAATGTATTTTTGAGTGGATCTTAATTTTTTTAAATATTAAACATTTTTTTAAACTCATAGTCTTACCTTATTTTGCTTTAAACACGAACATGTAATATAATCCACGCATTTACATACAGCAAAGTCAAATAGTCGTTGACTAGGTTTCTGAAAAGTATCTAATTTTGATTTGTAAGAAGGAACGTCTTTTTTTTGCAAATATGGCTTCAGCAGATCTTTCCGTTTTTTTTTGGTATTCTTTAATTAAGGCTACAATTATTTGATGACTTACAAAAATAACACACCATAACGACTTAAGTTAAGCACACCTCTATAACGACAAACGACTAACTAATAATCAGCATCTAGTACGAAACTTCTCATAACAAAAACTGGCTATGTTACATGCTACCTATTATTGCATTCCGCGGCAAAATTTTTTCTACGTTTTTTTAAAGAAAAATCAAGTCCTGTACGTAGAATATATTTATTATAACCAGAAAAACACTTGTTATAATAAAAAAAAACCGATCAGGCTTGTTTTTCCACCGCCACATGGGCGTTATAACGACAATATATATAATAAAAGGGGTGGGGGCGATGGAAGAACTTGACACAAAACAATTTTTATTGGGAAAAATATTTATTGTTGACCAACACAACCTTCTGTATCTCAGGCGTGAAAGATTTAAGAAAAAAAATATTTCGCTCCACCCTAATATACAGGCTATCTCTATCAATTTGAACTCAAAACTTCTCGCTCGTATACGGAATATTATATTCTAAGCAGTGTGATACGCTTGGGGTTTCGGTGAACAATACATAAATAGTGTTTCTTTTCATTATTTGATCATATACAGGAATATCACCGAGATTTTGATCACCGAGGGTTTGCTACAAATATGAGTAGTAGTAACACACATGGAGCAAACGAGAGAAAAGCCGGGGGTACCCAGTAGGCATTAATAAAACGTGACCGCATTTAAGTATGATTATGTAGACACGTGTAAAAATCAATATCTGCAAATCAGCAAAAAGTACGGCGCAATATACCTATAATTAATTTATTTTGACACACTGTTTACATAGAACAATATTAACAAGGTTAATTTCATATCGTAAAACTGCATAATAGCATCAGTAAACTAGTTAATATAAATGAAAGTAATCCAATAATTCGGGTTTAAAATACAACTAAGGAAATTTTACAGTTTGTTTTAACAAAATCAGACTTGTACTTGGACTATAAAATAAGTATTTAAACTGGGCTAGAATAAGGAACTTCCTTTACAAACAGTATAAATACCTGATTGATAATGAATATATTATAATTTACCTAGTACTTATTTATGTAATTTTTGCGTTTAGTTAAATCAAACTTATTCAGCATATGTTCGCAAAAAAAAACTGGCGCCTTTCAGCTAACATACATTTTTATAATCTTATCAAAAATGTACATACACTTATCATCTAATTCTTGAACTAATCTACGAAATGGCAAACGCGAAAGTTATGTCAAGTGTTTCCCCATCGATTTTGAGTTTTAGTCGTAAAACCAAAAAACGGAGGCGCAGAATATCAATTATATGAACATAAAGCGTCACTCTTTATAAAAGAAATGGATGTTTAAAATCCAGTCACGTGCTTTGGAATGCTAGAAGACAGGGGTGGCAAAAAGGACAACCATTAATAAGGCAATACCAGAATCTTAATAAAAGTTCTAAATGCAATAAATTGACGAGCACTTATAGGGTGTATTTTTTACCTTCTTATTGCAAAATAAAAAAAAATACTTGCCCCACCCGCAAAGGCGTCTATAGGAAAAAGCTTTGTGAATGAATGTAACTCACACAAAATAATATAAATTCACACACACACACACACCATTACACACCTCCTAATAATTATGGCAACGCGTGCATAAGCCCCAATTGTGGCATTTTCGAGTTTTTTGTACAGGATTGTGGCGCCCATTCCGAGGAGTGTATAGGGATACAAATAATTTCGTTACACTCCGTAGTTTTTTTCTTATCGCTGAAAAACATTTATGGCATCCGTTTCCACAATTATATCATGACAAGAACTGTGTTAATGCGACGCCTTTAGGGTAAAGGGTAAAAATGGAGAATTACAGAAGGAAAAGATGCTTTATTTTTTATCTGACAGTATCTGACAATAACAATCACAATGCTAAAACAGTAAAACCATTCAATTTATTTTCAGGTAATTATGACGGACTTCTATACAGGGTTTTCCATAACATACTCCCGCCCAAGTCCGGCATGTGTATAATCTTCTAAAAACTGTAACGCTTCGGTTTTCTGACAATACGACCAGATTTTGTTTGCTTCTCTCTTCTAATTTCCAAAGATTCCTTCTTCTGGTCTTCTGTAGAGTCAGTTGAGTTTTTGTCGCATACATTTGGGACTCTCATTTCGTTAAGCTTTTGTTCGCTTGTATTTTCGTCAGAATTTTCTTGTATATGTTTGATAGGCAGTTCCTCTTTGTATTGACGGCTAATCTCTAGTGGAAAAATTCGTTGTAATGGACGTATGAGTTCCCCATTAGCTGTCTTGATTTTAGCTACTCGTACTACATTGTCTTTTCCGGGATATATATCGATTATCTTCCCCATTGGCCAAGCTATCCTTTTCTTTGTGTCTGAGCCAATGAGTACTATATCACCAATTTCCAAAGTATCGTGTTTTCTTTTTCCGACATTTACCAAATTCGCCAAATATTCATTTCTAAACCTACTTTTCAAGTTATCTCTTACTTTCTGTATATATTTTATTCTTTTCTGAATACTAATTCTGCCAATCTGATCTAAATCGGGTGTTTCGCTATTAGAGATATTTTCTGCGTTTTCATCAGTTTCCATTCTTTCCTTTTCGCGTTTCCAAAATTCGTTTTGTTTTTTCGCAAATTCCGCTATTAGCTTCTCCTGTCTGTCTTTGGCTCGCCTCCTTCTTTCTTCCCTCTCTCTGCTTTCACGCATCTTTTTCGCCTTTTCATTCTCTTCAACGGAAGGCCATAACTGTCGTCTCGCTTTTTGTATGTAATCGCGACAAACCAAATCCGATATTGCTATTTTCTTAAGCAACTTTCCAACGTAAAATGGGCCATCACCACACGGGACCTTGTCATTCCCTGCAGCAAAATAATCAATTTCATCGTCTTCTGGATCAAAACTATCTGGAATTCCAGATAATTGCGAGTGTAGTTTTAAAAGTAACGAAATGATACTTTCATTTATCCTGACGGACGGTTGCTCCTCCGAATAATCCCCTGGTGGTAATTTCCGCGTCCTATACGGATTTCTTTTTCTAAACCCAAGCGACGTGGATGGCAACGCCCTGCCGCCCGCTACTTCTCTTGTCCTACTTTGAAGTTTTCCTCCTCCACTCGACGGTCCTAATCGATTACTGGGGTTCAACATAAGGGTGTTAAATATTTTTGGTACGGGGACTGCGGGGAAGGAAGATTCAGCAGATGATTTGACTACTTCATTGCCTGCCATCAAAGCAGGAAGATAGGCCGGAGAAGGTAGAGCCGGAGGTAGGGATATACTTAGAAGAGCCTGCTTCGCAATTGTTCTGTCTCCGGGTAAGGCTACTCTCCGATCATCAACTTCCATTGCTTCAACGGTAACTTCTGTAGGTGGTGGAAGAGCAAAACAAGGTGCAATAATTTCAACTGGTGATTCTGGTACGCTGCGACCTTCATCTATAGAATTCGACGATCCAGTATAAATCATCAAATCCATGCCTTCTTCAGGCGATCCGTCTTCCGAATGGTGCTTCTGATCTAACATTAAAGGTTTAGGTCTGCTGTCGACGTCTCTGGGATCAGAAGACATAACAATATCATCCGAATCGGATGAGTTGATTTCATCTTCTCCTAAATCGCTTTCTGCGGAACTATAAACTATGGGTATAGGGGCAATATCAGCTACAGTAGTAGGAAAGATCACTTTGGGCATGACAGTCCTGAAGTTGTCAAACACATAACCTGTCTGGAACCAGCTGGTCAAGTCTCCATCAATTACCTGATGAGCTTTGTCTTTAATTTTAGTTTTTTCGGTACTTTTAGTTTCTCCACTATTATTGAGGCTACTACACAGTATAGGAAAATGTTTTTTACCACAAATTATACATTTATCAAAAGCTCTGCATTTTTTTATACTGTGGTTTGGCTTTAGACAACTAAAACAAGCATGCTTCGTTAAAACTTTATGTTTTCTTTCCTCTAACGTAAACGATTGTGCTTTAATACATTCCTGACTTTTATGTGTTTTACTATCACAAAATAAGCATGGATAATCTTTCTTACCAACTCGATAAGGGTTTTCTTCAGTTTCTTTTCCCATTTTCTTACCAACTCCTTCCTGTGATAAAATTGTGGCTGCCGTGTACTGTGATAATTCTTGTCCTCGTCTTGTACCGGCTTCTCCAAAACTCGTTCTAGCTAAATGTATTCTTTCTTCACTCTCCACCTCGACACGTAAAAAATCTAATAAGAGTTGTAAATAATTATTATTATTTTCTTTACTTTTGCTAGTACTCTTCTGCCTCTCCCATGCTTTTAAAATGTCTTCAGGGAGTGCAGATTCGACCAACGGGTACAACATAGCTGCATATTTATCACTCGTAACCCCTAATGTGTCTAAAGCTCGGAGCTGAGTTTCTAATTTATCAAATAACATTCCCAAAGACATTCTTGACTTATTTAGAGCTTGCTTTAATACTAAGTTTAGCAACTCTCTAACATATACTTCAATTAAGAATTCGTCTCGGGCAAATCTATTTTCTAACTGACTTAAAGCTTTTTCATAGTTTTCTGCTGCTGGAGGAAAACTTTCCACTAAAGATTTAGCAGCCGAGCCTTCCTCCATGCTTTGTAGTAAATACTGAAACTTATCTTCTAAATCTATGTCATTATCATCATGAATTTTCCTAAACTGACCCCAAAAACCTATCCAGTTTTTAACATCATCATCAAATTTTTTGAGTTCCAGCTTAGGAAGTCTAAAATTTCTCCTGGTAAATGTTGTTTTATGGCTACTAGAATTATCTACGTTACTTACGTCATTGATATCCTCATTTTTGAAAAAAAATTGTTCAACTTTATTTTTGTATGTCAACAAAAGCTCTCAAAAAACCTCAACTGACTCAAGTTCCTCTTCTATTTCAGCATCACTTCCATTTTGTAAAACCAACTTCCTTATTTCTTCATCTAGCATGAACAATCTATTGGCTTTGTCTTCCAGATGCTTCAATAGTTTCGTAACTTCTTCCTGTTTGGTAATTTGAGCCCCAAATTCTTTATCCAAATCTTGACAATTTCTGTCAAACATATTTCTGAGAATTTTTCTTTCCATCTGTAGCAGGGACAGGTTCTTATTTTTCTCCATAATTTTTTCTTTTGTCACGGTCGCCAATTTATGTAGGGTAAAGGGTAAAAATGGAGAATTACAGAAGGAAAAGATGCTTTATTTTTTATCTGACAGTATCTGACAATAACAATCACAATGCTAAAACAGTAAAACCATTCAATTTATTTTCAGGTAATTATGACGGACTTCTATACAGGGTTTTCCATAACAACGCCATTAATATTTCAAAGTAAGAAGTTGTGTAAAAAAAGTTGCCACTAATATTTGGGCAGGTACAAAGTGTTATTTGCGACGTTGTCAGCTTTCTTAAGTTGCCACAGTTATAGTATGAATGTGTGTGTGTGTGTTAAAAATATATCTACCAGGCTTGAAATTGATATTTTTAAAATAGTGGCAACAAAATTTGCATTAGTTTTCGGTATATGGATTCCTAAATACTGGGTTGGCCAATGAAACCGAAACAAGTCCGATTTTTCATATTTATTGCTCCTAAACAGTCAAACAGGAATAACTTCAGAATGCTTATCAAATTGATATGCTATATGGAAAGGCACAAAGGAACCAAATAAAAGCAAGAGCATTGTATATTCAACGATTTCTGGAACGTGATCACCCCTGTGAACAATATTTTTCATGGTTGGAAAAACATTTAAAGGAAGAAAACGATTACGAATACTAAAACGATATTATAATAAGTGAGGAGGCGGAGAGAAATACACTGGCTTGTGTTGAGTTGATCCTACAACATCTACATGGAAATTGGCATTGATATTGGAATATGCCACGAAGGTGCTGGAAAAATACTACATGGTTATAAATTGTATAAATACATCATCATCTCTACGATACTGACTACCAATGAAGATTCGATTGTTACAGTTGGTACCTAGAAACTGAGCGGCAACAGCCAAATTTAAAATCACTTACGTTGTTTTCAAACGAATCCCGTTTCACTAATATGGGAATGTTTAACAGGAAAAACACGAAGTACTGGGCAACTGAAAATCCCAATTTGGTTAGAGAAGGAGCTTTCCAAGAAAGATTTGGCGTTAATGTTTGGCTGGGCATTCTAAGAACTCTAACTGTTGGACCAATACTTTTTGATGAACCTTTAAACGCGGTCCATATCTCAATTTTCTACAAAACCAAATACAAAATGTTATTGAAAATTTACCAGTGAGACAATTTTCACAGATTTTTTATCAACCAGTCCATAATGCAAGAGTAGTGATCGATTATTTAAACGAACTTTTCGAGAATCGTTGGATAGGTACCAATGGCCCTTTAAGGTGTCCGGCGAGGTCTCCGGACCTTACTACCCTAGATTTTTTTTATTGGGCACACACTAAATAAAAAGTGAATATGACAAAACTTTAGAATTTACAGGACCTTAGAAACAGAATTACGCAAGCAGTAAACTCTATTACCCAACTTCAAATGCAGAATGTATTACGAGAATTTCAAGAAAGAATTAACTGTTGTCGAGATGTTAACGGTGGTCGTTTTGAACGTTTAAACTATGGTTAAGTATTATAATGTGGTAGTTTTTTTTTCGTTTTTAAATTACTAAGCTCATTTTCGTTTTAAAATTACGACTTTCCAAAGCAACTTGTTTAATTAAACACGGCAATTGCCGATATCTCAAGAACTATTAGGTTTTGACAAAGGACATCATGAACAAAAAATATTAAGAAAAGTAAGTAGAATGTAAATTTAATATTTATTACACGCTTTTATTTAATTTCACCTTTTAGTTTGTTAGTATGTTTAGGTCAAATATTGCAATCAAAATTTCGACTAGTTCTAATTAAGTTAGAGCTTTGAAATTTTACACTCGTGTGTAAGTTCAGTGACAATGCAATATGGTATATTATTATGTAATTTTGTTCTAAATCCAATATGGCGGTCGCCCCAAGAAGACGGATTACCATTTTCTTCACAATCCCCTTGATATAGGTATAAAATGAAAGGGTTTGGCAAGTATAATACGATAAGCTATGTGACGGTATTTTAAACTCAATATGGCGGACGCCCCAAGATGGCGGATTACCATTTTTTTCCCAAACCCCTTGATATTTGGATCAAATAAAAGGGTTTGACGAGTAGAATTCGATTAGCTGTGTGACGTCATTCTAAACCTAATATGACAGACGCTAAAAGATGGCGAATTAACTTTTTTTCAACAATCCCCTCGACATGAGTATCAAATAAAAGGGTTTGACGAGTAGAGTACGATAAGCTATGTGGCGTCATTCCAAACTAATATGGCGACTGCCGCAAGATGGCGGATTACCTTTTTCCTCAGAATCACGTTGATATAGGTATCAAATATAAGGATTTGACGAGTAAAATACGATAAGCTGTGACGTCCTCCTAAACTCAATACACCGGACGTTACAACATGGCGGATTACCTTTTTCTTCACAACCACCTTGACATTTTTAAGCCTTTATCAACAGGACGGTGCACCAGTCCATAATGCAAGAGTAGTGAGCGATTATTTAAACGAACCTTTCGAGAACCGTTGGATAGGTACCAATGGCCCTTTAAGGTATCGTGTAATACGATAAGCTATGTGAAGTTATTTTAAACCCAATATGGCCGACGCCACAAGATGGCGGATTACCATTTTTTTCACAACCCACTTCACATGGGTATCAAATAAAATGGTTTGACGAGTAGAATACGATAAGCTGAGGTGAATTCCTTCTAAACGCAATATGGCAGATGCCACAAGATGGCGGATTATCTTTCTCTTCACAATCCCCTTGACATGGGTATCAAATGAAAGGGTTTGGCGAGTAGAATTCGATAAGCTATGGGACGTCATTCTAAACCCAATATGGCCGATTACCTTTTTCTTCAGAATCCCTTTGATATAGGTATCAAATGAAAGGGTTTGTCGAGTAAAATACCATAAGTTATGTGACGCCATTCTAAACTCAATATGGCGGACGCCACAAGATGGCGGATTACCCTTTTTCACAATCCCCTTGGCGTGGATATGAAATGAAAGAGTTTGGCTAGTAGAATACGATAAGCTATGTGACGCCATTCTAAACCCAATATGGCGGACGGCACAAGACGGCGAATTACCTTTTTCTTCACAATTCCCTTGATATAGTTATCAAATGAAAGGGTTTGACGAGTTAAATACTATAAGCTATGTGACGTTATTCTAAACCCAATATGGCAGACGCCAAAAGATGGCGGATTACCTTTTTCTTTACAATCCCCTTGACATGGGTATCAAATAAAATGGTTGGACGAGTAGAATACGATAAGTTATGTGACGCCATTCTAAACCCAATATGGCAGACGACACAAGACAGCGGATTACCTTTTTCTTCACAATTCCCTTGATATAGGTATCAAATGAAAGGGTTTGACGAGTTAAATACTATAAGCTATGTGAAGTCATTCTAAACCCAATATGACAGATGCCACAAGATGGCGGATTACCTTTTTCTTTGCAATCCCCTTGACATTTGGATCAAATGAAAGGGTTTGACGAGTAGAATTGGATAAGCTGGGTAACGTCATTCTAAACCCAATATGGCAGACGCCAAAAGATGGTGGATTACCTTTTTTCAAGAATCCCCTTGATATGCGTATCAAATAAAAGGGTTTGACGAGTAGGTACAGTACGATAAGCTATGTGGCGTCATTCCAACCCAATATGGCGAGCGCCGCAAGATGGCGGATTAAGTTTTTCCTCAGAATCACCTTGGTATAGGTATCTAATGTAAGGATTTGACGAGTAAAATACGATAAGCTATGACGTCATGCTAAACTCAATATAGCGGACGCCACAAGATGGGGGATTACCTTGTTCTTCACGACCCCCTTGACATTTGTATCAAACGAAAGGGTTTGACCAGTATAATTTGGTAAGATATATGACGTCATTCTAAACCCAATATGGCAGACGCCACCAGATGGCGGATTACCTTTTTCTTTACAATCCCCTTGATATGGGTATCACATGAGAGGGTTTGACGAGTAGAATACGATAACAGGTAAAATTCCTTGTAATAATAATGTATTATCAGAAATGCATTGGTTAACACGTTGAGTGCCAAAGGCCTATTGGCCAGATGGGTCCCAGAATCCGATATTAACTAACATTAGGTTTGGGTTGGGTAAAGCTCTGTAACGTCGATCCTTCTTTTATTTTTGTAAAAAAAGCCTAGTTTTACAAAAAAAATACTCTACGAGTTATATCGTAGTTGGTATCTGCCAACAAAATGCATTAACACGTACCAAGTACGAGATAACTCGTAGATCGTAGTTGGTTTTTGGTAGTTGGAGTTTGCACAAAAGATAAAAAGCGTCGTGAAACTCGATGCTTTTGCCCTATTTGTGAAGAAAAACCGGCTCTGTGTCGAGAACTGTTTTAAGAGCTACCATGTTTCATAAAAAATATTTTTCTTTTAGTTTAAAAATATTTGTTTATATAATATAATATATGTTTTGCCCATGTAAATGATGTTTATTTTGAGTCCATGTTACCTTAAAAGTTAATTTGTAAGAAAATACTGATTCTTTACACATTTACGAATTTTTCAATTATTCTACTTTTTGTATAATAAATAATCTAAAACCAAATGCCAGTATCAAATTTTCATTCCTGTCCCCCAGCCCGAGCACCCTATATTTGCACGTATTTGCTACGATATCTCTGGTACTTAGTTTTACAGATCAAGACGCAGAGTACGAGTTATCTCGTAGTTGGCGTCTCGGACCCGATTACCAACTACGAGAAAACTCGTAGTTGGCACTCAACGTGTTAAGACGTAACCAAAAATTTATAAATAAAATCTTATGTAAAAAATAGGTATAGTTTTTCATTGTGACAATGCTGAATGCTATTTATAAGTGGACGTAGTTCGCTTAGGTAGATAAAAGTAGAATCAGAGTTATCACTGAAACAGATATAGTATGTTATGATAAATTTATTGTCTTAAAAGCTTGTCGCGTAAATAGAAAAAACAATACATTCTTAGCTACTTACAATTTCTGCCAAACAAAATTAATGCCTGTATAAACTTTTCTGTGCGCTACAAGCTTTTTAGACAATAAATTTAACATAACATATATGTTTCAATGATAACTTTGATTCTGCTTTTATTAGGATGTAACCTGTCAAAGGATATAGTGGGGGGGAGGGGGGGGGGGGGGGGGGGGAGTAAAAAGGAGCTTCTGGAAATTTCTCCAAAAATTTTTGGGTTAGTAAGGTCAGAAAATTTAATTTTATCTAACAGATGGAAAAAAAAATTAACGGGTAGGGGAGGATAAAAAGGGAGCGATTGACATGTTCTTCCTAAAATGTGAACCAAAATGCCATTTTCGGGGTAAAAAAGGTCAGAAAATCGAACTTTGTGTAATAAATGTTGAGAAAATTAACGTGGGGGTGGAAAGGGAAAAGGGAACAGCTGAAAATTTCTCCAAGACTGATAATGAATATGTCGGTTCTGGGGTTATTAAGGTCAAAAAAATTAATTTTGTCTACGATTTGTTAAAAAAAATAACCGACGGGGGGGGGGGGGGGAGAATAAAAATAAACGGCTGGGAATTTTTCCCAAAATGTTAAATGTTACATTAGTTAAAATTGTTGGGGAAATTAAGTAATTATTACACAAAATAATATTTTTTGACATTAATCACCCCGAAAATGACAATTTTGGACAGATTGAAAATCGCTCCTTCCCTCCCTTAATTTTTTTACCATCTGTTAATCTGTTGCTGATTTGCTAACCTCAATAACCCCGAAAATGACACATTTAACAGTTTTGGAAAAAATCCCAGCCGCTCCTTTTCATCCTACGAAAGTAGATTTTCTGACCCCAATAACCTCGAAACTGACATTCTTTACCATTTTTGGAGAAATTTTCAGTTGTTTCCTTTTATCCCCCCTCCCCAATAACTTTTTTAACATCTGTCAGACAAAATTAGATTTCTTGACCTTAATAACCCCAAAAATGACACATTACTTAACGTTTTTGTAGAAACTGTCAGTCGCTTCTTTTACCCCGCCCCTTAATTTTCTTAACATCTATTACACAAAATTAGATTTTCGGACCTTAATAACCCCAAAAATGATACTTCCAACATTTTTGGAGAAATTCCATCCGCGCCTATATCGAAGTAACCTTACTCTTGTTATGGTTTTTTAAATTACAAGGATTAACATTTTGTGTGTGCGGGCATCCATTATGCAAACAATAGTGGCAACTCTCGCGACACACTCGAAATACTAAAATCTTATTTCAGTTAAATGGAATACAATCGGCAATAAAAATGGCAACATTGCAAATTCTTTACAGAGGTCGCCACTTTCTTACCACGCCCACGACGCCATTATTGGTGTGTAAAGGTAACATACTTAAGCCCAAATAGTGGCGACTTACACAATTTAAAGCAATTTTTGGAATTGCTCGGTTAATTTAAAAAATAGGCAAAGAAAAATAAATTAGATGATTAAATAGAAGAAGAAACAAGCATGAAGCGATGAGATAGAACAAAACACGTGAAAAATAAAGCTGGTATCATTAAAATAAATTGTGGCGACGCGTGTAAGTTGCCACAATTTTGCCGGATGCCATAGTACAGTCTTATGCATACACAAGTCGCCACAATTATAGGTCGGTATACACACACACACACACACACACACACACATATATATATATATATATATATATATATATATATATATATATATATATATATATATATATATATATATATATAATCTTACTACGCGTTACCTCATATAAATATGTGCCCAAACCGCCCGAAAATATGTAAGACCTTCGCTCAAGAGTAAATCACATTTTCTTTTAAATACTCGCAAAAATTAAAAAAAAGGGAAATACACAATGGTACTTCAATGGTACTTGAACAAAATACACATTTCTGCAAGACGAGCTTGAATAATATTACAAGCAAATATTTTTATCAAGAAAGGTTGTCAAAAAATGTTTGTTGGTCTCTTCGGCCTCTTGGGGTCATACTCTGATTTTTTTTGCATCACGTGGCAATAAATTATATTATTTTCAATTAATATAACTTAGTAGAACTCATTTCCTTACAGTCGTATCTCAGGAAATTTGTTTCCCGAATTATAAGTATGAAACGAATTCTTATTGCGAAAAATTATCAGCTGTAACTACCACAACTAAAACAGTTGAATAAATCGAACACATTACGTGTCAAAGTGACGGAGGACTTATCCACCGTATAGAACAGGAACAGAATATACGCACGCTACGGTGGCTTCACCATTCATACGGAAAAGCCCGGAACTAAAGTATTCAAAATATCGAAAATGACGCTCTAAGTCACCCTTCCAAAAATTTGTCAGATGATTTCGGCCAGTAAACTGGACCGTTAGGCACGGGATGCGATAGGTTCTCCATATACGGGGACCCATCGCACCGAATGACCTATTCAATGCAAATTGTCTTATTACCGGAGGACGCATCTACGGCAGGATATACAGGGTATTATATAATTTACTGCATATATTTGAATGAGTGACTCTTGCGATAGTCTATAGAATTACCCAATGCTTTTCTCCCTCAAATCGCACATTTTTTTTATTTTAAAAAATGCCCAAATACCGGCCCTTATTCGACGCATCTGACAAGCCCGACGTCACGGGCTCTAATATTATAAAGAAACAACAAATGATCCAGTCGGGGCAAAACTTAAATAATATTGTGGCACCTCATTTTTTGATCAGTCTTAGTAAAATCCGAAAATAATCAAAAGTATTTTTAATTCCACAGACGGAATTTACCAAAGATTTATCAAAGATATGTATTTTAATTTAATAGGTGGTAACTTTTTTACTTAATATCGGAAAATATGGAACACTCGTGAATTCGGTTGAAATTGTAACCAGAACAAAATGGACTACGTTGTACCTTTAACACAAAGAATAGTCACTTAGTTACTTATTACGTTATTTATTAATGAGATGAGCATACTACTAGCTTAAACTTTTAGCCTGAAAAAATGTTAAAAATCAAACAATAAATCGTTTATAACCGAGTTTAAAACATACTTCGTGAAGGTTCTTTCAGCGATGCTTCAAAACTGCATAACAAAAAATAACCCATTTATTACTTATTTTTTTGGTAGGGTTCTGCCCTCGGTATTATTATTCTCATAAACTAATGGTTTTCGTCAATATTATAACTTATCATAACACAACATAGGATACTAAAATGTTAAACATTATCACCATCAAACAACTTCTTCGGTATGCCACATTGTTTTGGACAGGACAATTACGAAATAACTCGAAATACATCTTATTTTTATCTCGCTCTTGCTCGCCGTCTTTGTCCGTCTCGTCGGTTGTTCGAAAGCTGACCGTAGTGCCGTATAGAATATCTTTTAACTATGGGCGTCCGCATGTTGTTAGGGAGAATTTGCAAGAAGAAATTGCGGCTATGCTAATTAATGAACGAAAAAATTTAGAGTGGTATTTTTTAGTCAGAGTTTTCACCTCATTTGCTAAATGAATCTATAAGCCTACCAGATATTTTATTTAATTTTTAGTTTTTTTTATAAATCATGTAATAGAAACACCACAATAATTTTTTTCGTTTTTGGCTTAACGTTGCTAGTTGCAAAGCCTCACTATGAAATATTTTGGCTTCGCCATAGTTTGCAGTTTGACGATTCAAACCGAGAACAGCGTGGCGTCCTTTTCAGACGATTGGCTAGAGGGAATGTTTTCGTTTCGTCTTTGTCTTCGTTATCGCATTATTTTTCATCTTTGTTAATTTTGTCGTCAATTTTTACCCCCGTTAAACATCAGCTGATTGCAGGTGGCTTCATTAATTTGAGTCGCCAATACTTTTCATTTTCCTTTTAAATTAGTTCTCAGTTTTTCACAACAAACTCTTTGTTTTTCTGTGGTTTTTTAATAGTGCTGTGGTAAAAAAATACCTTGGATTCTTTTAAGCATTGTATTTAATTAGTTAGTGGAATATTTTTTTCATTAATGACAATACCTACGGTTTTGTTAGTATTGTGTAGTGTGTCAAGTTTCATGTAAACATCTTTTTATAATAAGTGAGGTTTTACTTTAACGTAAAAAAAACATAAGTTTTCAGTTTTTAATAGTAGTGACAATTACCGTGGAATTTTTTAAATTTTGTGTCTGATGCATTATTGGAACTTTTTTTTAGTGTAGTCAGGCGTTAGTTCCTTGCATTAAATTAATGGCTGTACTGTGTTGTCAATGTCTTTTGGTACTTATGTTGGTATTTTCAAAAGAAATTGTTTTTAAGAGATTTTACTACAAGGGGAATAATAACATTATTTTTTATGTTAACCTGTTACATAAAAAAATATTGATAGAATTGGCAACTTACTCCGTATCATGTGCTTCTTGCCAGTGGCGGGTACCGCTGATTTGAGAAAATTTAAGGGGCGATTACCAGCTTATTATTGCGAAGCGCCATTTATGACTATTTTTTTTCAATCTGAATTCATATTAGGATTTACCAGTTTCGATATATGCAGTGAATTTCATAACACCCTGTATATATATGTATATATATATGTATATATATATATATATATATATATATATATATATATATATATATATATATATATATATATATATATATATAAATTTAATAAAATGGCAAATGTAAAATAATTATGCATACAAAAATTTTCTGCTTTCATGGGTCTGGGAGGGTTGTGTTACTTCGATTACAAAATTGCGAAAATAGGATATTATAAATCGTATAACAATGACCTTGGAAATATTTAACCATAAAAATATGGTGTAATATAAATACAAGTTAGTGTTTTTGCGTCGTATTTTCCAATAAATATAATGAATTGTTTTATTCAGTAAATCGCATTAAAATTTTTCAAATGCGCTTTACGTTATACTATGATTCTAATCAGTTTCTCAGATAAATGTATTTTTAAATTGATTATTTATACAGCAATCTAAAATAAACTTATTTGACTTGCTGACCTCTTTACTAACCCCACTTGCTTTTTCCCAAATTTAGTAATTTCACAACGTTAAAACATTGTTAATCATTTTCATTACAGTGTTTACTATGCGTGGAATATATATTATGTATGTGAATAATTGAGTTTTACACAAAAGCTATATAATTTACTTACCTAGACTCAAATTTTAAATTTGAACTGGGACACCCAAATGCAAAACGACACAAGGCTATGGGGTCAAGAACAGTGACACTGTTACCAAGTGAAATTCAAAAAAGTGCGTATTATCAAAATCACTCATGACCTAACACTTATATCGCCATGTATGCTATCAAACAAGGTCAAAAAACTTGCAACATTTCTAAGAACTTAGAGTACTACAATTAATTAACAAGTAATCTAGTACCTAAATTAAAATTTAGAAATTACAGAAATGACAAGGATTATGTAGTGTTCAGTTATCAACCAAAACATTATTTTTGTCAAAAATATAATAACAGCATAATAAAAATGATTTTGCGAAAACTCCAATGAAATGATAAAAGCGATCATGTAGGACGACCTTTACGCGACGGCGGCGACGTATTGGCGGGAATTTATTCATTCATTTTATGTTGAAATTATCGATTCTGCACCACGACTAGTGACGTCACTTCCACGCGTAACATTTATCTTATAAAATGCATAGACTTGCATAAAATGTTACATTTTAATTATAGTAAATACTGCTATACTGTTGCCGTATCCTAAGTTTTACTAATGTTCTATATGTAAAGAAAACATAATACGGAGACTCTTTAATGTAAATAAGCAAGTTTATAACAGGAAATGCTTATGCGTGCATATGTATTGCAAATACGAAAAATGTGTTTATCTATGTAATTTAAATGTTCGGCAAGCAATAAAAATGAGCAATGGGTGCTTAGAAAAGAAAACTTGATACTTGTAACGTGAGTCACAATGTATTTCAATATAATCTACAAGATAAATTGACTACATCTCTGAAAAACGGCAAATCGACGCCTTGCACCCATTTGTAATAGTAATCACATTTCGCCGAAAACCAAATAGCAAACGTGCTTGTTATATATTTATCTAAGAAAAGTACCAAAATTTTCTTGGAATAGAAAATAATTGGGCTGTAAATTTTTTGATAAAATATTAGAAAATGCAAATACATAAGTGCTGCATTTTAGGCCAAATTTAATTTGTACGGAAAAAATAAACTCTAAATAAAATTATAGATGGGTCCGACTAGTTGGATGAAAAAAAAGCCGACTAGACGGCGCGTCGTTGCCAACTATCATAAATCTGATCAATCATAAAAACGTGTGAAAATACTTCGTGCTTCTTCGTTGTGTTCGTGTGGAGTTCGGAAGCGGCACTCGCGTCGCAAAACCAATAAATGCAACTAATTAACATGATAACCAACAAAGTATTATTTCTGTCTTCTTATATCAATGTTAATAAAATAACATAAAAATCTGGGGCCGATTAATCGCCTTTTATGGCGACTAGTAGCCGACTGCAAAAATGGCCGGCCGATTAGTCAGCTTACCCGACTAACCGGACTAACGGCGACTAGTTGGTACATATCTAAAAATTATTGATGCCCTTTCAAAGTATACATACAGTCACTGCTGTTAACCAACTATAAAATCTTGTCTAGATTCGGCTAGGGTTGGTGCGAGTGGTATATGTATACTTTCACTTTTAATGGCTGAGTCGTTCTCATTAAATTTAAATCTCAGGGATTTAAGAACTGCTTGACAATTTTAAAACAAGTCGGCTAGCTAGACTAGAATTTCTTTAGGATACTTTTAATAAAGTTGTCTTGTATATTTTTAACAATCCTAATTTCTGAGGTGCAATTTCTCATTAATGTCGATCAAATTTGTCAGTGCCAATATCTCCAGAGCTTAAATCGTGACAATGTTTCATTATCGATAAAAGTGTCTAAATAACCGTATTTATTTCGTCACTAATGATTTACCTTCTACAATCAATATTGTGATCGCCTGTTTCTCACTATTGCAAATATAACAGTTTACTTTTAACATTAAAAATAGTACTCAAGGTCCAACATTTCCTACTGAAATAAACCTTGTGCTATGTAATTCTGTGCACATTCAAATTTGCGCGTTTTAAGATAAATGCAGTTTATGTTTCTATGCAGAAAATTCTGATAAATTAAATTGGTTTTATGCTTTTTAACGTAACCTTAACATTTTCCTTAATGGGGACGGCGCATGAAAATTTTTTCCCTAATTTTTAGGATAATGGTAGATAATAAAAAATAGTGAAACAAGTTTTTTGTGTTAATTCTTTAACATTTTAAAAATTAAATCAATCTCATTGTGGGAGGAGATTTTTTTTATCTTCTGACAGCCCACGAAGACCGAAGTCTAAGTACTATGTACCGTGGGTGTACTGGGGAATCGACTCACACATTCAGAGCTGGAAACATCCTTAGGGATTACACCAGCTCTTTAAGAGGATGTGTAGGGTGGTACTACCTCGGCCGAGGAAGAATTCCTCTACCACCTTCCAACAACAATCACAAAATATCCATGGTCGAAGCGGGATTCGAACCCGCGCCTCTCGGTTGCAAAGCTGGCGCCGTACCAACTCGGCCACCGGAGACCCGCTGAATTACTAGTACTAACTACATACACTTCGACGCTGAAGTAAGCTAGAGAAATTTATGAATACAGAACTGACACATTACATCAATTACACTTGGACATGAAAGATGTAATGACTCTATTTTATTTATTTGATAAAAAAAGGAATATTTAAATATAAAAAAATTATTGTTTTTGCAGTTAATTTTAATATCCAAATTGAAGGCGATAAGAATATCCTAATAATAATAAGTCACCATGAGTGATTACTGCTAGAAAATATAAATAATTAAGGTGATTAAAACAGCCCTTCTGGCCCATTATCATACGTTTTTTGCATACATTATACTCTAGTTTGTTATGCTGTACGTCATATGTCGTCACGTTGTTTGTCATAACGGGACACTTTCTTTTTTAGGTTCTGTATTACGAAAGATCTCGATACAAACATTTGTATCTTATTTTTTACATTCTTAAATCACTAATCGACATTAAGTATTTGAAATTCCTACCCCTTTCTTTATTCATAAGTTAGGTTGAAAGCATAAGTAGATATATATTTTTAATTTTCACAAAAGAAGTTCAGCACCTGTTAATTAACTATTATTTAAGAGCAACTTCATCAACTTTTTAGGATTATCAAGTGAATGATATTTACCACTTATGCAATTCACATAAATTTAACACACGCCTTAACAAGCTATTGATTTAGCGGAGCTAATGATGCGGTATGTCTGTTATCTGTTCATAAACTTCTTTAGCTAACTTCAGCGCCGAAATGTACGTAGTAATTAATAACTCCCCACCATTGTTAATTTAATTTTAAAAAAATGTTAACAAATTAACAGGAAATAAGAAACCTGTTTTACTATTTTTTGATAATCTGCCCTTAGACAATTTTTTTTAAAATGCATGCCTCGTCCCCACTATGTTAAGCAGAATGAAGTGCTTCCACTGTTTCATATTCTGTACAAGACAACAAGACATAAAGATACTGAGTCACAGTAGAAATGACAATGTATACCTGAATAATGAGCCCATGAAGTAACTCATAGTATTTTAATTCACTAATTAGCTCGACTTTGTTTCCCCAGCAACCCGAGTGCCAAAAACCAGAGCAACGAAAAAGAAAAAAAGGCCAATATAAAAATGGTCAGCCTCGTTAACTTATCGTTAACGAAAACTCGACAACTTTTATACCGTCGATGCCGCACGGTCAGACGTTTCGTAGCATTATTTTGCAGCAAGCGTCTCGCCGACGAAGCAGAATAATAAAGGGTGTGATTTAAACGGGCAGCGAAATTTTACAATTTTGACACATCGTAATATACGATTGGCCGGCGAAATGATGGATTGGGCGGTGAAGCTTGATCAGGTAATAAAACAAAAATTGGTCTGCGTTTTAGATTGGAACAAGCAGCTTCAAAATCTTTTAAGCAGTAAAAAAAATAAGTTGCAACTAAATAAATATTTGGTCTGTGCGAAATAAATTACATTTTATTTTTTTTTGCCTGCTCCAAAATCAAGTTGACTGCTGAAAAAATATTGTAACATTACAAATTGATGGGTAATCTAATACTGTTCTGACTGCTCTAAAATTAACTTAGCGTGTAATAAGGGGTAATTAATTACGTAAAAAATAAAGCATTTAATTAGAAAACTCCAAATATTGATTAATGTAAAAGCACATACATTTCATGGTATTATTAGTAAGGCTGCCCACCATGAGCGTCCACAGGAATTTTAAAGTTGTATATCTCTGTTGCTACATACGGGACCCATACCAAATTCAGGTGAGCCTACTAGGTATGTTTTGGTAAAGAAAAAAAGTTAAATTTTTGCATGGCCCCCTGAGAAAAAAATGAACACGTTTAGGTATTTTATTCATTAATTTTTCTAAACAAATTTGACATCATTTCGTCGACAATTTTTAAATTTTAAGAGAAAAAAATGTGTTAGTAGAGAGTTATAGTCATTTGATTTTTTTTTAAATTACGTTTTAAGTTTAAAAAAATTCAAATGACTTTAACTTTCAACGAACACATTTTTTCTGTCAAAATTTAAAAATTTTCGACGAAATGGTGTAAAATTTGTTTAGAAAAAATAATAAATAAAATACCTAAACGTGTTCATTTTTTTCTCAGGGGGGGCCAAGCAAAAATTTAACTTTTTTTCGCAAATTACAAAATATTTTTTTTCTTTACCAAAACATTCCTAGTAGGCTCACCTGAATTTGGTATGGGTCCCGTGTGTAGCAACACAGATATACAACTTTAAAATTCCTTTGGGGCATGCTGCCCACCGTTAGTGCCGCTTCAGTAGCATTACATCACGGGGAACTCGGCCCCAGCAGCAGTTCAATTTTTGGAATTCTTTAAAATTACGGTACGTCGCCGGGCCACGCGGCACGTCGTCCGGTACCCCTACGAGCGAGTTGAACTCGCACCTGACCGTCTTTTTTTATTTCACGTGAATATACACACGTACTTTATTTTCGGCATCGACGCCTCTGGTAACAGATCAAAAGTGGCCAATCTTAGTGATGATCAAAAGTTCAACACACGAATTAAAGAAACCGATCGAACTAATTAATCTCGCCGCTATCTTCAAACCCTTGCCAACTAAAAATATTAAATACAGGTCATTTGACTTTCTGGCTTCTAAAGTAAATATTTTGCAGAAAACGAAACGCTGCTTAAAAACTGCTGAACGGTATTTAAATACCGAGCACATGTTATTCACAGCCTAATTTATTTTGTCACCAGCCGACTAATAATTTCACCGCCCAATTAATAATTTTACTGCTCGAATAGATTTCGGACTGCCCAACGGGATAGTTATTTGTTACTTAAAGTTTTATTATGCCGACCACATGAACTATATTTTGCCCATCATTGTTTCACAGGCAGTTTATTTAAAGTATTTTATACCACCCGAGTAATTTTTTTGCTGGTTGGGCTTACCTACCTACTTATTTAAATCGCAGCAGAAATAATTACTAGCCAATAATAAATTAATTTATTAAAAGCCAAAGGGGAAATTTCTTCCTAATACTGAGTGCTGTAACAGAAACTAACATTTTAAAAGTGAAAATAAAAAATGAACCCGTTTGGTTTACAAACCAAAATTAGTCAAGAGCCTTATTAAGTAACCAGTCTAAGTCACTCCTAAGGGGCTAGAACATTTGTTTGTATATCATATCTTATTATCTCCGAAATACAACGAAATATCATCTTGAAAAGTAGAATAGCCAAACAATTATAGTCTAATAGAAATCTCTTTCAAGAACCTCTACAATTTCCTGAGGCTTTTTTTGACATAGTCCGCGGTATTCACAAAAAATGTTTAGAACTTGGTACTGGTTTTAATTTAAACTTTCTAGTTGATCGGTTAGGTTTTTTTTGACAAGTTCTTGATGTTGTCATCAAGTCTTTATTAAAAACTTATCCGTGTTATGGCTAAATGAGTAATACTCGAGACCAAAAACAACAAAAACTTAGTTATTTCATTATTTCTGCGATTTGCTTAGTTTTCAAATGATTTTTATCTTGGTACTTGTCGGTCAAATGAATTAGTTCTATTATTGTGGAAAATACCGAGGAAAATACATACTTATATTATCATTTTCTTTAAAATCTGCGAAAAAACTTAGAAATCAATTCACAGTAGGAAACTTAGTTGCCTTATTCTTACGCTCGTCAATTTAAACTCTAAACTGTCAAATTAGAACGGTCTCAGCAATAGTGAATCTGGCCGAGTACTTTTTACAGTTCCGTCCAAATAGAAACCCTATTAACGAGGCACTGCGTCTGACGGTTTCGAACATAACTTCACAAACCATAAGACCGATTATGCTGAAACTTTTAAACACTTCTGTATGTAAAATTGACAGGTCATTCCGGGAAATCCGGGAAAATACCACTTTAGAGATACTTAAAAAAGAATGTTGTGTCGGTAACTTTATTATCTTGGAAGGTATCGTTTATTTACGTCATTGAAAATTTTTAGCCATTCTGTGGCCTCTCTGTATGCATCCACGCGAGGAATATTATATAGCGAGTTTAACGCACTGGACGCCGAATACTTTAACCTTCAAAATATATTTTAGAGACGCGGTCCAACAACGCCATTCCTTGACCATGAAAGTGCAATGAACAGGTTTTTTAGGTGCCCACTTCGGTGTTTAAACTAGCCAGCACC
Organism: Philopedon plagiatum; assembly: GCA_963971165.1. NCBI lineage: Eukaryota > Metazoa > Arthropoda > Insecta > Coleoptera > Curculionidae > Philopedon > Philopedon plagiatum. The sequence continues at coordinate 32,706,154 of OZ020194.1, forward strand.
GAACGATTTCACATCATCTAAAGCGATCAAGTCATTGTACTTTTTATTTCGCGTTTGTTACGATTTACTGATTTTTTGCAATATTATTACATCATAATTCGTGCTATGATGCACGTAGAATCGCATATACTATTTTTTGATTATTTATTAAATTAAGAAACATAACCTAACGAACTGACAGTAAAAAATTATATTATCACTATTACAATGCCTGACATACGAAAAACAACTTTTCACGCATGAATTGTAACCAATAATAATTTGCCCAAGTTTTCTTTAACTTAAGAAGCCCCCTACTGGGCGCCACGAGATACTTTTATTGACATTATTACCATGGACCACAATGAAAGAGGATCAATTTAATCGATTAGACAACTTTTAAGTTGAGTATAATATGGTGGCGATCAGGACAATAATCGGATTCAAAAACAATCTTCCGTATTTGTTTAGAGATTTGGCCAACCTGAAGGGAAAGGCAACAGGAAATATGCATGCATTTTTTTATTGCATAAATTATTCAAGCAACTCTCAATTTTTAGCAGCCTAATGTGATGAATCGTATTGTTTACAATAATTAGTCTCGTGCTGTCAAAAAATAAGAAGCACGGCTCGAGTGTATATTTAGTTGCCTATGCTCACCACACCTAATCCTAATCGTTCATTTGTAATGTATCTAATAGAAAATATTTATTGTTTGCGTAAAGTTCGTTTTTGATTATAGCGTAATTTGTAATTATTTTTTATTAAATAATGAAATTTCTTAGAAACTCCCCTTTAGTTGTACTAATATGCGAAAAATCACTGCAAATACCCCGCAGAGAAAAATATCAGATTTGATAGTGCCCGGAATACTAATTTTTCTTCTTGTATTAATAACAGTCAAAGTCAGAAAAAGGCAACAAGACAATTAACTAAAAATTTTACATAAATATTATAAATGTTAGTATCGCCAAATTCAAGTAAGCATATTTTGCTATTTATTTATTTTTAAATAATTTAAATACATATATTTAAATCCTAACAAGAAGACAAATGTTTATGATTACTACTGTCAAAGTATAGCATAAGATAAATAAAAAGAAAAAGATATTTGAAACTTATTAGAATGTAACATTATCTTCAACAAATAACTTTAAGCTTTTACTTCTTTAATTTCTGCAGATGTAGGTAAAGTCAGGATTAGTAGAAAAATAAGCAGTCATCAATCATAAATGAATCAACTGTCGGCAACGAAGAAAATATAATAGGTTTGTTAGCCGGCAAATTATCTGATTGTCCTTGTGGTCATTGGCTTTTTAATCAAATGTACTGTTTGTTATCCATGAAGTCTTCTAATCTTCGGGAAAAAATCAAGAAAAAAATTAACAATTGCAAGTTTAGAATTTTGTATAAATTTTTAAAAAGGAATTCTTTTATTTCTCAATAAAAATACAAAAAAATGGTTAAAAACAACCGCCATAATTATTTAATTTATGTAGAGAATACAAAAAAAAACATATTTATATAGCAAATCTCCCACAACAAAATTTCTGAATTGTACAGAAATCTCAATAACCTATTATCTGGATCATCAAGTTTCATATTAATTTGAAAGAAAAATTGTATCTGTTTCGCACACAATTTAATTTTCGCAAAGACTCAGTCTTTGACACATTCACTAAAGTTTTGTAATAACGAATTCTGTTCATATAGCAGGAATGAACTTATCTCATAACTTAACTCGCAGACTATAGCAACCACCATCTGGGTGAAATCTGCTAATTAATTAATTAATTAATCTCTAGAATTATACTCTTTCACCATTAGAAACTAATACGGGGCGTGTAAAAATAAAATTCCTTTGTGCACATCTTAAAATGAATTTGGTATTAAAAAGATAATTAACTTTTTACTCGTGTTTGTCCGGTAGAAATTAACTGTATTTGAAAGAATTATGTAAATCATTAAGAACGATTTAACGACCTTATGGTGTATTAGATTGGAAGATTAGGAAACAAACTTTTTAAAACAAGCTCTTATAAGTAGAGGCTAGAGGATCCCGACAGTGTAAAAAAATACATACTTAGTAACAAAAGAAAAACGAAAAAAAAAAAGAATTTCCATTTATTAAAGATGATGGACAAGCGGTTTTTTCAAATCGGCAGACCTTTTAAATGGAATCAATAGGTACTTTGTTAATAAGCATTCGTGAGAATACATTTAATTTCTGAATTAAAGCACTTGTAACTAAGGGATGTCGCGAATAGTAGTTTTTACTATCCGGCCAAACCGGATATTCGGCCAAACGCTAACCGCCGGATCCGGATATTCGGCCGAATATCCAACAGTTTAAAAGGACGAATTGAATTAGTTTGTAGCTATGTAAATCGAGTCGCCATGTGTGTAATGCAGACCGATGACCTGCAGCAACCGTGCGCCGACGCCGTCAAGCGTGCAAAGTTGAAAACATTCGCGGGAATCCCCGAAATGACGGGCGGGTGCCTAAGACTATAGAGATCGAGGTTCAGTCTTATTTGAATTTGCCATTAATCGAAAGAACTGCTTCTCCATATACATGGTGGAAAGGCGAAAATAAAAATTTTCCCATCTTATCGGAGTATGCTTTCAAATACTTGTCAGCACCCGCATCCACAATTTTTAGCGAACGACTTTTTTCGGAGGCAGGCAATGTGTTTGAAGAAAAGCGGAATCGGCTTTCCTCCGAAAATGGCGAAATGTTAATTTACTTGCACCACAATCTTCCATTAGATAATTTTAAATATTAAAAATTTAAGTTCGTATTTTCGTTACATAAATTTACTAGTACTAGTACAAGTTTTCAGTATTATTAGGTTTTAGTTTTTATTTTTATCTAAACTTACCTAAGGTTTTCGTGTTGTATGTTGTTTATTTTAAAATAAAAAATCATTAGTTTTCCATGCAACATAATTATTTTTTATTATAATTTATAATAATAATGAACCGTCTCCATATAATAAAATACATCGGATATTCGGTCGAATATTTAATTATCCGGCCAAACCAGATATCCGGCCCAACCGGCCGGATATCCGGCTCCGGCCGGATAGACCGAATATTCGCGACATCCCTACTTGTAACTTTAGCAAGCACTATAACAGTTAACCGAAAATCTCCATCTCTGAATATAACGTATGTCGGAACAAATATCTATCTAAGTCAAATCTTAAAAAAGTACACCGTGTCTCGTAAATTTAGACACAAAATGTTTCAGTTATATATGTTGTTTTGCTTCTCTTAATATTTTTTTTACATGCCTGTCAACACTAATGAAGATATGTAGTTTTATACCTTAAATTCTAAGACCATTTGGAAAAATACTAAATAACAATTATGGTACTCATTGAACTAATAAGTGTAAAATGTCATTCCGTTTAGCACGGCCTAGATTCTTATATATTTTTGAACCGTCAACCAAAATGTGAAGCGAAGACCAGAACAAGTTTTTTATCTGACAGTATCGTTTTTAATCAAAGTAAATGGTTTCTAATCCTCGACCGGCATCCGAGAATATTATTTAGGAACACCCATAATCACGTTGACGCTTTTTGATCTTAACTGACTGAAAAGCTAACAATTCTTAGGTTTATATAGAATCAGCTTTATCGAATATAGAAATCTGGTCTTAAAAATAACTATAGTCCTTAACAAAAAAAAAACATTTAAGTGGGAAAACGGGAATTCTAAAAATATCTTGGGTTTTTGTAGGTATGAACGAACGAATGAAAGTACAATGCGCGCTTACATCAAGAGTTAAGTAAATATAGCGAAGCATTCTTGAATGAAAATTCAAAATATCCCGTCAAGAGTACCAGCGCCCAGCGCCATGAAGGCATTCATCTTGACAGCGTAATCTTCACAACTGAATTTTAATCCAACAAAAATATTCATTATTTTAAGAAAATGTTACATGCACCCGGTATGTGAACACACCAAAGTATTTGATATCAAAGAATCAAGTCGGACATTCCAAAAGAATTTCTCCTACGGTAAACGAGTTTGCCAATGGCAAAAATATGTCAAGACAATGAAATCACTTTTTTTGACTGAAATTAAGCGAGAAAACAAGGTACCTATGTATAACAACTTGATCTCAATTTTATTCTTATTTAAAAATAATGTTAATCTGTACGAAGTAATTTAGGTATTAAATTTATGTAATAGGTCTATGTACCAAATTAGTTTATGTACAAAAGTAGAAAGAACTTTTACTTTTAAAAAATGACATTTTAAAATGTTCAAAATAAAATAAAAGTTACAATTTAAGCAAAAATCATCCCATATAAAGATAAGTTGCCGATAAACTATCAAAACAGAAAAATAAATTCTTAGATATACTTATTTAATCTCCAATACTAATATTGGCTTATCACCCAAAAAGGCTGTTAAAAAATGGTGTCGTAACTATTAAATAACTTCTAAATTATGTACTTAACGAAATAAAAATGTAATCATGTGTAAACACAAATAGAACAAACAATGAATTAAAGCTGCTTTATCAATGTAAAAATTGGTCTTGGGTAAACTATGACAAATTAAAATTCACTGAAAAAAACAAATAGTATTTATAAAAAATAGCCATGAAATATTGAATGCAAAAGTGGGTAATATAGACACATTAAAATGTCTACCAAGTTTTCTGAAAACGGGAGATGTTTCGTTTTAGAAGTGTAAAGTGCTTCCTAACTTTAGTCCTTTATAAGAGTCAATAACGGGATGCATTCTGCCACTTTCTTAACCTAAATCTTTACATTAGTTTTTTTATACTTTAAATTGTTAGAATGAAAAACACCCTTAACGATAAAACTGTGGAATTTTTGTATATAAATAATCAGCGTAGAAAATATTAGAAAAATCGTCTCAAATACTACGCACAGAGATTTTTATTATAAGTGGCCACCTCGTCTACTTTATTTATTTAATTAAACACACAAAAATTTAGGATACAGAAGTTGTAGAGATTTTTTTGAATTTTTACGAAGTTTAAAAAAAAATCGAGCAACATCTTTTCACAATACGGCATATACTTTTTAAATGGGACACTGTGTATTAACTGATTTTTGAAAAAGTAACATTTTTCTGATTTCAAATATACATATTTATATTTTGGATTGCTGTTTCCGAAATAATTGGGCCTGAACGCTGTTCAATAGCATACATTTTGTGCATACTATTTTTAGTTTAAATTTAAAACAAGATATTTTAGAAATGGCGTAATAATTAATATATGGAGTGTTTCATTAAAACAAAAATCATTTGTCATGTCGTCGTTCCCGTTCCCTCCTATGTGGTAAAAGCTACATTTTTCAGGATCAGCAAAAAACTATAACTCATGATTATAAAAACCTGGACAAGGGTAATTTTTCCACGGCAACTGGGCAACAACGGTATCATAATGCATACTGCTCGATTGTTTTTTCTTTGAACTACACAAAAAATTCACTAAAATTTCAGAACTATTTTATTTAACGTTCTTATATCAATCAGGCGCGGCCCGTGAGTTTTATTTTTACATGTGGGTCAAAATCTTGCAGGCAACTAGTGATATCAACGCAACAAGCAAAATACACTTTTTTAATTAAAGAAGGTTTTTTAATAATGTGTCTAGTTTTGCCAAGAAATTATTTACCAACATATTATTATTACATTATAAACAAAACAAAAATTATAAAATAGGTACCGTAGTATATTGAACACTGTTTTAGTCTAAGATTGTTAGCGGCTTCCCGTTTTGATACGTATGCGTCTCCTCAATAGAGGTCGCGCCTTGTACTAAAAGTATGATACAGCCTGCCAGCTGTAGTAGATATAAGATAACCAATAATTTTTAAAATATTTTGTCGAGGAACAAGTGCTAAACTTGTTACCAATACACCTTTTAGCGATCTAATTTTTTAAATAACAAAAATTCAAAAAAGTCTACCCGAGCACAGCCTCGAACCCACGACCTCTTGGTTCAGTAGCTGAGACTCTACCTCTGGACCACGTTGCTAATGTGAGAAAACCCGTGCCGATGCCATTATATTTGATGACTAACATTGGCGTGGCTGAGAAATCGCATTTCTATGTTTAGCCGCTTATTAATAATATATTAATACAATGCGCATATTAGGTTGCTAATTAATTTTTCTTTGTCCAACCGAAATGTTTGGAAAGAGTATATTTCACGGGGCGGTTCGAATGTATTTCCATAGTGGGAGTGGCTCGATATTATTGGTGGGCCGTCGACAAATTTTGTCTCTTTTTAACTTCCTAAAGCGCGTATGTCTGTTTCCCTCTTAGTTTTAATGAATTTATATTGTCCATATAAACCTATGAGGCCAATTTAAAATACGACCCAGCCTGGAGCAAGCTTGAATATCTTTCGACGATGACCTGGCTTGATTCTTTCGTGGGAAGTTTTCGCGTGGAACTTGAACTTTTTTGACAGAAAAGTTTGGTTTTAAAAAATAAATTATTTGGTGGATCATTGAAAATAAATTTAGGTACGTAATTGACCAAATGACCTTATATGGCCTGATATCTATATAATCAAATAAATAGGATACATAGGGATAGGAACCACCCTGTACATGTAAAGAAAAAGCTTTATTGGCTACCGTATAGAATTGCAAGGAAAGGACAAAACCCGGGTTAAAAATTCCAAATGAATATTTATCCAAACTTCTAAGTATATAATAATTAAAATACCACACACAGGATGTAACACCTTCGATTTAACCATAACAATATATTTTTTCGTTTTCACCGTTAAGGTTTCTTAATATGCAAAGCGCAGTCCATTCAGCGAAACCAAAGTGCGCAAATAAAACCCCGTCGTTCACAGATATATATATAGTTTCCATGAATTATGCAGGTAGTTTTTTTTCCTTTTAAGTGACATAACTTTTAAATAATATCCATAGTAATTTAAGATTTCTTGTAAAATAATGTCTCTGGTAATGCAAATAATTATTCAAACGTATTAGATTAAACATTTACCACAACAATTTTACTATAGGTACTTAGTAGCACAGATCCATATAGCTACGGATCTGTGGTAGTAGTTAATGGTAGTAGGTAGACCATTCCTACACAATTTCTGTTAATAAGGTAAATTTTTTATATTTTGTCTCGTTGTTATACGGGGCATTTCTAAAAGTTGCCAGCAAATTATAGGGACAGCTTCTACAACTAAAAATATGAAAAAGTTACCATTAACGTGTCCAGAAACGCCTTGTTTCAGAGATATAGGGTGTTAAAGTTTTAATATTTTCCTACATTCATTCAGTTTTAAACGTTTTTTGAGATAATTATCTAAAATATAAGGCAACAGTTTTTGATTTATTTCATTTTTGAAAGGTATCTTGCATCGTTATTAATTTATTTTAAATGATATCTGTGCCTGCATACTCTATGATAAAAATACTGTGTTGTGAACAGGTATTACGAACGGATATTTAAATTAAATTTTCTAAATAGTTTAGGTTGGTCAAAGAGCACATGACCCAGGAATACCCTGTCATCTCTGAAATAAGGCGTTTCCAGTCATATGGTAATGGGAACTTTTCTAGGTATATATTTTTAGTTGTAGACTGGGTTGTAGTTCTCCTTAAAATTTCCCGGCAACTTTTAGAAACACCACGTATATGCCTCCATGACAGTAAATTGTAAAGAATAGTAGCGTACTGCAAGGAAATTTTCGAATTTCTATCTTTAAGAGATATAAGTAATATTTTGGATTTTCAGAAAATTTAAATGTACTTATGTCTTTTTTAGATTCTTGCTAGTTTGTTAATTTCGTATGAAAATCTGCAGATATAGGTAACTTTAACCACTCCAAAGATTCCCACTTCGATTTGGTTATTTAAATTATAATAATATTGTTTGTATACTGCAATAGGCAAATTGACAAATGGCTTAACTTCTACCGTGTTTTTTATCTCTTAAAAATGAGCTCTGTGTTTATCATCCTGAAGCGATAGCGCGGAAATGCCAATAACTATTTGGACAATAATCACTGTATGCAAATCGTTTTGATCTGAATATAAAAAGTTATAATAAAATACTCCTAATAAAATTTTTACATAAATTTATCAATGACGGTAAGCGCGGTGGGTCAAACATTACTCTGACACTGACTACCTACGATGCTTTCTTTATATATCCCGTTAGTCCAATGCAGGTGCGTGTCGGCATTTTTACGATAAATTAACAAATAAAAATAATTATTATTTTTAATTTGATTCGTCAACTTAACACTGTGCCCTCACTGACATTTAAAGAAATCCCGGCACAAATTATTAACAATAAACCAAGATGATGGACAGTGGGTAATGACAGCGGCGTGCAGGGAAATTTCAAAGTTGTGTATCTCTGTTCCTACTTGCAGGAACCGTACCAAATTTAGGGGATTTAATAGTGAGCCCACTGGGAATGTTTTGGTAAAGAAAAAAAACATTCGGTAATTTGCGAAAAAAGTTGAATTTTTGCATTGCCTACCCTGGAAAAAAAAATGAACGCGTTTAGGGATTTTATTTATTATTTTTTCTAAACAAATTTTACATCATTTTGTCGACAATTTTTAAATTTTAAGAGAAAAAAGGTGTTAGTGGAAAGTTATAGTCATTTGAATTTTTTTTGAAATTATATGTTAGGTTTAAAAAAATTCAAATGACTATAACTTTCTACTAACACATTTTTTTCTCTTAAAATTTAAAAATTTTCGACGAAATGATGTAAAATTTGTTTAGAAAAAATAATAAATAAAATACCTAAACGAGTTCATTTTTCTTCCAGGGTAGGCAATGCAAAAATTCAACTTTTTTCGCAAATTACCAAATGTTTTTTTTCTTTACCAAAACATTCCCAGTGGGCTCACTATTAAATCCCCTAAATTTGGTACGGTTCCTGTAAGTATGAACAGAGATACACAACTTTGAAGTTTCACTGCACGCCGCTGGGTAATGATATCCGACCTTGAAGATTTACTTGGTGTAAAATAGTATATTATTTGCATGATCTACGCTTTCCAGTGTCTGCCTTTTCTGGGAAAATTGGAATTATTAGAAACATGACAAAGGCATACCTTTAGTGTATATTCAAGGACATAATACATATTTGTTAGGTAACTATAGGAAGAAAATGAAATTCTGTATGCTAATTTGTTCCGTACAAGTCTCATAGGATTATTTTTTAAATTATGTATAATATATTCCTTGGTGGTACTCTTAATTTTTTGAAAGTAAAAAAAGCATTATTAATGCCGTGGACCTCTTAAATTTCGAATTATTATCCAACATCCGGTCGTCGGAAACGTCTGAAGTTTAAAAGAATGTCGTCGTGCACTTTAGACGGTAACACCCAGAAATTTCGCGTCTTTTTATTGCATTCTCGATATTGTTATGCAAATAAAACCCGGTACTTTTTGCCTCTCCATTTGGATCCCTCTCATAATCGCTAACCCAAACAATTCTTAGAAAAACTCCGATCCTAAATATTCATTCTCAAAGTGTTTATGTCAAGAAATGAATAGTGCACGTTTGTAGGCCTTGGAATTTTTTTTTACCTTGACAGGAGATTTTAGATCTGTTCGTACAGTAATAACAAATTTAATAGGGGTGTTCGCTTATTTGGGTATTGGCGTTATCTTCTGGAATTTTTTAATCCATCTAAATTTGCTTACAAATATTGACCGCCCAATTAAACTCCAATTTTGTAGCCCAAAACGCTCTCAAACTGTAGACTTAAACTGAAATCTCATGATCCGTATTCTTCGATGTACTGACAATCTGACAAACGCATTCTCGTCTTTGTCCAACTCGGCTTACGCCTCACTGGACAATTTGAAGTCACGTGCTTAAAACACACTCTTTTCGTAACTTCTTTCATAAATAGCTATCGTATATGTAACACGTAACATTTACTAAAATAGCGAACATTAATTATGGTAATATAACAAAACCTAAAAAGTCTTTATAATATTGAGACTATTGAAATAGGTACCTACATAATAATATTATATCATATAACAGAGACTTGGAAAACCAATGAAAAAATTAATTTTGAAATATAAAGTCGACTAAGCATTTTCATAAATAAATTGAAAAATAAAAAAAATTCTAAAGATACAGCAAAACTGAAATCTCATGATCCGTATTCTTCGATGTACTGACAATGTGACAAACGCATTCACGTCTTTGTCCAACTCGGCTTACGCCTCATTGGACAATTTGAAGTCACGTGCTTAAAACATACTATTTTCGTAACTTCTTTCATAAATAGCTATTGTATACGTAACATTTACTAAAATAGCGAACATTAATTGGTAATATAACAAAACCTAAAAAGTCTTTATAATATTGAGACTATTGAAATAGGAACCTACATAATAATATTATATCATGTAACAGAGACTTGGAAAACCAATGAAAAAATTAATTTTGAAATATAAAGTCGACCAACATTTTCATAAATAAATTGAAAAATAAAAAAATTCTAAAGATACAGCAGGCTCAGCATTTCAAAGAACTTATGAAGAACGCGAGGCAGTTATTTTTGCCGTTGCAGTTCGGGCGCTAACAGTAAAGTCGGTAAGGACTTACACTTGTTCTAATTACCGTGTGCTTTTATACGAACACAAAACTAATCATTGTACCTGATATTATTTGACATTGGTAATCGTTATTTCCAGATTTGCTGAGTAACGAGTACTGGAGTAACGATTAGTTACTTTCTTGACACCATTAACAGCTGCATTAGAGATGGAAATATTGGACAAACAGAAATCTGCTGCCTTTTGAATTTACGTCAGTATTTCCGAGAGAACTGTATTAGCAATAGGACTCTGGGAATACGGACCTTGAGCACTGTGTTTAATTCATATATCTGTTATTTATACATACAATTTTTGAGGAAAACATAGATGAATCGGTCGCAATATTCCTTAACAGTCAGTAATTAGGTGATTGTGTTTTATTTTTTAGATAAAGTTTGTTTTCGAACTAGTTCTCGGCATGCAAAAAAGGTTTTATAACTGTCAGTTGCAATACAGATTTTGATGATTGAAATGCACGACTAATTATAGACAGTTCGACACACGAAAGTGTTTAAATTTCCTTTTTTAACGACCAAGTTGCCGAGTTTTAAAACCTTTTATTACGAACCCACAACTACCATTTTGTGCCCTCGTTCTTTATAAAATTTAAATAGTATTTATGAGGACGTTCTAAATTTAAGGATTAATTTCGTAGTGCATACGACTGCTCTTAATGCAAATTTAAGTTCATTAAATTGATCATTTTAGCCTAACTAGCATATCGGAATATTACTTAGTCATGCGTGTTACTACACAGATATTTGTTTATTGGTTGCCTTCGATTTGCAAATACGAATTGCAAATGAAAATAATAACCAGATATCACAAGAGTTATGGTTAACACTACGCGACCTGCACTCGGAGATATAATTTGACACAATTTTGTAAAATTATTTCTAAAAAAGTAATGGGTTCTAAAAAGGTCATGTTAAAAAAACTACAATCGTTAAAACATTTTCAGATACCCCACAGCTGTTCCCGATTCCTTTAAATACTTATTATCGTAATTGCCACATTTCTCTGAAAAAAAGAATTCGGTCAAGTGCAGGCTACGCTTGCACAATTAGTATTCCGTGCCATCAGCTCCCCACTTAACCTGAGCAAACCTCGGCCGCTAGATCTCCGCCCATCGGCCGCGCTACCCGACGCCGACGGTACCAACGCTGTATCACATCGCGCATGCGCGGAGCCTATTAAAAATTTTGAAAAATGTGTAACAACAAAAGTTGTTTCTTACATCGTGAGAAATATTTTTTGTTAAAAAACTCTTTCTCTAAAACCAATAGTTTAGCAGTTATAAGAAAATAAACAATTAAATTGTTTATAACAATTGATCCCGCTAGGATTTTTCAATGCTGATAATTTTCATTCAATTTATTCTTAATGTTCATGATTTTTTTCAGATTTTTCAGAGCGATCCTTCTGGTGATAAGGCAATTTGTAAGCGTTTTTTCCAAAATATCTTTAAAGAAATGCATAAAAAAATAGATCATATATATTGTTGAATTCGTTCTTCAATAAGCTTTCATTTGATACCCTACTACACGATACCCTTGAAAAACTTTTTTTCCCATACCCCACTTTACCCCTGAAATTAACCCCCATAATCAAAATTGAACTTTTTATACTTCATGTCTATAATTGTGCCACCACACTTTATCTCTGTGCTAAATTTCAAATTTTTACGTCGAATAGTTTCAGAGAAAATCGCCTGTGACAGACAGACGGGTGGACGGTAGGACGGATGGACACCGGAGTAATTCCATAAGTGTTCCGTTTCACGGAAAAAGTTGTTTTTCTCAGACGTTTGGCGTCTAAACAAAACCCAAAACCAAACATAAAATTAGCCGCGAATCAAAACCAAAGTGGAAGAATGGAAGAAACAAATAGGTTCACGCAACAGCGACCTAAAAACAGAAGCTTATTCTCAAAATTGTTATGCTATATTAAGTGCATAAATAGGTAGGTACAATAATTATGACGAATATTAAACAATCAAAAGTAAGAGTCCTGATTCCATCATATTTATTTTGAGGCGGCCTAAAGGATTTCGTTTATAAGGTCGCACAAAGAGAGCAAAAAGCACATTATGAAAATTTTAAATTGAAAATTGCAATGCCAGAAATCTAAATTAAACTCGATGCAAGAATAAAGCACCATAGCAGGACTGCATAAAAAAGAGCGACATTCCGATAGCATAGCAGGAGTAACCGAACACCGACGTCACCGACCGCTACGAGGTGACGAGAGTGGTCAGGAATTCGCAATTTAGTAGCGCAGTCTTCAGTGTTGGATTGCTGCAAGTATGCAGGTTTCTAGTTTCCCGCCAAATTGCTTAGCGCGTAATTTTTTTCTGCGGAATACACGAGTGTGCAAATTAGCCAATTCTTGTTAAAAATATTTAATACAGGTATTGGCTAATCGAAAAGTATGCAGTACAACAGAATTTTAATTTGAACATAAAAGATTAAAAAATAGAACATTCGTTAAGTTTCGCAAGCCTAACAGAAATTTGAAGCAATACCATTGGCATGATTAATTTTAGCTGTAAATTATTATTGAGGAGAAATCCTTAGAGCACTTGCACTTGCAACTATAAAACGATTTGCTGGGGCGCGATAAAACGCAATTTGGGGCGCCTCCGTTTAGATCTGTATGAAAACATACTACCGTTTAGTGTTAGTACTTTTAAACATAATTAACATTCTGAATTTGTCGGTGACACATAGTAGCATTTTTGCATTTTAAAATAGGTGCAAATCGACGTCAAAAATCCACTATTATCGCTTCTGTATTCGTGTATATGTCGTAGGCAGAATGCGAATTTAGGCTATTTATAAACTTCCTAGGCATTATAGAAAAAGCCGGCAAAACGCGAGCATAAAATGCATTTTTCGTTATGACTGAAACAAATTCAGGCAAATTGATAAATGTCGGCAAAACAAGGACAGAAGAATATATCATGTTGTGACATTATTTTTAGGCATTTTACAATTTGCCAAAAACGGTCCCGTCAAAACGTGAAAATAAAATGGAAAATACTATTAAGTATTGAGAATAATATTTTCTGCCACCTAAGTTCAGTTTTGTCACTAATCTGCAATGCCCTAATTATACGGACTTAGAAAGGTTTTTTATGCGAACGGTGGAGCGGAGGGCACCCTAAGGTCGGAACAGGGTTAGCACCTGGTTAGGGGCCCTGACCAGTCTCTTTCCTCGCAAGCGAAGAGGGATCGGTGCGCCAGGGTGTTGGTTGGGGTCCTCTTCGGCTGTGTTGATGTGCACGTCTTCGCGTGCAAAAGTCGACTAGTTTAATATTCACGTCTTGACGGCACCGTTTTTGGCAAATTGTAAAATGCCTAAAAATACTCAGTCACAACGTGATATATATTCTTCTGTTCTTGTTTTGCCGACATTTATCAATTTGCCTGAATTTGTTTCAGTCATAACGAAAAATGCATTTTATGCTCGCGTTTTGCCGGCTTTTTCTATAATGCATAGGAAGTTTATAAATAGCCTAAATTTGCATTCTGCCTACGACATATACACAATATTGCCTGGAGCATAAATAAAACGGTTCAGACACAATTATGCTTTGTTCTTCCATGGCGTCGTGAAGTTTGCAATACATACGTCCAAAATAGCTGAAAAGTACCATGCAGAATTCTGGCACCAAGGCTTTCCTGAATCAACAAAATTCACCTTTTAAGAAAACGGCAATCGTAAATAAAATACCTGCTATAACTTCATTTTGATTAGAAGTTTATTTAAAAGCGTCTACGTCAGAGCCGGTCGCAGTGTGGTACTTTACTACTTTCGTGCTTGGTAGAGGTGTCGACAAAGTAACGATACGATACGAAATTACTCGTTACTCTAGAATAGGTACCCGAAGTAACGAATACCGATTTGAAAGCGTATTGATTACTTTGATTACTTCGATATCGGTGTACGAACGTGTGCGTCGATACGACATACGAAAGTAACGACTCATACGAAAGTAACGAGTGCCACCATCGGATCGCGCGAGCCGACCGAGGGACAAACGATACGATTGTAATCACTGTATTCATTGTACTTTGTTTCATTTTGCTGCTGCTGCAACGCTGTCGCACGATCGAACGGATGAAAAGACGCACGGTTGAATTTATGAATTTAGGTAAAACTAAATTTTGCGTATGCGTATTGCCTGTTGCCTGTCTACAATTATTATAAAACTTGATCTTTTAGGTATCAAATTATAATGTAATATGTACCGACCGATACTTTTAGGAGTTAGGACATACAGACAAGTTTTTTTTTTTAATTTATTTATTTTTAGTTTTAGTAAAGAAAAGTTGTAATGTAAAGATAAGCAAAGTTGGCTTTTTATCGTTACTGATTACTTTTACTTTACTAAACATATATTGAAGTATTTTTGAGGAAATAAGCTGAAAAGGACTAAAGCAAATACTGTCGACTTTAATCATTAACAAACTTTATTAAAACAAGCCAACAAATCCGCTTGAATGCTGGAAATCCAGAGCAACAATCGCTCCCCATTTCTCTAAGTTGGCAAATCAATATTTGTGCATAGTTGCGACATCAGTATATACCTACCATCTGAAAGAATCCTTTCCCCTGCTGGACAACTTATTTTCAAAAGAAGTTGTTTAAAGGGAGAAAACGTCCAAAGCTTACTTTTTCTTAATTATGATCAAAATTTGTAAGAAAGGCTAAAACCTGAAACTGTATTCGTTTTTTTTTCCGACTTGTCTTGTTTTTGTTAGTATTTTTTCGCATTTTTTTTAAACCTTAAATTTCTTGTTTAATTTTATGGACTAAGTAAATTACGTTTTGTTTCTAGTAGGTATTCTAGTTATTATCTAAATTACCTCTTAAAGCTTACATTTTTATAAAAAGATATTTTGACACAGTTTTATTTTTCGCTAAATACTTTTATTTATTTAAATAAATTAAATAAATAATTTTTACATAACAAAAGATCGTTTTTTTCTACAATTTACTTCACATCGCAACACATATTTCCTAAAAAACTATAGCTCATACATATCCGCACGCATAAAAAAAAGATTACTTAATATTTAGGTAGATACGACGTACTACATTTTATGTATGTAACCTAAGTAATCAAAGTAATCAAAGTAACGAATAGTTGAAATGATTACTTAATATTGAAGTACCGAATAGTAACGAATACATAAAAGTAACGATAATCGACATCACTACTTGGCGGCTTGACGTGGTAATGTAATAAGATATTGCTCGCCGTGCTTCGTGCACGCGCATTTAAGCCCGAAAGCTCACTTGTGTATAAATGCTGGAACGTAGTCAGATTTCTCAGAAAATTCTTGATATATTATTGATTTACGTATATTAATTTTTAATGTAGGTATTCAGTAAAATTGTTTGTAGATAATACAGGTTATAATATATATATATATATATATATATATATATATATATATATATATATATATATATATATATATATATATATATATATATATATATGTTATTAAATTGTTATACACAATTAAGTGTAGCCAAATCGCACATCAGGTCTTAACGATAAAACTAGAGATTAGAAAGCAGTGTATACTCATTTTGTTAATTTTTTTTAACAATAATTGGATGTGACATCTCGTGATCGACACAGCCAAAAAGGTATGTGGTCTATGGTCACTGTTAAAGTAAAAGAAAGAAGCCAGTAAAAATAATGCATTCTTTAACTCTCAAATGAGGTTAGAAAAAGTTTTCTTATGGAAATTAAAGAAACGAATTACGAAATCTTGACAACATAGCTTTCCTATACGTTTTCCCACACACGTTTAGCGATTAGTTGTTTGGTATTTACTATTATTTCAGTTACCTTACTAAACTAATCACTCGGTCTTTCAGCAAGTGGGAAATTTCTGCAATTATTCAATGTGACTACAGCGGCGACTTCTCGGCTCCGCCATCAGTAATTATCTTATTATATAATATCATACGTGATTTACAAATGGCATCTAAGTATCGGTGCAAATGTAAACATGTTTATTAGAAACGATTTTCTAGGATAATGATGCATGATGATCTTGATAAGCTATGAAACAACAAGTTATCGGAAAACCCATCTTTCTATTTCTATATAGTTTTAGGCGGAAAACGTAAATTGAGTCCCGCCTTCATATTTTTACGTAAATTGAGTCCCCTAGTCAAAATAATAATACGTAAATTGAGTCCCGGGTTCCAACAAGAGCTTCGTAAATCGAGTCCCGGGATTTTTAAGTATCTATACAGTGTTTCAATTAAGTACTTGTGAAAAATTACACATTTTCATTTCTTCGAAAAACCGACACGCCATATGAACTTTTCATCTTAAAATTAGTCAAAGAACCACCCTTTAAAGTTTGTACAAGTACATAATTGAAACCCTGTATAATAAGAGAGGTAAATAAACTACCATTAGACACCCTCAAAAATTTTATTACAAAACATTTAAAATAGTACAAGAATTAAGAGATTATAAATATACAATTTATATCTATATAATAAGAGGTGTACAAATTTTTATTAAAAAACATTTAAAATACAATTTATATCTATATAATAAGAGATGTACAAATTTTATTAAAAAACATTTAAAATAGTACAAGAATTAAGAGATTATAAATACAGGGTGTTATGAAATTCACTGCATATATTGAAACCGGTGAATGCTGGTATGAATTCAGACTGAATAAAAATATTCATAAATGGCGCTTCATGATAAAAAATGGTAGATATCGCCCCGCAAAAAAAAAATTTTTTGTAACTACGCACCACTGGCAATAAATACATGGCCATATAAAAAACATCGACAAATGTCAGTTACAGAAAAAACTCTTTTGTTTTGACGTCAGAAGTCACTGTGACGTTGCCAATTCTTCCTAGAATATTCCTATGTAACAGGTTTGAAAAATAATAGATTTGTTATCTTTAAAGTAAGAAATCATACTAAATCTTTTAAAACATTCAAAAATTCAAAAAGTTAAAATACTTACTACAACACAAAAAAGCCAGAGAACAGCTGTTCAAAACAAGAGTAAAATTTTGTTCCACTAGGCCAACCAGAAATTTTTGGAAGAAAAAGAGTACCTGTACAAAAATTTTGGTTCCAAATTAGCTTTAAACAAAAAACTCCTAACACTTAAGCATGTCCTTTTTTTTATTTGCCTATTTTAAATCATATTTAATAGAAAATTTGACTTTTATTAACAGGTTTATTTATATCGTCCTTAATTTTTAAGCGAAATTCCTCACAACTAAATTAATAATAAACTTTACCTTCAAAAAAGAATTACGACAAACAACATTCAATAACTCTACAAAATAACTATAAAAACGAACGCGCTTCCAAACGACGCATTACGAGCCTCTTGACTGGAAGTAAAGTCCAAAATGAAACTTCTCTGACGGACTCGCACGCTGTTCTTCAAACAATAATAAAGGTTATTATTACTACACAATACAACCCATCCGTTTGGTTAAAACATGAAAGTCTGACAAACACTACGAAATGTTTTGTTTTCTTATAAATAATCAACACTATAAACACATACGAATCATACGATAGCACCTTTAATAAATTGAAATCTTTTTTTTTCACTTGGATGACAGAATTTTACAAGCCGGCCGATAAAAGTGCGCGGTCGGAGCTGGCGGAACCACTGCACGCACTCGTGATGTTGCGCAGTCACCTAACGCGTCGCTATGCCACATATTTAACCAATCACAGCGTGAGCTTTCGTCGCGGACGCGTCCGGCGAAAATTGAAGCGTGAAAGTGGTAGCCGTTAGCTCCTCTTGGCGCAACAAATAGATGGAGAGAGTAGAGCGAGAACGAGAAAAGAGAGAGAGCACGACGTCCGAACGTATGATCAAAGCGTGTCGCCTTGTAAAATTTTATGTCGATTAATCGAGAACAAAAAAATAGATTTGTAAAAAAAGCGAGCATTAAAGAAGATATGGGGAATATTGTTGAAATATCTTTTTTTTAAATACTTTATTATGTACTAGCTAATATGCTTTACTGTATAAGCAACCACACATGCCTGCGTGTATTATGGGTTGCGTATAGTTATACATTTTTTTAGCAAAAAAGAAGAGAAGTCAGGTCTTAGCCATAACCTTAATTGTTTATTTATTATTTTTGTGTGAATTGTCAAATTTTTTTTATTTTTATTAATACTGAATTTGGATTATAGTAAAATGTTCCCTGCACAAAGGTTTTTAATTAATAATTTAGAAAACAATGTACGTATGTATGAAAATCGGGTTCAAAAGCGTGTGATGAGAGACGAAAGTGATCCCTTTTCGCTACACGACACAAGGTTTATAGAATTATTTCGTCTCAACAAGGACTTAGTGGCATATCTGTTTAATAATTTGGTGGACCATTTAGAGGCAGAAAATAAGGTCAACCAGAATACCCACACAGACAAAAATTCTAATTATTGCTTCAAGAAGGTTCTTTGCCACAGGCAATTATCAATGGGGCATTGCTGAAGAATTCTTGTTATCTACAAGTCGGTAAGTAGTGAGGAGTAGATGCACCTATGAAGTGGCCAATGCAATAGTGACTATTTTAGGTCATTTGTGGATTAGGTTTCCCAGAACCCCACAAGAAATTAACGAAGCTCAAAGGGGTTTTATGGAAAAGCTGGATTTCCTGGAATCATCGGGTGCATTGACTGCACTCGGATTTAATTCAAAAAATTGCCAAATTATTTGTAACTATGATCTACAAATCATTAATTTCAATGCCAAATAGTGTGGTTCGACCAAATTTTATATGGAGGGCATCTGCAGTGAAAAATTTATTGGAGCTTACATACAACAGGGGTTAGTATTTACAGATTAATAATATGTTTTACCTAAAAATATTTATTTTTCTGAAGTTAAAAAATCTGTTTTTGTATGTTATAAATGTATGTAAGGAAATCCTACCTAATCTTTTGATTAACTTTGCCTTGCATTTATATATTTAAGATCTTGGTCTATATTCATAAAAATAAACATAGCTTCTTGGCTAATGGAAATCTTCATAGCCATAACACTAGAGGTAGACATTTTTTTCGATTGGATCGTCCAAATCACAGTTTCTATAAGAAATCACCAGTTTACTCCGGTTGTAGTCTCTATAATGGATTTAATCATTCGCTGAGACAAAAAACGTCTATTGTATTATTTCGGAAAAAATTGAAGGACATTTTAGTGAGCAATTGTTTTTATTCCATTGAAGAATTTACTGTATACTATGACAGTGTTGTTAATGCTAATGTTTAATTTTTTTGTCCTTAATCGTGTATTTGTTTCCGTCTTGGATTGTGATTGTTAACTTTATATATTTTTTAGTGACGTGTCTTATCTATATTATGTATATAGCCGAAGGATGAATAAATATTTGAACTTGAATTTGAATGAAAAAAAATTATATTTTTAGGTTTAAGAGCAGCCAAGGATAAATTTATTATTATTGATAGATGCAAACTATCCCATTGCCGACAAAAAAAAAGTATGTTGAATATAGAAAACAAAAAACAGCCTGTGATTTTGCCAGTAGAGGTGACAACCACTTGCAATGAAACAAGAAGGTTACAAAGTATCGAAAACAAATTAGAACAGACCCCCACCAAAACAGGTAATCAACTAAACAAAACATTTTACGAAATTTTTGTGAAGTCTGCTGCTTATAAGTGTTTTTATATTAAATGAAAATATGATTGGCTTAATCTATACCCCTGGTCAATTGATTTTTATTTTTGTCAATAAATTAGGACATCCCGTAAAGAGCTGATGGTAAAGTAGTGAAAGCACATATGTATAAGCTCTGTCCATAGAGAAATCATAAACCGATCAGCGCCAATCAAGTTTCAGCTATTTGGTCACATGGCAGTTTGCGGACTGGTTTCCAGTAATTTGATTGGCTCTGACTAGTTTGTGATTCTTCTGCGAACAGAGCTAATTACAATGTCAGATGATCCTTTTTCCCTTTTCGCCAGGGGCATCCATTTAGGGCTTTTGTAGGGATTTTTAGTACATCTTTTCTTTAAACATCTAATATAGTCAAGAGTCAGCTTAGTGTATTTATACTTTACAGATAGTTTTGTTTATACTTTTTTTTAAACACTAATTATTTTTAGGGCAATGCCTTTCAAAGGAGATGACAATAAAAGAAGAAGAACATAAATTACACATGGAACAATCAAAAGAAGAACATGCAATAAAACTGAGAAAACATAAAATAGAACTAGACCTTTTAGAATTAGAACTATAAAAAAAGGTCTTAGCCTAACTCATCTTGATAAGTTTTAAAAGTATTAGAACAAATTATTTCATTTTTAAAAATCAGTGTTCTGCCAACTGATTTATCACCTAATTAGGTGATTATTTTAGGATGTAGCTTTTGTATGACCGGCTGTCAATTTTAAATGAGAATATAGAAGTAACTGTAAACAACTTTTATTCTGTTATGTATAATTGTTGTGATATGTTTGTACCTCTGAAACGGTCTCACCTTGGCAATAAATTTCCAATCTGGTTCTCACAAGAACTGAAAAATCTTATATTTCAGAAGAAAATCGCACACAAGAGATACAAACAGTTGAACAATCAAGAACATTACAATACTTTTCATCAGCTACGAATGCAATGTAGAAACCTAACAGAAGAATGTTATCAGCGGTATATCAGCAGCGCCGAAAACGCCATTACAGAAAATCCTAATTTTTTCTGGAGCTTTATTCGCTCTAAATCCAATCAGGGTGCAATTCCAAAGGAAATGCACCTTGATACACACAAAGCTGATAGTGGTTCTGACATTGCAAATCTCTTTGCCCAATATTTTTCATCGGTCTTCAACCCCAAACACTCTTTTAATCCCCAGCAAGCTTTTCCTGATGCATTTGACACTATCACTAATATTATCGTAAGTGCTACTGATATTCAGAGAACTTTGCTCAAGCTTGATGTCATTAAAGGTGAAGGTCCTGACGGTATTCCCAACAGAGTGTTAAAATCATGTGCACATTCTCTTTATCTCCCTCTATATTATATCTTCTCCCAATCTCTTACTTCTGGTAACTTTCCAAGCGTTTGGAAACTTTCATATGTTTGCCCTATCCATAAGTCCGGCAACAAGAATGACATTAAGAATTACCGACCAATCAGTATTCTTTCAGCAATACCTAAACTATTCGAACACTGCATTGAAACTGTATTAACTAATCACTTTCAACAAATAATAATTAGTCAACAGCATGGATTTATGTCGGGTCGATCTGTTTATACAGACGTTTTCCTCTATGTCAACTTCATTAACACATCCTTGGCATAGAATTCTGAGACTCATGCAATATACACCGATTTCAGCAAAGCTTTTGACAAGGTAAACCATGCCATCCTGCTTTCAAGGATATCAAGGTATGGGATGGCTGGCACTCTGCTCTCCTGGTTTGAGTCCTACTAAACATTTATTTATTTATTTATTTATTTAAAATTAGATGGCTACCTGTCTAAGCCCTTCCAGACGACGTCCGTAGTTCCTCAGGGCTCCCATCTTGGACCTCTTTTATTTAGCTTGTTTTTCAACGACTTGGGTAGTTTGTTATCTTCGAATCATTTACTGTTTGCTGATGATTTGAAACTGTACACATGTGTGACATCCTCTTGTGACATGGTTTCCCTGCAGAGGGATATAAACACTGTTTTTTCCTGGTGTCAGCTTAATGACATGTCGCTCAATGTCGACAAATGCTGCTTTATGAGGTTCAGCAGATCAAGGTGCCCATTTCCTTATCAATATTGTATAAATAGCATTCCTCTGAAGGAGGTGTTGGTGGTTAAGGATTTGGGCGTTTACTTGGACACTCAGTTAACCTTTACTGAGCATTTTGATGCTATAACTTCTAAAGCGAATTGAATGCTTGGTTTTATTAAGAGATCATGCAGGGACTTTAGAAGTGCATACGCTGTAAGAACTTTATTTATTTCTTTGTGAGATCCGTTTTAGAGTGTTCAAGCATAGTCTGGTCACAACACTATCAAGTTCATATAAATAGACTGGAAAGTGTCCAGCACAAATTTGTCAGATTTCTACTCTTCAAAAATTAATCTAACAGATTTTTATTTATTTATTAACGTACCACTTTACAAGTTGACAATACAAAATACATACTACAAGCAACATATTATTGTAAAATTGTCCTTTTGGCCAGATTCTTGAAATTACAATATGATACATCATTAAAGAAGTCCAATTTATCACAGTACTTATTCACACTTGATGATATTCTATTGACAGGATTATACAATAAAAACCAAGTACAACAAAGGGGCAGGTGCAGAAGAGTTACACTACGAGTTTGACGAAGAGGAACATGAATTTGAAAGTGCTGTGAACATTCAGGACTATTTATGTGATTATTAAACGTCTTATACGCAAAACAAATGTCATAGTATTCTCTTCTGCGCTCCAGGGGAGCAAGTCCCAAGTAAACCATCGTGTGATCGTCATTGAGATAAATTCCATTGACAGAGAGTTTAAAACGCGCGTATTTAATAAATTTTCGCTGTACGTTCTCTAGTCTGGCTATATGAACAGAGTAATATGGTGACTATGTTAGAAAATTCCAAAATATATCTCGCAAATGAAGTAAACAATACCTTAAGGGCATCTAAAGATGTAAAGTCTTTACTTATCCTTTTTATAAAACCTAACATTTTGTTCGCCCTGGCTATAATTATCCCAAAATGGTCACAGAAATTTAGCTTAGTGTCTAGATATACACCTAGGTCTTTAACAACATTCACTTCTTTGACACGTACATTATTTATAAAGTATCGGACAGGACCAATTTCACTTCTACGTCTACTAAATCGCATGAAGTTACATATTCAAGGACATCTCATTAGTTAGACACCAGTCATAGACTGAATTGAGGTCATTCTGAAGGTCAGCCATATCCTGCATAGAATCAACCTGGGTAAACACCTTCATGTCATCAGCAAAAAGCAGGGAATGAGAGGACAGCTGTGAACACAGCTCATTAATGAACAAGGTAAGTAGAAGGGGCCCTAGATGGGATCCCTGTGGAACTCCAGAAGTTGTAAGAAATGGGGTTGATAGATGTCCATCAAGTTCATCCAAGACAAAAGTGGACCTGAGAAACCATATCGAGCAAGTTTGAAAAGCAGAATAGAGTGATTTACTTTATCGAAAGCTTTACTAAAATCAGTATAAATCACATGGGTCTCTTTTCCAATTTGAAAACTTACAACCTTTTTATGGTTTGCCAGTAATGAAGCATCTAGTTATAGAGATGTAGCAGACTGATTTAATATAGCAAAGAGTTCACTACATAAAATTATAAAAAAGGACTCCCACTTTCTCAGTAATTTATCTCCAGAGATTATTACCTGGCCAACTACTGAGGAAAAAGTAGAGATCGAAAGATTTTTTAGAGAAAAATAATTTTCTGGGGTGATTGGTGTCATTGGCGGTACTCATATTAGAATCGATAAACCTCAAGAAGATCCAGATTCTTACCTTAACCGGAAGCAGTTTTACTCTCTTCAGGCTCAAGTTGTGTGCGAACACAAAAAGAGGATCAGGGACATTTTTGTAGGGTTTCCAGGATCGGTGCATGACAGTAGAGTTCTCAGAGCATCAACATTGGGTGAAACGTTGCAAGACAAATGTGGGGACCTTTTTATTATTGGTGATAGTGGGTAGGTACCCTTGTCTAAAACATCTTCTGATACCTTTTAAAGACAGAGGTGATCTAACAAGGCGCCAAAGAAATTACAATTATTTATTGTCCAAAAATAGATACATTGTTGAACATTGTTTTGGTTTGCTCAAACAGAAGTTTCGTCAGCTTTACCATTTAAAATTACAAAAAATCCCACTTATTTTGCATTTTATTAGGGCATGTGCTGTTTTACATAATGTGTCAATAGACAATAATTTTGCCCTCGAAGATGATGCTCGAGATTATGTAGTGGAACAGCCCAATGTAGAAATAGGTGCAGGTGAAGGAGCTGAAAACCGGGATGATAGAGATGGCGTAGCAAAACGAAATGAAATAATGAATGCACTACCCTTTCGCTTATAGTAATTATAATTAACGTGTTTCTGATATTTCGTGACTGTTTAAATTTTTTTTTTTTGGAGATTTTTGGGTTTTTTCCTTCAACAGGGGTAAAATACCAATGTGTGGCTGAAGTTATAGTTTAGTTGGGTTTTTAAAGTGGACTTTAACAGAAGTGTCTATAATTTTGTATGTCATTTTTACATTAATATGTTTTTGGTATATTAAAACACTTTTAACTCCTTTTAGTTCTGAAGGTGGTTTCCAGAATAAACTGAAACATCAAGTACATAGTGGAATTTTGTTTGCTTTGATCGAGGAACCCCAAAAATCTCAAAAAAAAATTCCAAATTAACTATTGTTTTGTGATTCTCTAAATTAAGTAGCTTTAGGTTTTTAACGATAGGTATACATAGTTATCATAAATAAACAAAAAGGGGTATTTGATTTTGTCACTTTTATTTATAGATAGATCTCCACCAGAAATTTATGTTGTAGTGAAAGTAGGAATGCAGTGGACGTTGCATTTCCTAGTGAGTGCTAGCGATTGCGCGGGAACGGACTAGCAGGTATCATACTTCAAGGAAAATTCTTTTTTTCCTAGTAAATGTGGGAAACAGCGGGTGCTGTTTGCTTTTGCCAAGTGGTATTAGTGGGGGTTGTTTTAAGAGAATATTCTTATACCTTCTTAGTATTTTTGCACAGGTTTGCTAAAATAATGCTGATGCTGCTTGGTAGGAGTGGGTGGTGCTGACTGTTCCTTGTGTTTACTAATAAAAGTAAATAACTTTCTTTGAAAAATGACATTTACTACTCCCTTGCATGATTGTTGTCATTCGCTGAGAAGTGCTACTATTTGCTGAATTTCCGGCTGTCACTGTGACATCTCTAAAAAAATAGTTCTTAGCTTAGTCATCAGATTTATAAATACTGCTGGTATATTACTGTTTTTAGGTAGGTTAATCCAATAAAGATAAATTTACACCTTGAACAATGTTAGTTTTATTTCATTAATAGTAAAAAACACAGTTTTTAAATGCTCCTAAACTCGTAACATAAATTCAAGTAGAAAAGCTAAAGTAACTCCTAAATTATTCTCATAAGTAATAATTAATGATACACAAATCAAGTAAAAAACTAACTATGTGAAAATGATATCATTTTAACAACAATCACAGGTATAATCTCAAGATCAGTTATATAAATAAGGAACATCACAACACGAAAACTAATAAACAGTCCACCATACTCTAAATATCATAATGTATTACAGTTATCACTAGAGCCTAAATCACTTTACAAAAGGCTTCGAGAGTGAGATGACTATAACGAAGAAGTTCTTTTTTTCATTGAAA